>BLBF01000006.1:11283299-11333822 GCA_015471245.1 Laticauda colubrina | reverse complement strand
CTTTCTTTCTTTCTTTCTTTCTTTCTTTCTTTCTTTCTTTCTTTCTTCCTTCCTTCCTTCCTTCCTTCCTTCCTTCCTTCCTTCCTTCCTTCCTTCCTTCCTTCCTTCCTTCCTTCCTTCCTTTCAAAAATGATTTTCTATTAAATACATTTCTTAGTGCTTTATAAACACCATGTTGTCTGGGTGTTTAATTTGCTTTAAAATACAAATTACATTCATTTCCACCCAGGGAATGTCTGCTACCGGTTCACCCCAGTTCATAGGAACCGGTAGCTAATTTGATCATTTTTAATTACTGGTTCAGCAAATCGGTAAATCCCACCCCTGGCTGGCCCCGTCCACCCTGCCCCTCCCAGGAGTCTCTGTGTGGCCTGTTTTGGATGTCAGGTAAGTACAGGGTCCACATGGAGGCTCAGGGAGGGTGAAAAACAGGCCTCCTGGAGGCTCTGGAAGGCCTGTGTTTCCGGCCTCCAAAGGGCCTCTGGAGCCTGGGGGAGGCCATTTTTGCCCTCCCAGAGACATGAGGAGAGGTGAAGGGAGGGTGAAAAACTGGCCTTCTGGAGGCTGTGGAAGGCTGGAAATGGGCTTGTTTCCAGCATCTGAAGTGCCTCCAGAGCCTGGGGGAAGCTGTTTTCACTTTCTCGGAGGCTCAAGAAAAGCTTCTGGAGCCCAAGGAGGGTGAAAACACCCCCACTGTGGTGCAGGAGGCTGAGTAAGTCCCACCCAGCAACCAGGCAGAGAACTAGTTGCTAAAATTTTCTGCAGCCCATCCCTGTCTCCATCCCTTTTTTCCAACCATTGGTAAAATAAATTCCATGTTTGATAATATTCTATCTGCTCTTTCTGCTTAATTTTCAGTGTCAATCTATCCATTTCTGCACAATCTAATATCTTCTTAACTATTTCTTCATCTCACAGTATTTCTTCATTATTCCGGTATTGTGTGAAAATAATCCTCCCTGCTGTTAAGACATGTAATATTAAATACATACTTTTCTTATCAAGTTTTCTAATAGCAGAGAGATTTGAATTTTTTTTTTTTCATAGAATTCATCCACCCATATCTAAATGGCTTCTTACTGAAAAAATAAATAAAGCACAATTTAAGGATTATTTAGAATACTATGAAACACATCCAGGAAAGCAATGCTGGGAGTTGTAGTCCACACATCTTAAAGTTGCCAAGGTTGGAAAAAAAACACCCTGCCCTAAAGATCTGCATTGATTTATTGATTCCACTGAACAAGGTTTCCATCAGACATAAGAACTTATTAATTGTTCTGGGATTGCACCATTTTCCTGGCAGTGCAGTACCGTTATGTTACACTGAAAAATAAAAAAATAAACATTTAGTTTTTCAAGCAAAACATTTACCAGCAGCTTTTGTCTGCAATGGTATAGTTCAAAAGTTCCAACCAAAGAAATGTAATGATAATGTTTGGGTTACCTGATGGTTCTGTTGAAAAATATATGCTAAAAACAAACCAAAACACAACAAATAACTTTTAAAGTATGAAAAGGCTGGGAATGTTTGAGGCTCTGATATACACATCCAATCTAATGTGGATTTTAATTTAGTGATCTACTGACCTTTACAAATTCAGATTATTTTTTAATCTAAAAAAAATAACTTTTTAAAAAAGTTTTTGTATATGTTGTATTTCAAGCATGCACAAGGTTGCCTGTTTCTCACTGTATAAGGCTGCATAAAAAGAGACAGAGAATCACGATCACATGAAGTGTTAGAACCACTTTATAATGCCTTAGTAAAGCCACACTTGGAATACTGCATCCAGTCTTGGTCACCACAATATAAAAAAGATGTTGAAACTCTGAAAAGAATCAGAAAAGAGCAACAAAGATGCTTAGGGGACTGGAGGCTAAAACATATGAAGAACGGTTGCAGAAACTGGGTATGTCTAGTCTGATGTAAAGAAGGATTAGGAATGACAGGATAGCAATATTCCAATATTTGGCGGACTGTCACAAAGAAGAGGGAGTCAAACTATTTTCCAAAGCACCAAAAGGCAGGACAAGAAGCAATCATTGGAAACTAATCAAACAACCTAGAATGAAGGAGAAATTTGGGAAGCACTTACTCATAGTGTTTTAAGTCTCTCTTTTTATCAATACAACACAATATAGGATATATCCCATGGACTCTTTTATTATTGAAACTTTTGTCTTTCTCCTTGTTCTCAACCTGTCTTGTGCAAAGAATCCTAAGCCAGTCCATAGCAAAGCATAATTCTGAAGAATTGCATGTGTAAAAATAAATAAATATTAAAACAGAAAAGTTTAGGGCTAAAGATTAAGCAGCTTGGATGCCATTTTAATTTTATTTCTTCCACAGTGCTCTTTTTGGATTCGTATATAAAAAATATTAGAGACAAACTTCGCCTTTGATATGTTTGATTTCCAACACAGAAGAATCCTGCAAGATACAGTTATACTTTATACTTGACTAAAATTGCCATCTCTGTTTCCCCCATGGTCTCAGGTCAGATAAGAGAGGAGCCTGTGCAATTCATTGTTTAAGAGATTATCTGTCTCTGGTGTTCCTTTTCCGAACTCTGTCTGCAAAAGCTTGGGAATCATGGATCACTGAGCCAAACAGCACAAGAAGGTCAAATGTTGGAATAATAGAATAATGAAGCATTTGATAGTGTGTGCCAACTCAGTGTGTGAAATGATAGGTGCCATTTATTTTAATCGATCAAACATGTCCTTGTGGGCTTTGGGGAAAGTTCTTCTCAGAATATAGGATGTTGGTATTGTAATTTGTCATTTCATTCAAGTATCCTGTGTTTATACCAACACTTCAAACTCTACAACACTCTGGGATGTTGCGACTTGAACATGTCAGAAATTTGATTTTTGCAATGTAAATTAAGCTACAGAGCTTCAAGAAGAGAGGAATTTGGTTGGATTTAGCTTGGATCATCTTTTTAAAGGTAAGGTAAAAATCCCCCTCACACATACGTGCTAGTTGTTTCCGGCTCTAGGGGAAGATGCTTATCTCCGTTACAAAGCCAAAGAGTCAGCACTGTCTGAAGACGTTTCTGTGGTCATGTGGCCAGCATGACAAAAGGCCAAAGGTGCATGGAACGCTGTTACCTTCTCACTAAAGGGGTCCCTATTTTTCTACTTGCATTTTTACATGCTTTCAAACTGCTAGGTTGGCTTAAGATGGGACAAATAACAGGAGCTCACTCCGTTACACGGCACTAGGGATTCGAACCGTTGAGCTGCCAACCTTTCTCACTGACAAGCTTAGCCACTGAGCCAGCTGGACCATTTCTTTACTTCCATGAAATTTGAAATAATCACTGACAGAAGCTACACATTTACTATTTTTGAGTGCAGCTCCCTTGGACTACGAAACACCAGATCTAAAGCCCATGTCACACAGCACCAATGGATGGAAAGAGGATGTAAAATGGAGAGAAACACTTGCCTTCCTTTGCATAATGCGATGCTTCCGTTCTGTACTCACTGCATCCGTTTTTCATAATCTCTATCCATCCAGCATCCGTCTACTGTGATTTCATCTGCTCAAAATGTTTTGAACTGCACAAAACTTTTTGAGTGGATAAAGTATCCAATGCGTCCATTATACATCTGCTACGCATACGGGGAACATCTGTTATACGTCCGTCGACATCCGTTACGCGTCCGCTATGTCCGCTAGGCATCCGCTGTGCATCCGCGCAACTCACATCTGCTCCAGCGGAAAACGGACACAGGGAGGAAGCGAAACGGACGCAGAACAGACACACAGCGTTAGTAGCACGGACGTAGAAAGGATGAAAGCAGATGCAGCTCACATAGAAAGCATTAAAATGGAAAAAATGTTCGTATAGGGGACGTATCTCGGATATTTAGGATGTCTGCAGGATGCCTAGAGGATGCAAAAGGACACCTAGCAGAAAACCTATATTTCCTATAAAAAGGGGGAGAAATCACCTGGATCTCACTTTCAGTCCAGCAGCCCTGCTGTGCAGACCTCTTAAGCCTTCATCTTGCTCTTGTTCTTCCACAGCATCCAGTCATCTCCACCATGGATCGTCGCACACTCCTTTTGGTAGCCACCATCGTTCTGCGAAGCCCTCTACAGGCTCTTTCACCTGTTCTACAGGAAGAAAAGGAGGCGTCCAAGAAGTGTCTGGGTCCGAAGATGGATCGTGAGAAGAGCTGAGTACGGACTGTATAACAAGCTGATGGTGGAGCTGAGGAACGAAGACACTCGTGCATTCCAGAACTTCATGAGGATGCCACCAGCCATGTTTGACGAAGTTGTGGAGTGGCTGAGACCCAGGTTGACCAAGCAGAGCACCAACTTCCGGCCAAGCCCGGACCCTGGGCTGAAGGTGGCACTGACTCTGCATCACCTGGCCTCTGGGACCATGTACAGGAGCATGCAGTATGCCTGGAGGTTGCCACACAACACCATCAGCATTGTGGTCAGAGAATGGTGCAAGCCATCATTGAAGAATACCTGGAGGAGCTCCTCCAGTGCCCCTCCACTGAAGAAAGTTGGAAGAAAGTTGCAGAGCAGTGGTATCAGAAGTGGAACTTCCCCCACCGTTGGAGCCATAGATGGGAAGCACCTCAAGGAGGGACTGGAACACAACCTCATCATGGGCTTCCCAGATCCAGATCCCCTGCCCAAATGACACACAAGATGTGCCCTACTTCATCGTGGGGGATGACGCCTTCTCTCTCAGAACCTCCCTCATGAAGCCCTACACTTCCAGATGCCTCACCTGTGAAGAGAGGATCTTCAGCTACAGGCTGTCCAGGGCAAGGCGGGTGGTGGAGAACGCCTTTGGCATCCTGGCCAACAGGTTCCAGGTACTTCTTACCACCATGCAGCATCGCCCAGAGACAGTGAGGAACATTGTGGAAGCTTGCTGCATCATGCACAATCTCATGCGCACCCGTTACCCAGTGTTGCAGAACAGGCTCGTGGACCACCAACAAGGCAATGGGGACATGGAGCCTGGTGAATGGAGGCAAGGGCGAAACCTGATAGATACTGTGGATGTGCAAGGCCCCAACAGAGCTTCACGTGAAGGGAAGAAGCAGCGCAACCTCCTGAAACACTGGTGCAACTCCCCAGCTGGAGTAGTGGAGTGGCAAGACAGGATGGTAGATGCTTAATGGATGCTTCCTTCAACCTGTCTCATCACACTGATGAGATTGTGCTATGTATGTTGAGTGGCCCTACAATGAACAGGGCATTTAATAAAGAGTTGTGTTTATGTTGAAATGTGTTGATGACTGATTAAATTGTTATTGACAATAAAGGGCCACAGGTGTGGCACCTGGGATGGTGGACCATACAGTCCCACTATGCTTGCACTGGAGGTTTATCTATCCCACTGCTATCCTTACCCATCCCACAGCTATTACCCATCCAACAGGTATCCCTGCCCATCCCACTGCTATCCTTACCCATCCCACAAGCATGCAAAGGCTTAAACCATTTCTAAAAGTTTCCACCAAGACTTTATTTACTAAAAGAACTGAACCAAGTGTGTGAAGGAAAGATAAACTTTATTAATAACAAGCTGTAAAAGAAAAATGACCCAAGTAAAGTGTCCCAAGCAAAGATAAAGTCAACAGGTAACAACCCAGTCTCTGGCACTCTTCTCAGTCACTCTGAGGCATGCCCATAGTCTCAGGGGTGAAGGGTCCAGGTGGTGTGGAGGTGGCTGCTGCTGGAGTGCTGGTCTGAGGTGCCATTGGGGTGCCTGGCCCCGAGAAGACAACAGGGGATGGTGTGTGGAGGAAGCTCTCAGAGAGCTGGCTCAGTCCCGTGATGTTGAGAGCCCCTTCCTCCATGACATGGGGTGTCAGTCCCAAGACCAATGACAGATGTTCTGAGGCCGGGCTTGACTGTGTGGTGGAGGAAGGAGCAGTGTAGTGGGGCTGTCTGGTCTGCAGGTGAGCGTGGGTGGCATCTGTGGCGTGGGTGGCATCTGTGGCATGGGTGGCATCTGTGGCATCGGTGGCATCGGTGGTGTATGATGTACCTGTGCCTGGACTGGGAAAAGCTGCCTGTGCTGCTGGAACTCCTGGTAGCCTTGGTAGGTGAGGGCCTGTGGAAAGCCTTGGAAGGGCTGTGACATCACCTGGGGTGGAGGAGCAGACCTGGACTGGGTCAGAGCAGGTTTAGCTGGGCCTGGAGGGTTGTGTAGAAGACTGGTGATCCTCTCCTTTATCACCTGGTACTGTGATTCAGACATGTCCATGAGGGTCTGGTTGACGTAGGTGAGGAAGGGCTTTCGGTTTGAGGATGGTATGTCGGTGTGTACCAGCTGAGAGAGGAGATCTACGCTGCTTTTGATGGTGTCCCTGATCTCCAGCAGGACAGTGTGGCTCTGCCTCTCCGGTCTGCCTCTCTGCCTGCTTTCTGTGGAGGTGGAGCTGGGTGTGGGTGTGGGTTGGTCTCTGGTGTCAGTGCCCTCTCCTTGCTCCAACTGTGTCAGGGGGTCCTCCATGCGCTCCGCCACAGGGAGTGCAGCTGTCGGGGGGGTCTCCGTCGGGGGGCGCTCCAAAGATACCTGCCTGGACACAGGAGCTGACTCTTGGCCAGAAGAGGACTGGGTCTCTGTGGGCTGCCTGAGAGAGAGGGTTGACAGAGGGGCTGCTCCTCAGTGGCGGACCTCACCCTCCAAGAAGCTGCACTTGGCCATCTTGTAGGTCTCCCGGTCGGTGAGCTTGACTGCGGCCTGGCCAGACTTCTTAAGGTGTAGCTTCCCGTACCAGGTGTGCATGTGCTTCCACCACCAGAGGAGAACCTCCGAAGTGTAGCCCAGGCTCTCCACCTTCTCTCTCCAAGCCGCCTGCTTCCGCTTGGTGTCTCGATAGAGCCTGTGTCCCTTCCACCAGAGGTACTCGTTCTCCCTCAGCCATTCGAGCACCTCATCCTCATGCTCCTCTTCGATGGAGTACTGCCTCCTCTCCCTATCGCACGATTGCCTCTTCCTCTCTCTGGCAGGGCCTTCTGGGCCCTCATCAGAAGGGCTTTGAGGTTCTAGGAGCTGGTCCACCACACCACCACCACCAGCAGCAGCAACAACAGCAGCAGCAAAAGCAGTAAAAGCAGCACCAACAGCACCAGCAGCACCAGCAACACCAGAAGCACCAGCAGCACCAGGAGCAGCACCAGCAGAGTAAGCTCCAGCAGAAGCCCCAGCACCAGGAGCAGCACCAGCAGAGTCAGCCCCAGCAGCAGAAGCCCCAGCAAAGTCAGTGCCAGGGGGTGGGATGGTGGCCCTGTCCTTCTTGTCAGGGCTGGCAGGAGTAGGCACAGGCTTCCTCTTCTTCCCCATGGTTGTTGGCTGGAGATGTGTCTGGCAGCAGGTCTTTCCTCTGAATGGTGACCTGCTTGCGAGCTGCATCCTTTTATATCCGTGGGGCTGACGCAATGCATCCTCCCTGCCTGCGCAGTGAACGCTTTGCATCCGCTAGGCATCCGCTAGGTGTCCGTGATGAATCCGCTGTATCTGCTCGGCATCCGCTTTGCATCTGCTCCTTCCGCTGCGCATCCGCTTCTCTGTGCTCCCCTGGAAGCCCTGCAGATGTGCCATCCACTTCCATCTGCTTCCATCCACTCGGCTTCTGTGGAGCATCTGCTTTACATCCTTGCTACGTCCTCCCCCCCGTCCGTTCCTTTCCGTTGTTGTCCGCTGCGTTTATGCAAATTTGGGGCACTTTTGAGAACGGATAAGAACAGATGGAACATTTTCTCGTCCGCAGTGTCCTTTTTATATACTTTTTGCATCCGTTGGCTGATGTGACAGGGCCTTAAGCTTTCATTTATTTGCTGGACAAGAACCTTGGATATTGTTGCATGTTAGGGATTTACAACTGTTTTAGAAATATTTTATATCACCATGATACAAAAAAGATGTTAAGACTCTAGAAAGAGTGCAGAGAAGAGTAACAAAGATGATTAGGGGACTGGAGGCTAAAATATATGAAGAACAGTTGGGTATGGGTATGTTTAGTGAGTATATTTTGGGTATGAATTTGGGTATGTTTAGTGAAAAGAAAGTCTAGGGGTGATATGTTGTCAGTCTTCCTATATTTGAGGGGCTGCCACAAGGAAGAGAGTGTCAACCTATTTTTAAGAGCACCTAAAGGTCATAACATCAGACAAAATATTGAGCAAGCGGCAACTGGGGAAAAAAAATATCCTTGAGACATTTAATTGATTGATGGCTTTGTTTCTCATGTCATGACCAGCCTATTTCATTTAGACTCACTTTGTTTTCTACAAATCATTGGCCATTTGGCCTCAGGCCTGCCTGGGGTTAATGCATCAGTGTATTGCAGTATTTCCACAGGACCTATCCGATTTGTGTTGTTTATTTTTATTTACTTGTTAATTAAATTTATAGGCCTCCCATCTCTCTGTCAAGGGAAAATGTATGAATTGTTTTCATCTGGACTGTCTGTTTGGTTTGATGTTTATCTGTTTTTATGGGTTTCCCAGTTTTGTGTGAGGTACAGAGAGTTTTGTGTGAGGTACAAAGGAGTTGGGTGGCAAATAAAATCCAATAAATACACACATAACTTCCATTTGGACAAGAAGCTTGACATTCTCCCACTGTTTTGCTATGGCTAAACTGTGGGAAAAACTGGAAGGAGACAAGGATAAGTAGATTCCTCAGGAAAAGCATAAATCCAGAGCCCGCTACATGTTAACAGAAAAAATTAAAAAAAATAATAACTTGGAAATAAATTGAATAGGATGTAGCTCATGTTGTAAAGCATGAATATTAGAAAGGAACAGGTGAAGTAGGTCTATTTTCCTCTCAAGATGGGGTTAAGTAAGGAAATATCTTCTAGTTGGCTCTCCATCCATGATTGTTATTGGCTGTTTTACTTATGGAGGGACTGAATATAGAATTTTAAAGAGAAGCTGTCAGGATTCTGGCAATTACCCCAATTAAATAATGAGTCTCGAGCCAAACTTCCAAAACTTCAAAAGGATTTATTGGGAGTTAACAACTGGATGTAGCTGACTCTGAGATGCATAATTAATTGTCACCTTGATTGTCACCTGGTTTTCCCCCACCCCCTGGCTGTATCATAATTCATATTTTCCAAAGAGACACATCCATAGCAAGGGTCATCAATCAGGTTCTCTAGTTAGATATTTGTGCGGCAGAAACTTCCGTTACCTCATTACTATTTTTGAAAAACTATTTATGGAATGCACTTTCTTTTTATTTTTCACCCCCAAAATTATTTTAACAACAAATTTTAACAAATACAAACATAAAACGTACAAATAAAACCATCTTTCCATTTTATTCAGTGTGTCGGTTGGTACATATCTTTTTGTGCATAATATCAACAGTCTCATTTCTTTTAGTTCAAATTAAATTTCATATTACATAAACATATCACATTGTTATCATTGTTATTATTATTATTGTCTCCCTATTGGACTATAATTATAAATTCACATCCTCCTTTGAGAGCAAAGACTTAACTTTTACAAATCCTAATTTATGATATCATACATTCCATTATAGTTATTATGATCAATAATAATATATCATTACATTATCCTATCCTTACTATTATGTTATATATTACAATATATTATTTCATTATTTTCTTATCTAGCCATTGATAAAATAAATCCCATATTCCATAATATTGTTTATCTTCTTGCTCTTTGATTTCTAATGTCAATTTACTCATTTCTGCACAATGGAATGCACTTTCAATTTCCAAGCTGCCGCACTTTCAAACCCTCCCCTCCCCCCCCTTTCTGTTGGCAACTCTAAAAAGACAATATAAATATTTTATGAGTTGACAGAAGCTTCTGCCTTGTGCCAGGGGAGATCCAACTAAGGATGAAAGTAGATTATTTGGGTATAGGAGGCTGGGGAAGAAGAAATTCCAGAAGGCATGGAGGACCAGAGAACAGAGTGAGTTCTAAATACACAGTGATGTAAAACGGAGATTGTAGACTTTGTTCCACTCATTCCACCTACATTGTGACTATCTGGTGCATAATTACTCCTTGCTTGATAAAGAAGATTCTGGTTATAGTGAGTCACATTCTTTTTACCGTCCAGATAGATTATTGCAATACTAGCAAGATTGATGCTAAACTAAATGATACGATGAGGGTCATAAGTAGCTGCATAAAATCTACTCCTATTTGATGGCTCCCCATCTTGAGCCACATTGCACCACCAGCTCTACAACAACTGGAAGCCTTAGTGAAAGATTACAACAAAATTATGAGAAACCCACTTCTTCCCATGAACGCAGATCTTCCTCATCTATCAGTTGGCAGGCTTGAATCCAGGAAGCCCTCTCTGGCACTCACTCAACAGCTGCCTGACAACTTTGACATCAACACACAGTGGAAAACCAAATGGACATCTGAACGCCCAGATACAAGAAGTTATATTGATGTCCCTACACAAAAGGTGCCAGGTTTTGACCTTCCTTGTCAGTATTGGTTAACTCTGAACAGGATCTGTACCTAACATGGTGTCTGCCAGGACTCATTGTTTAAATGGAGTCTTGTCTCTACCCCTCATTGTGACTGTTGTCCTCCTCAACAAAATATCCATCACATTGAGCCCAAATGTCCATCAAGAGCTTACACTGGCCCAATGTCTGATTTTTTTCAACAAAGACCACCCTGTCCTTGAATGGCTGGGTGAATTGCATATTAATATTTAAACCACTATCAGTCCATGTATTTGCCATATGCTAAATAAATAAATAAATTGCAATACAATGCATTTCACATGGGGCTGCCATTGACTTGGAAATCAAAAACTACTCCAGAATGCAGTCTCTTGTGTGTTGATAAATTCTGGAAATATACAACTCCAATATGCCACTTGCTGATTCAGTTCTGCGTACAAATTAAAGCAGGAGTGGGATTCTAGTAGTTCGCACCTATTCGCTAGAACCGGTTAACATTCTAAGCAGTTCAGAGAACCAGTTGTTAGAAGAAATTACTGGCCTAATCCTGTAAGGAAGGCAGGAAGGAAACATTCTGGTGTTGCTTACAGAAACTGCCTCTCCATTAACCCTTATTACATTCTTGGCAGGACTAGACTTCCTGTCTCAGGAACTTCTCTGGAGTTTTTTTCCCCTCCTTTGCTGGTACTTTACTTGTGTGGAATGACCATTCAAAGTTACAATGGCACTGAAAAAAGTGACTTATGACCATTTTTCATATTTACGACTGTTGCAGCATCCCCACAGTCATGAGAGGCCAGGCGAGGAGATGCATGCCTCAATGTGAGTGATATTGAGTTGGCAACACCCAACCAATAACATGCCCACCAAGCCACATCCACCAGTCCCATGACCACCAAGCCACACCCACCAAATAAGCCACGCCCACAGAACCGGTTGTTAAAATTTTTGAATCCCACCCCTGAATTAAAGTACTGGTTTTATCTTGTATAATGCTTTATGGCTTGGTCTCTGAGGGCCTGCAGGCCTGCCTACTCCAACCTACAACAGTCCAAACCAAATAAACACTGAGAGAAAAACTCCTTGTAATTCCAAACTTCTGGGAAATTAGACTAGAAGGTCTTGTTTTGCAATGGTAGTATCCAAGTTGTAGGAAGATTTACCCGTAGAGATTCCACTAGCCCTCTTTTTGATGGCTTTCAGAAGGTTATTTACAAGTGGGCTCTTCTTGATTCTCACCTTCCATGCCACCTTTTACTTCTCTAATTTTTGCTGTTGTGATTGGTATTATTAATGCATTTTGTTAGTGTTTTAATCGTATGATGTAGTTTTAATCTTATGATGCAGAGACAGTTTGTATTTTAATCTTATGATGCATTTCTTTTAACATCTTCTATATCTCTGAGACTCGTGAGACCATGGAAAGATATAAATTCAGAATCCAATCTGAATTTTGGTCACAGAAACCAGAGGTTTAGTTTTTTGAGCTTTCCTACTCGTGCTGGAGTCCATCCTCAGGAAACTTCTCTCTAGCTCAAGGGTCTTCAAACTTGGCAAGTTTAAGACTTTTGCACTTCAACTCCCAGAATTTCTGAGCTAGCATGACTGGAGGAGAAATTCTGCAAGTTGAAGTCCACAAGACTTAAAGCTGTGAAGCTTGAAGACCCCTGATCTAGCAGAATGTGACACATTCTGCTAGAGAGATGTGCCCTGAGGACGGGGGGGGGGCGCTTGAGCATGAGTGGGAAAGCTGGGAAGACCAAGCCTCTGGTTCTCACGACCAACCCAGTTTGAATCCTGTAACACTATCCTGAGACACGTAGATTTGCCTGCATTAATGATATAAATTCAACAAATAAATGAAATAAGTGGGGTTACCCCTGGGTAGGTAGGAATGTGGAAAAACAAATCTATTGAAGTGGAATGAGATTTCACACGTGAGTTTATAATGTGAACAAAACTGGATGCAGTATTCTACGTGTGGTCTTACTAAGGTTTTATAGAGTGGTATTAGTACCTCACTTGATCTTGACTGATTCCCACTGTTAATACAGCTTAGGACTGCATTAGCTTTTTTGGCTTCTGCTGCACACTGCTGCTCATATTTAGTTGGTTGTCCACTAAGACTCCAAGATCCCTCTCACAGTTACTCCTATTGAGCCTGGTTTCACCTAGTCTATATGTGTACTTTTGGTTTTTCTTGCCTAAGTGTAGGACTTGACTTTTCTCTACATTGAATTTCATTTTGTTAGATACAGCCCAGTGTTCTAGTCTGTCAAGATCCATCTGAATCTCGAGCCTATCTTCTTGGGTGTTAGCTATTCCTGCCAGCTTAGTATCATCTGCATATTTGGTAAGTTCCCCTTCTGTTCCCTCATCTAAGTCATGAATGAAGATATTGAAGAGTACTGGGCCTAAGACAGAACCTTGTGGCACCCCACTGCTTACTTCCCTCCATGTAGAATGATGGAGAGGCCCTTTAATGAAATAGGAATGGCTTTGAAATGGGAGTAACAAATAAGAATCAGCAGTCTCTAAATATGTAAAGGGTGGGAAAATGAATGGAGCAAGAGAAGGAATTGGGCATTTATGGCTGGAAAAGTGTCAAACACCATTAGGGAATACTGCAGAGAATCAGAGATGACCTTGAGGGAGATAGGCAAGAACTATGATAAAAGCAAAAAGGACTGAAACATCCCTTGAGTCTTAGGAAGCAAGTTAATATTCAGAAGAGGGCCAAAGGGTCAATGGTCAAAGAGGCCATCTACTTTAAGACTGAATACCCTCTCTCAACAGAGGAGGAGGGATAGGACACAATCCTGTTCACAACACAGTCCTTTCAGCAATTCCGAGAAGGTACCACTCCCATTTGCAGTATTCATGTGACCTGAGGGTACAAATAAACCTCCAAGTGGCCTCAATGACTCTCAGAAAGAGAGCTAATGACCAGATGACTGCAAGGGATATAAATCCTTCCATTTTCCATCATTCAGTCAGAACTGAAGAAGTTTCTTGGATGAGAAGTGAAATGTCTTCAAGGAAAAACAAAGTAAGTCCAGTTGCCATTTGAAAAAGCACCTTTGTGGAGATTAAGAATGTAAAGATGTATTGTTAAGCAAACTAAATGCCCAGACAACATGTTTATGAAGCACTAAGAAATGTAATGAAGAGAAAATTAATAAAATTTAATAAAGCTTATTAAAAAAACATTCCCTAAGTCTGTTTCTGGGAATGAAAAATTAGCTACTCTGAATATAATAAAAAAATAAAAATATAATTTATTATACTGACTACTCTAGTCAGTCCCCAAACTCAACTGTCCTTAAATACTACTTTTACATAAAAATCCTCAGTGTTGTCTCCCAGAAATCAGACAATGACTCTGCAGGTGAAAAAGCTTCTCTGGGAATACCTGTGGAATTTCAGCCATAGGAAACACACAAAAGGAAGACTCCCATGGGGTTGAAACACAGCACCACGTGAGGATCTGGGGAAGTCAGGTGATGAGGTAAGAACTCCCAGTCCTTGCACCCATCAAGGAGAGAGGAGAGCTGAGCATAAACATTCTATAAGGCTTCTTACCAAGCAAGGGAATAAATCCTTTGATGAGTGACAGCTGGCAAGTAGCCCTGACTCATGACCTCTCATTGGAAGGAAATGTTTGATATGAGATTCTTATGTGCCATTTGGACTCTGCTTGTGAAATTCTGACCTCTAGACTGGTTGGCAACCCTAACCCAGCTCTTGGAAACTTGGACTTGATTTTGACTATTCTTTTGCATGGTCCTATTAAAAGCAACCATTCAAGCAAACTTTTTTCAGGGACTCTGTTTAGGTTTGCATTTCTTGTCTGCTATTAGTTTCTTGACCTTGAGTAAACTATTACCATGGCAACTGAGTATGTATGTTTTTTTGTGTGTGTGTGTTTGAAACCAGAAACAGGGTACACATTCTGCATAAATCCCTAAGGATATCTCTGGTTTTGAATCCTTGCAAGAATAAAATTATCAATGTGTAGAAACTCCTATATTCCCATGTGGACAATGAGACAGAGCAGAATGCTGTAGAAAACAAAGGAGACAATAAAGTAAATAACCTCTACCATAAAGCTGATTACATTTTAGGGAACTGTTGCTGAGTTGTCATTTTTAATTTTAATCTGAATACAAGCTTTGCATGCTGCTAAGAAATGTGTCTGCTTTATCATTTGTCTTCTAACTGCATCTTCATTCTCCTTTTTACACTTGTTTGGAAATAGCAAAAGTGAAAATTAAGTGGTAATTAGGAGAAACAATATCCACACTCTGCAGCATTTCAGATCCTTCAAATTCAGGCCAACGGAAACAGTGTCATGATTTTTTTTTCTTTTAAGGCAAAACACTGCAAAACATTAGACATCTTTAATTTCAGAAATGTTATGTTTTCTCCAAACATCTAAAAAGTCTTGTATTCTAGTTATCTGCCAAGCTCTGTTGAAGATGGCCTATTTGCCAATTTTACATTCCTGAGATAAAAGCCGAAAGCGCCAATAAATGACAAATAGTTTAATTTTCTTCCTTGCAGATAAAGAGTTTCCTACGTAACAGAGTAGATTAATTTGGCGAGTGAACACTTAAAATATGAAAAGACGTGGAAGTCATGAAGCATAATTCTCTTTGAAGGGAGACCTTTGAAAAATAAGTATTTTCTCTCACCAAACATGCATTTGATCCATAAAAATTTTTTCATCTTAGTTCCTAAAATGTACTCCATAAATCACTTGTAAAGATAAGCAAGATTTTGTGGATAAAAACATAATAGGATACATCCTGTCTGGCAGCCAGAGGACAGGAGAGGAAAAAAAAACCCTTTAGATATATAATCTAAAGAAATAACTCAATTTACCAAGATTTGCGCCAAGATCTTCCACATGCTTTAATGGAATGAGAGATCCAGAAAACAAATTGTTGGACTTCTGCAGAATGAGACATGTTAACAGAAGACAGAATTGATTTCCAAGTCTCCTTGCTTTGGAGAGAAACAAAAAGGGCTTCAGGAAGAAAAACTAAACATAATTATTTCTTTCCAACATGCATTCTCTTGGATGTTCTTTTGTTCCTCCTGACAAGAGAGGTTTTCCAGAATGCTAGGTCTTTGGAAATATATTGCTAAAGATTAAATAGGACTACCTTTTTACACCTAGAGTGTCCTTATCTGAACAGAAATGAAAGGTTTTTTTAATCTCCAACCATAACTGAAATTCTTTGGTCGAGTTTTCAAGTAGAAAAAAAAATGTCATGGAAATGTGGGAAGTATCAGATTTCATTTCAAGACTGGATAATATTATTTTTTAATTTTGAGGTTTCCACCATCCTAAAATCTAGATAAGGTGAAAGATAAGTGATATATATATTGATCAGTGAAGTTGATTTATGACAGAATTATATCTAGTTGATACTAGTTGATTTAGTAGATCCCAATCGGTTTAAAGAAGAGATTAGACAGCCATTTGTCTGGGACGGTTGAAGGTCTCCTGCTTGAGCAGGGGGTTGGACTAAATGACCTTCAAGATCCCTTCCAACTCTGTTATTCTGTTACTGTGACTTATTTCTCTCTCTGTTTCTCCCTCCCTCCCTCCCCTCCCTCCCTCCATTCCTCCTTTCCTTTGTAAAGGACAGAAGAAAAATTTTCCTTCTGTTACTTAAATGTATTACTTGGCACTAATTTTATTGAAGTAACTCTTCACTGAGTCAGATTCAAGCATAGAACAATAATTTTGCATGGCTGAAACTGCTTGGTATGATTGGTTTACTTTTCCTCAATTTCCTTTTTTTAAAAAAATCTAACCTCTACAAAAGTATTATTTTTGTCTTTCTTCGGCAACTTATTTCCATTCTAGGAAGGAATTACAAAGCTAATTTCCAAAGTTGCTGTGCTCAAAATGCAAATATTGGTTTCTATTATATAATCTTGTTTTATAGGGACTCTATTTTAATGAGAGGTTATTTCACAAAACACATTTTGATTTGTAAGAACTTATTTTTGTGGATGCTCCTGTTCTTCTGAATTATATCCCATGGGGATAGAAATTAACAAGAGGACAAATAGGTTGGATGCTTTTGTTACGTTAAATAGGTTGGTATTAGAAAAAAAATAAAGCTATTCAATTGACTTCTCTTTCCATATCTGAAAAAAAAAAAAGGTTTTTCAGCAGAAATCTTTCCTAGAAAAAGATTTAGAACTGTAGACTGTGTGTATCCTGTTATTATTAAATCACCCATCTATGTCCGCTTCTTTTTTAAAGTTACAGCTGGTGTCACACAATATAGGGGCACTCATAATAAGAATAACTGAATTATCTATGAGTGATGAATATTCATATAGATTCTCCTTCTGCCTGCCCTCTGTCTTCAAAAATATTTTTACAAAAGTAATTTATTCCTATTTATCAGCTTGTATTTTTAAAAAAACAACCCTTGTGAACACTCACACACATTTTTGCTAGCACATTTTCCCGATATCCTCATTTTTCTGCACATATGTTTACATTGCCAACTCTATCCCAAGAGTCGTAAAAGATATTTTATCTTCTGACTTCCATATAAGTTCAGGGAACACAAATATGGGGACTATTGCATTAAAATGCAAATGGAACAAGTTTATTCTCCATCCCAGCTAACAAGAATAACATTTAGCTAGCACAGTCAACTGACAGCAAATGTAAGTTTATAACTTCATGGTCAGTGAATGAATTATGACAATTCTCGAGCGGGTGAGAAAAATAGCCATACTTTCCTTCCTTCTTATATTCTCCTGGTATCCTTCAAGATGCATGGCTGCACGACCCTGCAAGGATAATATATCAATGTTCATTTCCTTGGGGTTGGCAACTATTGCATTTGGTTAATTGAAACAATTTTTATCCAGCATTATGTTTTGCTGACTAAATTATAAAATCGAGGTCAGGGAAACCAAGTGGTTTTTTTTTTAAAGTACAAAACGACAATGCTACACAAATGTTACATTTAGCTATAGTCATGGAGCCTGCTTCTTCCTCTGAAATCAGACACATCCTTGGTGACAGAGTCAAAGGGTGAAGGTGGCTGGTGTGATGGAATGTAGTCTGGATTCCCAAGAGAGAGAGAAGGAGTGAATTTCAGAGGAACAAGAGGTAACTCAGTTCAGATAGCTTATGGGAGAGAAAGAAGGTGAGCTCCTTTCTAATAGTTTCCAGAATATATGCTACATATGCTAATATATGCAGAGCTTACATGTCTGGTAGTTTACTTCAGTTTGACAAAATTCTCCCTATGGGAGAGAATCAATAAAAAAAATCTGCTTGGAAGAATCTTAATGTGTCTTTCTGGACAGCTGTCCAAACCATATGATAGGAGCCCAACTCTTTCATATAGATAGATAGATATAGATATAGATATAGATATAGATATAGATATAGATATAGATATAGATATAGATATAGATATAGATATAGATATAGATATAGATATAGATATAGATATAGATATAGATAGATAGATAGATAGATAGATAGATGCAAAGTAAAGAGTGTTTCCAACCAATAAATCATGGCTGCCCATCTTCATTTTTAAAAATTTTCTGCAGAGCTACCAGACTGAAACGAAAGGGAACCAGCTAAGAACTGGGTAAGTATCCTACTTCTAATGTTTGTAAGGCACTGATGGGTGTGAGGAGGCCTGTGATTATTTTTCAACATTGAGTTATTGTGGCCAGTTGGCCGCTGGTCCCTCCAGCAGATGAATCAGAGGAGGAGGGAGAGGTGTAGGAATCAGGGTCAGCATCAGGGCAACCAGGGAGCTCCAAGGGGGAAGAGAGAATGGAATTGGCAGAGAAAGAGGAAGAGATAGAGGCAGAGCCTGGGCTATACGTCAGCCCTCAGGTGGAGAATCAACAGCCCCCAGGTCTGGAAGTGGTTGATGAAGAAGAGGAGGAAATGCTGGGTCCAGTGCGTGATGTGCAAATGAGCAGAAGGCAGAGGAAAGGAGAGCAGTGGAAATCCGGTGGCTGATCCTAGGGAAGGAAGAGCCACCACTGCTACTGAGGCCCCACCCTATCTGTGGGGATAAAAGGCAGGGGGTAAAGATTAATAAGTGTAGCAGACAACTATTTATCTTCTGGACAGATGGACTTGTTAGCCTGCAAGAAAAAATTTTTGCTGGGGATGTTGGCATTCTTAATAAAGGAATCTTTTGAGTTCATGTCAGAAGGTTTGTCATGTTGAAAGAAAGCTGGGTCAGAACAGATATGTTGGGAAGTACTCATCCTGGCAGGGAGGAGTGATCAAGTGCAGAGCTAGCCTAGCATCACTGCACAACTGCCAAAGGGTTAGAGTTGGAGCCTTATCTAATTGTTCCTTGGAGTCCTATCTAATTGTTTCCAGGAACAGGTTGCCAGACTGGGGAAGACTCCTGTATTATAGGCAGAACATAATAAAGCAATTAACTTGAACTTTGCATGTGTGGATTTTTTTTGTGCCTAGCGACATACAGTCATTTTTTTTTCACTCTTGCAGGAGAGTAACTCTGGATCAAATGAGAAATTGGGATCCTCCAGTTCAGAATGCTTTCCTGTTGTGAAGTTCAGAAAATGATCTGAGTGTACAGTTAGAAAACTGTTACATGCATACATAGAGCAGTGCAAAAAGAGTTAAACAACAGTCAAAGAAGATAAGCTTGTAAAAGTACTAAATAAAATTATTTATTTGCAAGTGCACTCTAGCTTTCTTATTATGCTAAACGCATTCTGAAGAGAACATGCTGCTTGCTGGAGCCTGCAAAACATTTTGAAATTAATGCACCAAAAATGTATCATAAAATTTAGCACAAGAAGATTAAGTACAACAGTGCTTTCGACTATATTTTTAACCCTCCCTCCGTCTCTCTCTCTCTCTCTCTCTCTTTCTCTCTCTCTCTCTCTCCCTCCCTCTCCCCCTCCTCTCCATAAATAACAACTCTGGAGTTGTTGTGGATGAAGCACAACTCTGGGGAGGAAGATCACACTGCACTGATACAATGACCATTGGGTTCTGTCTAACAAAGGAAGAGGAACAGAGAATACAAGTAGTCTTCAATTTGGAAGGGACTTTGGAGGTCTTCTAGTCCAACCCCCTGCTCAGATAGGAAACCCTATACCATTTCAGACAAATGGTTGTCCAGTCTCTTCTTAAAAATCTTTAGTGTTGAAAGCACCCACAAGTTCTGGAGACAAGCAGTTCCACTGGTTAATGGTTCTGTCAGGAAAAAAAAAGAGAAGAAGAGAAGGGGAAAAAAAGGATGACTATTCTAACCCTATGTCCAGCTGCAACACTTGATTGGCTCCCTGCAATGATGACCCATCATAGGTGTGGTCCTATTTTTATGCTTTAAGCAGGCAGGACATTACAATCATTGTCAAGGCATTGCAAATTGAATTTATGTCCTCAATTCCTGCTACTGTCTCTTCCTTTGATCCTCTCTTTATGCCTTCTTTATGTGAGTTGGGCTCTTTCTCTTTGCACATGCCCACTGCTGAACCCCGCGAGAGCCTTTTAAGACAAACAAGGCTTGTTTTCTTCTTCTGGATGAAGAAGAATTGTTGAGTGATTGCTTTTCTATAATTGGCTGGCTTGTGCTGAAGGTTGCCAAAACCAATGGATTAATTTGTTTCTTCTTTGTTCTGCAAAATGTGGAGTTGTATATATGGTAGGATTTGGGGGTAGTGATTGGTAGTTCCATCCCTTCTTCTCACCCCAACCCTCTTATCTTTCAGCTCTTTCTTCCTTAGACACACAAGGACCATCGTGAAGTTCAAGCAATTATGGCATGGATTGCCTCCAGTGGTGCACTTAAATGGTTCTAAATTCAAAGCCATGGTGGCTCTTAGGAAAAAAATCACATGCTTAAATGCCAACGTTTAAAAATATCCAGCAAAGCAAAGACTGCATTTGTGACACTGTGTTATCTCTGCTATTCTTCTCAGCTTGGGGAAGATGTACCCCAGCTTGTGACATGTCCTTAGAGAAAGTGAATTGATGTTAAAGGAGAGCCAGAGACAAACTATTAACAACCTCAGTTAGGTAGAAGAATTGCAGAGTCAAAAAGAACTCGAGAATTTGCAGCAAACCTTGTTAGAAAGCTTTGAATATAAAAGAAGAACTGATGAGAGGACTCTAGATGTATGAAGGATTTTTGGTCTGGTATTTAAGTACCAGTACTTAGTACTTACCTAATATGGGTATGATGTGATGGCTCAGAAGTTAATGATGCTGAGCTTGTCAGCTAGAAAGTTGACAGCCAGGGTTCAAGACCCAAGCAGGACAGAGTGAGCTCCTGTTCCTTGCTCCAGCTCCTGGCCACCTAGCAATTTGAAAGCATGCAAACTTGAGTTGAACTTCAATGTAGATTCTTGGAGGTTCTATGCAGATTGACTCAAGCTGTGTGCATTCTTGCATTTTGTCTGCTTTTAATGTTTAATTAACATTATGGCATTAATGGAAATTTGGAGTTTATTCCTAAAATGCTGCATTTCTAACCACGCTTCTTGATTGATCAAATTTTTCCTCCTATTTCTCTTTGTATACAATTCTATTTTTCTTAAATTGACAAGAGATAGCTTTGGATCAAGGTCTTAGAGAGCTTAGTTTTTAAGCAAGGGGAACAAGAGATAGTTATTGAGATAATAGAATAGAATAAAAGAATAGAACAGAACTGGAAGGGACCTTGAAGGTCTTCTAGTCCAGCCTCCTGCTCAAGCAGGAGAACCTATACTATCTCAGACAAGTGACTGTCCAGGCTCTTCTTAAAAACGTCCAGTGATGAAGCACCCACAATTTCTGAAGGCAAATTGTTCCATTGGTTAATTGTCCTTTCTGTTAAAAACTTTCTCCTTAATTCCAGGTTGCTTCTCTCCTTGGTTAGTTTCCATCCATTGTTTCTTTTCTTGCCCTCTGGTGCTTTGGAGAATAATTTGACCGTCTTTCTTGTAGCAGCCCCTCAAATACTGAAATACTGCTATCAGGCCATCCTTAATCCTTCTTTCCCCTAGATTAGCCAGACCCAAAACCTGCACCCGTTCTTCATATGCTTTAGTCTTCTGGCCTTTGATCACCTTTGTTGCTCTTCTCTGAAACCTTTTCCAAAGTCTCAGCATCTTTTTTGTAGTATGGTGATCAAAATGGGTTGCAGCATTCCAGGTGTGGTCTTACTAGGGTTCTGTAAAGTGGCTCTAATATGATATGACAGGATAGTTTCTGCCATACTGATAGAACTAGTCCATATCCTTTCAGAAATGGATGCAACTAATTGGTCAGCAATTACTGGGATCATGGATTATTATTCCAACCTTATGTGAAAAGAAGTTGTTTCTCCTACAGCCTTGCACATCCATGCAGAAGAAACGAGGTGCTATGTGATTAGGAGCAGCTTCCACACTTCTTCATAAGTGAAGCAAGGCATATTAACATCTCTTCTCTACAAGGATATTATGGCCCAGTGGAGAGAGAGGCAGAACACACTGAATTTAATTAATGTAAATACTTGGGTGATTTGCAGCCTAGAGGGAGACTTAGATTAAAAAACAGAGTCAAATTGTGGAAGATAAACAAAAAGACCAAGATCAGAGAGTAAATCAATCGACACATCAAAACATAACCAGTTCACTAAAATAGCATTTTCCTAAGAAGAAGAAGAACAATAATAAATGGAGTAAGCTGTTGTGTGATATCATTGCTATTATCTACAAATAGCATTTCACTATCATGACAACTGAAACCAGCTAATTAAAAAGACATCATTCTATGCATAAGAAGCACATAACATAGTTTCACCTAGGAAACTTTATGTTTTGAGAAGTGGTTGTTATCCCTTCTCCTTCTCCTTTTCCTGCTGCTGCTTCTCCTCCTCCTCCTTCTTCTTCTCCTGCTGCTTCTCCTCCTTCTCCTTCTTCCCTTGAAGGCAGCAGTTGAAGTTAAAGACTACCTATATATCAGGTGGGAAGGAGGGAAGGAAACAAATCTTTTAAATAGATACATCTTTCCCATAATGTGTCTTCAGTGAAATGATGGCAGCTGATTGTTACCCAATTCCTGGTGCACTTAGAATGGACAAAGCTGAGATATTAGCTTCATTTAGTAAGTTCAGACAGATGCTACCTGAAGCTACAAGGCTAGATTCAGGTCTGAAGGCCTTAAATGCAACCATTAGAGACCTCCCAAAATCAAATTGTAATTTATAATATGATGCAAGGGGAAAACTATTCAATGCATGACTAGAGAATAATATTAATTTTAAAATGAAACTCAGTTGTGTAATGGATTGTAAACATAAACGGAATATATTTAACTACTAAGTTAAACATAGTCATGTAATTAAATGGAAATAGAACTGAAATGAAACCAAATGTTTCTGTTCTGGATTCACTGACTAGTTTTAGGAGTTTGTCTCTCCCTTGAAACCTGTTTCAATGATGTCTCATTTCAACCCTGAGCTACAAATATACTCCTTACTTGGTACATTGATCCAAGGCCAAAAGAGACTCTGGATTCAGGAAAAGTTATCCATCTCATCTTTGCCTTTTTTTTTCACCTATACCAAAGGTGTCAAACTCACACCAGGGGTGCCTCTGGTGACCTGATTGCTCTGCCAATGAAAATGGGCTCTTGAGTTCCATTTTTAGCTGCAATGGCCTCCTGAAACCCCATGCCAGCCAAAATGGAGCTCAATTTTTGTTGGCAGAGGCACTGCAGGCCAGACCTTTGCTGTTTCCAGGGCAGTCCCAAATCTAAGTGCCTTGCAGGCTGGATCTGGCCCCTGGGCCTTGAGTTTGACACCCCTGTCTTACACTATTCTGTTTGTATTTGTTTCTGAGCACAATTCTCCAGTTCTGACTCTCAGCAGCGTCTCAGTAGTGGAGCAGAATTAACAGGATACGTCAACCTTGGCAATTCCAAGATGTATGGACTTCAGTTCCCAGAATTCCTCAGCCAACCATGCTGGGCTAAGGCTAAGTCAGAGGTCTTCTCTATATGGCCAGCTATTCATAAACCCTACTGTGATGCCTTCCAGCCATCAACTTCTTCCTCTGAAGAAGAGTGGAATAACTGTACTGTAAACAAGAACACTGCTATTGTAAAATAGCAATGGGAAGAGAAGACAGTTGCCTTTTCTTGCTAAGATAAACCATTTTTAGCAGCAGTACCTAAGGGCCAGAAGATCAGCTTGGAAGTAGATACATCATGCCCTGGAGCTAGAAGATGTCCATCTCTGATCAAGACACATGGAGCATGTCTGCTTCTCCATGCATAGTTTTCGGTTATGAGTTGCCAAAACATGTCATCAAGTGAACACATCTTGTTTCCACTCTGTGGGTCCCCGATTGTCAAACCATCAACTTCTATTAGTTAAATTGGATCAGAGGCACTGATGTCTGTTAAGCTTTCCTGGGAACTTTATTTTTAACTGCCAATTGCCGCAGCCTACATTTTTCTAGGGCGGTGTTTTCCAGCGTTAGAGAGCAGAGACGCACAATAATTTGAAGCGGAATTAGAAGCGCACAATGAAGATGATTTCCAGAGCATACAGGTGCCAAGCTAAGGGGCATTGTCGAAGGTTAAAGTTGTGTCAAGTTTTAATTTGTGATCAGAATGCTTATGTGACTTTACAGTATCTTTTTTGACATGTGGCAAGCAAAATTATACACAGGACAGGTAGATTCTATTAGTTGCTGGGTAGAGCTTCGTACAGAACCAGGATGTCAAAACCACAGATAATGACACATTGAGCCTGTACAAATTAAGAAGTTATGTTTGGAGCTTCGGAACAAAGAAAAATTCATCGTCCTCCACTATACCAAAAAAAAAAGTGTAAAATTTGATATATAGAATCAAAATAAGAAATCTTCTTCTGCCTCCTCCTCCTCCTCCTCCTCCTCCTCCTCCTCCTCCTCCTCCTCCTCCTCCTCCTCCTCCTCCTCCTCCTCCTCCTCCTCCTCCTCCTCTTCCTCCTCCTCCTCCTCCTCCACCTCCTCTTTCTCCTCCTCCTCCTGACAGCTAGAACAATTAATTCGGGAACAACTTACCTCCAGAAGTTGAGAATGTTCCAACACTGGAAGTTTTAAAGAAGAGATTGGATAACCATTTATCTGAAATGGTATAGTATTTCCTGCCTAAGCAAGGGGTTAAACTAGAAAGCCTCCATGTTCCCTTCTAGCTCCATTGTTCTATTTCTATTATTTGTATTTGTATTTGTATTCCTTATTCTATTCCTTATTCTATTCCTATCTTATCCTATCCCATTCCATTCTTCCTCCTTGAGATCATTGCTGTATGCAACTTTGCTAAATATGAACTGTAAAAAATATGTGTTTGCTAGAGCTATAGTTGTCTCTCTTTGGGCTTACACCAATACATATTATATACACCACATTTATACAGACTAGGCATACCTAGTTCCCTCAATCATTCATCATATGGTGATGGAGATTCTCAGTCATCTGGATCATGGTTGTCCCAAAAGTGCTTTTTCAAAAGATAACTGGACTTTGTTTTTCCTTGAAGATGTTTTGCTTATCACCCAAGAAGCTTGGACACATAAAGACACACCAGAACGATCATATCAATCCTAGTCCTTCTCTTCCTTAGAACAGACATACTAACAACCATTCATCATTTGGTTTAGCCTACAGACCCCTTATCAGTTCAACTTGTAATTCAACCTGGAAAGAAGGCAGTCAAATCTCGGCATGTGGATTGCCCAGTTCTGAAGGTTCTCCATTCCCTCTGCCCAACAGCCTACTTCCCATTTGCCAGCTGAGCCTCCCCCATCAACTGTGAATCTCCACAGAGGGTCCTTTGTGAAAATAAGCACCACAATATAGCAGTGATAATAGCACTTATATACTGCCTCATCTGATACGTAGGATGCAAGGAGTTTACATCTGTTGATGCATTTAACTGTATCCTCCAGCTCTGCCTGTTCTTCTCCTATAGATCTTGAATGCTCAACAATCAGCCCTCTTGAAACCAGGTTAAGGAAGACATGGAGGTGAACTTTTTATCTGAAGCTTCTGAAAGTCCAAATGGCTTTTCCACAGATCAATCTGATTCACACACTTTGTCACTTTCAAGAACTCTAAAAGCTTAGTTAAACAGGACTTTATTGGAGTCAGAACTCATGCTGATGCTTCTGTAATGGTTGATTCACCAACAGAAAAAAAAAAGATTCAAGGTGGAGTTTTAGAAACCACTACGTGCTACCTCCTCCATAATCAGTAAAAATAATCATAATTTTGTCTATTTATAATAACTCTATTGGAAGGGAATTGAAAAAAAAAAGGATCCAGTCTTATCTATGTGGGAAGAAATGGTTCTAAATTGGAAATAACTCACTTGCAGGAATGACTGCAAAAGCCATCTCTTTCATCTCAGTGCATCCTATTGAACAAATATTTAATTCTGTAAAAGAATTAATTTATGTGAAGAGTTTGCATCTCCACGAAGTTTTTTTTTTTTGCTAAGTCCTTAAATACATTTAGTATTTGATCATGTGAGGTTCTTATACCAGCACTGTCCAACCTTGAAACTTTAAGACCTGTGGATTTCAACTCCAAGAATTCCCCAGCCAATCTACATTTTGATACAAACAAACCTTTGCAGAGTGGACCTCAGATTAGCAGAATGACATAAGGATGAAGGCAAGGTGGACAATAATTTTTTAATACCCAACATTTTTCTGTCTCTATTGCCCTCCAACCTTGGAACTTAGTTAAAAAGGGTTAGCTTGTTTTTTGCCATTCACTTTTGCAGAGGACTTTTTAAAAAACCCAAAGTTTTGAGCTAGAATAGAATAGAATAACAGAGTTGGAAGGGACCTTGGAGGTCGTCTAGTCCAACCCCCTGCCTAGGTAGGAAACCCTAGACCACTTCAAACAAATGGTTATCCAACATCTTTTTAAAAACTTCCAGTATTGGAGCATTCACAACTTCTGGAGGCAAGTTGTTCCACTGATTATTGTTTTAATTGTCAGGAAATTTCTCCTTAGTTCTAGGTTGCTTCTCTCCTTGATTAGTTTCCATCCATTGTTTCCTGTCCTGCCCTCAGGTGCTTTGAAGAATAGTTTGACTCCCTCTTCTTTGTGGCAGCTCCTGAGATATTGGAACACTGCCATCATGTCTCCCTTCGTCCTTCTTTTCATTCAGTTTAGTTGCATGTGATTATGAAGTGGAAATCTATCCCTTTAGGCTTTTTGGATTCACAGAACATATTTTACTGGAATTACATGCTCCAGTGCTTTGAAATTTCATCAACAGGAAAACTAAAGGCATAAGATAATATAATATCTGAAGACTCTTCCCTGGATGTTATCCTATTATGTATATGTTGGACTATGCAGCCTTTCATCCAGACTGAGTTCTCCAATCCTTCTTATCTCTAGATTTCAAATTTAGCTAGAAGAAAACAATGCATAAATAAAGTTAAAAGAACTATAGTAGTGACTGAGTTTATTGAGCCAAATCAAGCTTCATTATCATTGTTGGATAGATTGTGGTTAAGTCTGTTGGGTAACAGATTATGTAAGGCTGGAATTTGACAGCCAGAGTAGGTAGGGTGTGTGTGTTAAACCTAGAACTGAGTTTAAGAGGGGTTGGTAAGAAAGTAGAACTAGCTTTGAATAAAAAGGAGTAGGAGGAAAACAAGGAGTCAAAATTACCTTACTTTGCCTGGCTTATATCAGAGTAACACATACTGAAGAGGAAGAAACTTGTCCAATGGCTCTTAGACTGCTCAATAAAAATCAAAACAAGATTTTTTTTCTTCTGATCCAAAAAGCAATGGGACATTTCCAACAGCTGACTGTCTGGTTTTTTTCTTTGCTACTTTAAATTTGATACCCCCGATGTTTTATTAAGTGACTTGTAATATCCTTTTACCTAGAAAAGTAAAACATCAGGTGGTGATGTAATGGGAAGCTGGGCATTTTATATACCTCCATCTCTCTTTCTTGGCTTTTATTCCTTTAAATACATCAACAGGTGTTTTGAATAAGACAGGCACACTGTCGCTTTTCATGCACTTTGAATTTCACATTCCTTGTTGCAAAGTTTATCCAAGCTGCATATTAATGGAGTTTACACATCTAACAAAAAATGTCCACAAAGAAGAGGGGCTCAAGCTATTTTCCAAAGCACCAGAAGGCAAGACAAGAAGCAATGGATGGAAACTATCCAGGGGAGAAGCAACCTGGAATTAAGGAGCAAGCTCCCGGCAGTGAGGACAATCAACCAGTGGAATGGCTTGCCTTCAGAATTTGTGGGTGCTCCATCTCTGGCGGGTTTTAAAAAAAGACTGGGAAACCATTTATATGAAATGATGTAGGGTAGTGATGGCTAACTGTTAGAGACAGACTCTGAGGGAGAGGAGGAACAGCCGACAGGGAGTGGAGGTGTGGTTCCAGATGTTGTGGAGGAGACTGGGGAAAGGTGGAGGCTGGCTGGGCAGTCAGAAACAGGCCCATCCCTTCTTCATCCTAGGACACGCAGGGAGAAACAGAGAAGAAAACAAGTTGGCTTATGAGAGAGGAAGCGGCCATGATCCCCCTCATTAGTTGCAGCTGGGGAGAATAGTATATAAGAGAGATGGTTATAACACAACGTTGCCAGAAGCAAAGCGTGTGTTATTTTGGGCTGAGGTTATCTTGGTTGGCTTCCTTCCAACAGACTGTGCGTTGTTATCTCCTTGAAGTAATTATTATCCTGATCCGTTGTGGAAATTCCCTCATTGTAGTTTGTTTTGGTTTTTAATTTCACCTCCATCTGCTCATTAAATTCGGACTGTATTGCTTTCTTCTGAAGACTATTTTTGAATAAGTTTTATCTCCAACTGAAAATTATTGAATGGTGGAGCCAAGTTGGAGGCATTAAAGGACATTTATTTACATTTTAGATGATGTTACATTTGTGTTACATTCCGGGCCATCACACTAACCTTTTTGTCATTGCGTGCCAAGCGTGTGCATGCATGTGTGCCTACACCCATAATGCAATGCATGTGTGACCCCCCACATTCCCCCTGCCCCATGTGCATGCGCACATGCCCTTGCACTCCCCATGCCCCCTGCACATTCACACATGACCCCTGTGCTCCCCCCACCCCCTGTACATGTGTGCCCTGCCTCCCTGCACAGACACATGCATCTCCTGCATATGTCCTGCCTCCTGCACATGTGCGGCAGATACCCAAAAATCAGCTGGCTGGCGGGAGGCATGCACACATGCACAGTGGAACTGAGCTGGGTCGACAGCTCATGTGTCGGTAGAGGTGGCTCTGCATGCCACTTCCGGAAATGTGTGTCACTGGTTCACCATCATAGGCATGGAGTCTTCTGCTTGATCATGGAATTGGACTAGAAGACCTTCAAGAAACCTTCCAACACCTTCAAACTCCAATTATTCTATGTTCTATGTAAGTGATGGCTAGTCTTTTTGGCACCGAGTGCCCAAAGCGTGTACGCAGCCCCCCCAAATGCAATACATGTGCATCCCTGATGCATGTGCCCTGCCCCATGTGTGCATGTGTGTCCCACACACATACACTTCTCTCTCATGCATGTGCATGCAACCCCTCCTCCCACATGCGCGCCCCTTCCTGTGCATGCATGGCAGAGACCTGAAGACCAACTGGCCGGCAGGAGGCGCATCTGTGGATGCACAGAAGAGCTGAGCTGAGCTTGGGCAACAGCTTGCATGCCCACAGAGAGGGCTCTGAATCAGGGGTGGGGTTCAATTTTTTTAACAACCAGTTCTGTGGGTGTGGCTTAATTAGTGGGCATGGCTTGGTGGTCATGTGACTGGCTGGGTGTGGCCAACTCAATATCACTCACATCGAGGCACACACCTCCTTGCCTGGCCTCTCATGACTGTGGGGATGCTGCAACAGTCGTCAGTGTGAAAAACGGTCATAAGTCACTTTTTTCAGTGCCATTGTAACTTTGAATGATCACTCCATGCAAGCAAAGTACCAACAAAGGAGGGAAAAAAAACTCCAGAGACATTCTTGAGACAGGAAGTCTAGTCCTGCCAAGAATGTAATAAGGGTTAATGGAAAGGCAGTTTCTGTAAGCAACACCAGAATGTTTCCTTCCTGCCTTCCTTACAGGATTAGGCCAGAAATTTCTTCTAACAACAGGTTCTCCGAACTGCTTAGAATATTCACAACCGGTTCAAGCAAATAGGTGCGGACCGGTAGAATCCCACCTCTTCTCTGAATTCCACCTCTGGCACATGTGCCATAGGTTTGCCATCACAGTCCTCTGCTCTATCAATGTCTAAGTGCTATCGCTCATGCTAATTCTTCCATTCCTTTCTGTGAAGTGGCAAAGACTGCTTGGTAGAAGGCACATTCAGCTTCTCTTCTGGGTGGCCCTCTGTGTTGATTCATTGTAGTGTATTCTGCTTGATGGTGCCAGTTTCATATATTGTTGAATTAGACCAGGGAATTGGGCAGGCACTGTCATTCTTCTGTGTCAGCAAATCTAAACAAATTTCTGCCATGCATAGCCTTATTTTCACCTTTCTTTTAAGGGTGGCATTTAGCCAGACCACCCTGCTAAGAAATGAAGCAGCTTTTGAATCTCTCTAGACAAACCTCTGAAGGGTGGCTATTAACCCATGCATTTAAGACTCAATTTCAGGGGTGTTAACTTCCAGATTTTTATAACCTCAGTTTGTTAGAAAAATGCTGCAACTTGGAACTGCTCAACACTGACAGTTTTTTTTTTAAATAGACATTTTAATCTGACAAGCCAGACTGTGGCTATTTTGGATAGGCTCTTCTCAGAATCTCTAATTCAGGCACCAACAATTATGTTAAATCCATTTTGGCTGGAATTCTCCATTTGACTGGCTTCCATTTCAACTAAGGTTTGAAATCCATTGGTTGTGAGTTTGGCTGATGATTTGCTAATCTAACAATGATATTTCAGAAAGTAAGCAATCCTCACAATTAATATAAATAATGTTATAAATAAATATAATTAATATAATTAATATTATATTAATATAAATAATAAAAATTAATCCTCACAATTAATAGAAATAATAAAAAGCTATTTGCTTTTTCAACAGGGTTTTGTGTGAATAGAAGTAAACCGGTGGTGGTATGCTACTGGTTCAGACCGGTTCGGCTGAACTGGTATTATAAAAAGCCCCCCACAATCAGCTGAGAGGAGGAAAAAAAATATCCAAAATCAGCTGAGAGGAGAAAGAAGAGAAAAGCTCAGGATTGGCCCTTTCACTGCCCCTGTGCTTTTCTCTTCTATATCCTCTCAGCTGAGTGGTACTGCAGGCCTCAGCTGGTGTGGGGAAAGCATGCCCACCAAACCTGTGGTAAAACAATTTGAATCCCACCACTGAAGCAAACTTGTTAAGACTATCTAGAGATAGATGATTAATGTCCAAAGGGTTGTGGAAATTATGACATTAGGCACTTTGAGAGAAACTCTGTATCTATAGCTTTCCGATCCTCAGAGAGGAAGAATACAAAAGGAAGTACCAACGGAAGAGAATACTTCTAGTTCACAGTTGAACTGTGATGTCTTTGATGCTCTCTGAGCTTGGTTGCTTTCTTGCAGTTGCACTGATAATATTACCTAGTTTGGTGATGAAATGTCTACAAGAAAATAACCATGCTCAGAAAGCACCAAGCACCTCACAGAAGATAAAGCATTTCGACCTTCCTTAAGAAGTATCCACATTACATATCTGATATTAACACAGTTGAGAAAGTCCAGAAATATTTCACAAGAGTTCTCCACTCCTCTACTTGTTGTAGAATATTTTATGGCACCAGACTTGAAATTCTAGACCTAGAAAATCTAGAACTATGCTGCCTTCGGTCCAATCTAAGTATCGTACATAGAATTATATATTGCAATGTCCTACCTGTCCTACCTTCAGCTTCAACCATAACAATACAAGGGCACACAATAGATACAAACTCAAGGTAAACTGCACCAATTGATTGCAGGAAATACGACTTCAGCAACAGAGTGGTCAATGTCTGGAATACTCTACCTGACTCTGTTGGTTTTTTTCCCCAAAACCCAAAAACTTTAACCTTAGACTGTCTACTATTGACCTCACCCCTTTCCTAAGAGGTCTGTAGGGGGGGTGCATAAGTGCACCAACGTGCTTACCGACCCTGTCCTATTGTTTCTTTTATATTTTTTTTAAATTTTTCTTATATGTATCCATGTATTCATAACTATGTTTTTACTGATACCTATTATCTTGTAAGCAACTGACAAATAAAAACAAACAAACAAACAAATAAATAAATAAAGTAGGCTAAGGGGGAGATGCTAAGATTATTCATTATCCAGTGAAGGAAAGTCAGAGCAGAAACTGTTGAAAAATCCCAGTGGATGGTTTTCAATTTAATTTGCCCCCAGTCCATTCCCTGTCAATCCCAACATCTGGATCAGACCAAGTACACCTGTTATTCAGTTCAGCTCACCAAAAAATAGAGCTTCATGTTTATATGTTAAAACATTAGCAAACATCAAAACAATTAAGCAAGGATTTATCTTATCTGGGTCTATATATCTATATCAGAACTTCCCAGAGCCTCTGGAAACACTACTGTAGCTAATTAGCATGGAAAATCCCAGTTTTATCTATTTACATATGACTGCACAATAGAGTTGAAAAGGAGGACACCAGATGATCCCTCTTTCTGCATAATAAAAAGCAGTACCCAACAGGACAAAATGGGAAGATCCCTTGTTTGTTAATGCTATTCCTAATATTCCTAGCGGTGAATAAGGTGAACGTTGTTGTAAATCCAATCTTCTGGAGTGGCCACTTGCAGTTTCATTTGAACTCTAATAAAGCTATCAAAGAAAACACAGATGTCTCAAAGAACTGCATTATAACCCTCATCTGAATCAGTGGAGTTTATTTTTATTTTAAATTCAGGTTGATATCTTGCCCTCTTGGCTAAGCCTTACAGGGAATTAGTACAATACAAGAATGACATTCTACTGCAGAACAGTTTATTAAAACTAGAGAAACGCCAACCATAGACTGAAGTAAAATCCAGCTTTTAGTTGCAAAACCATTTTTTTCCTTGTTCCACAGGCAAAATGGAGGGTGAATAAAAATGCATGAATGTGAAATGTGAAGTTTAAAATAACAGTGGTTAAAAATATAGCTTGTAATAGTCTAGTTTGTTTTGCATGATTCATAGACTTTCCTTTTTTTCTTTTTAAAATCTTATTACTTTCTGTGAGTTTAAGAGTGTTACTTTATTCTGTAGGAACATCCTGTTTCTGGACTCAGCCATATATAATTGGAAAAAGATATACTGCAAAACAAAGAATGACAATAGAATGTTCGCTGGTGCAAAACCAGTCTAAGCCAATCATTTATCCCCAAACTTATTTCCCTATAAGGCTTAATCACAAGGACATGTTCTCACATGTTTAAATATACATTGTGAAACTGCACAATAGTGTTTCCATGCCAATTGAAGTCTGGAGGTAATGGCCACCAACCCGTCTGATGATTTGCTGTACACCTATTATAATTCAGCAAAGCAATCTTTCCCTGCTTAAATATGAAAAACTGGGAATGAAGGTTAGTTATTTCATTTGCATCTCAATGCAGTTTGAGACCTTGTGGAAGGAAATTTGAATCTTCCTCCTCCCCCCCTCCCCCCCCCCCGCAAATAAGGGCATAACAGCAAATACTTTTATTCAATATTACACCAACCTGGAGACATTTCCTAGCTATCCCAAAGGTGCTTTTTCAAAAGGCAACTGGACTTTCTTTGTTTTTCCTTGAAGATGTTTCTCTTCTCATCCAAGAAACTTCTTCAATTCTGAATGGATAGTGGAGAATGGAAGGGTTTATATTCCTTGAAGTCATTTGGTTGTTAGCAGTCTTTCTGAGAGATGTTACAGACTTTCTGTCCAGACTTTGCTGTTATCAAAAAAACACTCAGAAAGATTGGACAGCCATTTATCTGAGGTGGTTTGGGGGATCTCCTGCTTGTGTAGGGGTTTGAACGGGAGCAGGGGTGGACTGCTGAGAGTTTGCAGGGGTTCAGGAGATTCTGTGCAGTGCGGAAAACCCCCAAATCTCACTCCTGGCTAGCCCTGGCCCTCCCAGGAGTCCCCACATGGCCCATTTTGGATGCAGGTAAGTGCTGGGCATGCACGGAGGCTCAGGGAGGGTAAAAAAATGGGCCTCCCAGAAGTTTGGGAAGGCTGGAAATGGGCCCATTTCTGGCTTCCAGAGAGCCTCTGGAGCCCAGGAAGCCTGTTTTCACCCTCCCGGGGGCTCAAGGGAAGCCTCTGGAGTCCGGGGAGGGCAAAAACAGCCCCCTTCGCTGTGGTTCAGGAGGCTGACTAGGCCATGCCCACCATGGCCACACCCACCCAAGCAACTGGGCAGAGAACCCTATGCTAAAAATTTTGACGCCCACCCCTGGATTAGAAGATCTCTAGGTTCTCTTCCAACTCTAGTATTCTGTTCTGTTATTCTTTCTATGATCATGTGTATCCATCCTACCAAGTCCAAACAAAATCCAGAATGATGTAGGATTTCCTGCTATGGAGAAAGACCTCCAAGGTCTCTTACAACCTTGTTCTATGTTCTAAGATTACTGTCAGCTTTGGAAGCCCATATTGAGATCCGATGCTCCCACACTGCCACAATTGAGCCTGGGAAAGTGGGAGAGGGGAATTCATTTGAGTATATCTAGTTAGACAAAATAAAATTCTTTTGCTGTTTCAAGTTCACATAGTGTTGCGCAGAGTGAAAAGGAAATCTTTGGGATGGATGGTGATTGGGCCATGTGATGTGGTGATGGGTTTTAGGGAAGGATTTGTAGTTTTTTACATTTGCAAAGAAGCCCAAAACTTTCAGATTTGGGATTCCACAGATGTACCAGTTACTATCCAAATAAAAGGAACCCTTGAGAGAAGTCTGTCTCAGAATGGAGGTTTTCTGGAATGCTGACAATACTTTCTTGCTCCTTTTTAAGTGTGATCAGGACTCCTCTTTGTCTCGATAACAGCTTTGTATCTGGAACTTTTTATCAACAGTAAGCCCTAAAGGACAACTTTTCCAAAAAGTGATTTAAACTTTTGATAAGAAAGGTGTTAGTTAAATTATCTGAAATTGCTCTGGGCTGTTTTTCAAGAGATGAAACAGTTCTGAATAAATAAAAGATTCCCTTTTAATCAAAATGAAAGAAAAAGGAATTCATGACACATGATATATTGATTAGCTAGACAATGACAATTCCATACAATTCTCTGAATCATACTTCAGAGTAAAACAAGGAATGAATACATGATACCCTTTATAGAAAGACGGCTTTCTGAATTCAAAGGATTTATTTTTAAGTAGCAACATAGAAGATGCTGAATTGACCTCAACTCTTAATTCTAACTCCCAATCTTTATTGTAGCAATTTTATAGATGGTTTAACAAAGTATTTTTCTTTGAAAGTAAAATTAGGCTTTCTGCATTTTCTTGAGGGAAAAAAATCACATTGATCTGCAAAATTTGTGTTTCTTCTCTGCTTCTTAAATACTAATGATCAATTTCACATACTGTGAACAATTTCACATGAAACAGCCTCCCCACCTTTTTAGAATTGCTTCAACAAGGTCATCCTAATTTGTATTTAGATGGGATGAATAAACATTCTGAAAAGGGTAAAGATAAACCATTGTTTCTAGGGTATGTCCTTATACTCATAATTAGTTGAGCTCAATTATTTTTTGTATTACCAATGAAAGATCAAAGGCAACCCTTAGCCTGAAAGAAACTGGATAGTGTATGTGAAAGCAGGATATAGTGCATGCATGTGAAGTATATCCTTGTTTGTGTGTGTATGTATGTGTATGTATGTATGTATGTATGTATGTATGTATGTATGTATTAGCCATGCCAAGTGACAGCAAATCAAGAAGAAGGAGTAGAAGATGCTGGAGAAGTACCAGATCCTGAAGAAGGAACTAGACAGGAGGTGGAAAGTCCAGGCCAAAATGGCCCTAGTGATGGTAGGAATACTTGAGGTTGTGACTCCTAAGTTGGGAGAGAGGCTCCAACAGATCCCAGGAACAACTTCAAAGCTCTGAGGCCAGAACAGTACAGAACCAGGAGGAGTAAAGGGCCTGTCACATAGGCCGATGGATGCAAAACGTATGTAAAAAGGACACAGCGGACGAGAAAATATTCCATCCGCTGTTATCCGCTCTCAAAAGTGCCCCAAATTTGCAAAAGTAGAGCGGACAACAATGGAAAGAAACGGACTGGGGGAGGATGTAGCGAGGATGTTAAGCGGATGCTCCACGGAAGCCTAGCGGATAGAAGCAGATGGAAGCGGATGGCACATCCACAGGGCTTCCGGGGGAGCACAGCAAAGCGGACGCGCAGCAGAAGGAGCGGATGCAGAGCGGATGCCGAGCGGATACAGTGGATGCACCACGGAAGCCTAGCGGATGCCTAGTGGATGCCTAGCGGATGCAAAGTGTTCACTGTGCATGCGGGGAGGATGCATTGCATCAGCCCCATGGATATAAAAGGATGCAGCTCGCAAGCAGGTCACCATTCAGAGGAAAGACCTGCTGCCAGACACAGCTCCAGCCAACAACCATGGGGAAGAAGAGGAAGCCTGTGCCATCTACTGCCAGCCCTGGCAAGAAGGACAGGGCCACCATCCCACCCTCTGGCCCTGACTCTGCTTCTGCTGGGGCTTCTGCTGGCGCTGCTCCTGGTGCTGGTGCTTCTGCTGGTGCTTACTCTGCTGGCGCTGCTCCTGGTGCTTCTGCTGGTGCTTACTCTGCTGGTGCTGATCCTGGTGCTGGTGCTTCTGCTGGTGCTTACTCTGCTGGCGCTGCTCATGGTGCTGGGGCTTCTGCTGGTGCTTACTCTGCTGGCACTGCTCCTGGTCCTGCTGCTGCTGCTCCTGGTCCTGCTGGTGCTGCTAGTGCTCCTGGTCCTGCTGGTGCTCCTGGTCCTGCTGGTCCTGCTGGTCCTGCTGGTGCTTACTCTGCTGCTGCTGATCCTGGTCCTGCTGGTGCTGCTGGTGCTGCTGGTGCTGCTGGTGCTGCTGGACCTGCTTTTGCTGCTACTGTTGTTGTTGCTGCCGCTGGTGGTGGTGGTGTGGTGGAGCAGCCTCTAGAACCTCGAAGCCCCTCTGATAAGGGCCAAGATGGCCCTGCCAGAGGGAAGAAGAGGCATACGCATGAACAGGAGAGGAGGCAATACTCCATCGAAGAGGAACATGAGGATGAGGTGCTCGAATGGCTGAGGGAGAACGAGTATCTATGGTGGAAGGGACACAGGCTCTATCGAGACACCAAAAGGAAGCAGGCTGCTTGGAGAGAGAAGGAGGAGAGTCTGGGCTATACTTTGGAGGTGCTCCTCGGCTGGTGGAAGCACATGCGCACCTGGTACGGGAAGCTGCACCTCAAGAAATCTGGCCAGGCCACGGTCAAGCTGACGGACCGGGAGACCTACGTGATGGCCAAGTGCAGCTTCTTGGAGGGTGAGATCCACCACTGAGAAGTAGCCCCTCTCACAACTCTCTCTCTTAGGGAGCCCACAGAGAGCCAGTCCTCTTCTGGCCAAGAGTCAGCTCCTGTGTCCAGGCAGGTATCTGTGGAGCATGCCACGATGAAGACCCCCCGACAGCTGCACTCCCCGTGGCAGAGCGCATGGAGGAGCCCCTGATGCAGTGGGAGCAAGAAGAGGGCACTTCCACCAGAGACCAACCCACACCCACACCCAGCTCCACCTCCACAGAAAGCAGGCAGAAAGCCAGACCGGAGGGGCAGAGCCACACTGTCCTGCTGGAGATCAGGGACACCATCAAAAGCAGTGTAGATCTCCTCTCTCAGCTGGTACACACTGACATACCATCCTCAAACCGAAAGCCCTTCCTCACCTACGTCAACCAGACCCTCATGGACATGTCCAAATCACAGTACCAGGTGATAAAGGAGAGGATCACAGGTCTTCTGCACAACCCTCCAGGCCAAGCTGAACCTGCTCCAACCCAGTCCAGGTCTGCTACTCCACCCCAGGTGATGTCACAGCCCTTCCAAGGCTTTCCACAGGCCCTCACCTACCAAGGCTACGGCTACCAGGAGTTCCAGCAGCAAAGGCAGCCCTTCCCAGTCCAGGCACAGGTTCATCGTACGCCACCGGTGCCACCGATGCCACTAATGCCACCGATGCCACTGACGGCACCGATGCCACCGACACCACAGATTCCACCGATGCCACCGATGCCACCGATGCCACCAACGCCTCACCTCGCTCACCTGCAGACCAGACAGCCCCACTACACTCCTCCTTCCTCCACCACACAGCTAAGCCCGGCCTCAGAACATCTATCATCAGTTTTGGGATTGACACCCCATGTCCTGGAGGAAGGGGCTCTCAACATCACAGGAGCTCTCTGAGAGCTTCCTCCACACACCATCCCCTGTTGTCCTCTCAGGGCCAGGCACCCCAATGGCATCTCAGACCAGCACTCCAGCAGCAGCCACCTCCACACCACCTGGACCCTTCACCCCTGAGACTATGGGCATGCCTCAGAGTGACTGAGAAGAGTGCCAGAGACTGGGTTGCTACCTGTTGACTATCTTTGCTTGGGACACTTTACTTGGGTCATTTTTCTTTTACAGCTTGTTATTAATAAAGTTTATCTTTCCTTCACACACTTGGTTCAGTTCTTTTGGTAAATAAAGTCTTGGTGGAAGCTTTTAGAAATGGTTTAAGCTTTTGCATGCTTGTGGGATGGGTAAGGAAAGCAGTGGGATGGGCAGGAATACCTGTGGTATGGGTAATAGCTGTGGGATGGGCAGGGATACCTGTGGAATGGACAGGGATACCTGTTGGATGGGTAATAGCTATGGGATGGATTAAGATAGCAGTGGAATGGGCAGGGATACCTGTGGTATGGGTAATAGCTGTGGGATAGATAAACCTCCAGTGCAAGCATATTGGGACTGTATGGTCCACCCTCCCAGGTGCCACACCTATGGCCTTTTATTCTCAATAACAATGTAATCATTGATTCACACATTTGAACATAAACACAACTCTTTATTAAATGCCCTGTTCATTGTAGGGCCACTCAACATACATGGCACAATTTCATCAGTGTGATGAGACAGGCTGAAGGAAGCATCCATTAAGCATCTACCATCCTGTCTTGCCACTCCACTGCTCCAGCTGGGGAGTTGCACCAGTGTTTCAGGAGGTTGTGCTGCTCCTTCCCTTCACATGAAGCTCTGTTGGGGCCTTGCACATCCACAGTATCTATCAGGTTTCACCCTTGCCTCCATTCACCAGGCTCCATGTCCCCATTGCCTTGTTGGAGGTCCACGAGCCTGTTCTGCAAGACTGGGTAGTGGGTGCGCATGAGATTGTGCAGGATTCAGCAAGCTTCCACGATCCTCCTCACGGTCTGTGGGCGATGCTGCATGGTGGTGAGAAGTACCTGGAACCTGTTGGCCAGGATGCCAAAGGTGTTTTCCACCACCCGTCTTGCCCTGGACAGCCTGTAGTTGAAGATCCTCTCTTCACGGGTGAGGCATATGGAAGTGTAGGGCTCCATGAGGTAGGTTCTGAGGGAGAAGGCATCATCCCCCACGATGAAGTAGGGCACATCTAGTGTGTCGTTGGGCAGGGGATCTGGATCTGGGAAGCCCATGATGAGTTTGCATTTCAGCCCCTCCTTGAGGTGACTGCCGATGTATACCTGGGCATCTGAAGATGACCTGTTGCCTGAAGCATCAATGTACATGAACTTTTAATCAGCATCGACCATGGCGAAGAGGATGATGCTGAAGAAGCCCTTGTAGTTGAAATAAATGGAGTCCGACTTGGCTGGAGCTTTGCAGGCCACGTGCTTGCCATCAATGGCTCCAACGGTGTGGGGGAAGTTCCACTTCTGATACCACTGTTCTGCAACTTTCTTCCATCCTTCTTCAGTGGAGGGGCACTGGAGGAGCTCCTCCAGGTATTCTTCGATGATGGCCTGCACCACTTCTCTGACCACAATGCTGATGGTGTTGTGTGGCACCCTCTAGCCGTACTGCTTGCTCCTGTACGTGGTCCCGGAGGCCAGGTGGCGCAGAGTCAGTGCCACCTTGAGCCCAGGGTCCAGGCTGGGCTGGATGTTGGTGTTTGCCTTGGTCAACCTGGGTCTCAGCCGCTGCACAACTTCGTCAAACATGGCTGGCAGCATCCTCATGAAGTTCTGGAATGCACGAGGGTCTTCGTTCCTCAGCTCCACCATCAGCTTGTTATACAGTCCGTACTTGGCTCTTCTGGTGATCCATCTTCAGACCCAGACACTTCTTGGATGCCTCCTTTTCTTCACGTAGGACAGGCGAAAGTGCCTGTAGATGGCTTCGCACTGTTGTAGAACGATGGCGGCTACCGAAAGGAGTGTGTGATGATCCATGGTGGAGATGACTGGATGCTGTGGAAGAACAAGAGCAAGATGAAGGCTGAAGAGGTTTGCACAGCAGGGCTGCTGGACTGAAAGTGAGATCCAGGTGATTTCCTCCCCCTTTTTATAGGAAATATACGTTTTCCTCTAGGTGTCCTTTTGCATCCTCTAGGCATCCTGCAGACATCCTAAATATCCGAGATACGTCCCCTATACTAACGTTTTTTCTGTTTTAATGCTTTGTATGTGAGCTGCATCCGCTTTCATCCTTTCTACGTCCGTGCTACTAACACTGCGTGTCCGTTTCGCATCCGTTTTGCTTCCTCCATGTGTCCATTTTCTGCTGGAGCGGATGCGAGTTGCGCGGATGCACAGCGGATATAGAGGACGCGTAATGGATGACAACGGACTGATAACGGATGTTCCCCGTATACATAACGGATGTATAACGGATGTGTTGGATACATTTTCCACTCAAAAAGTTTTGTGCAGCTCAAAACCATTTGAGCGGATGAAATGTTAGTAGACGGATGCTGGATGGATAGAGAGTATGAAAAATGGACGCAGTGAGTACAGAATGGATGCATCGCGTTAACCAACAGATGGCAAGTTTTTCTCTCCATTTTACATCCTCTTTCCAGCCGTTGGTGCTGTGTGACAGGGCCTTTAGATATTATGTAGAACCCTCAAACTCCCTGGTTTTTGGGAGAGGACTCAAGACTGAGGAAGACACAAACCTCTCATATGGCTGAGAAGGGAAGTCTCTCTCTCTCTCTCTCTCATCTTTTGTCTGTCTGTCTGTCTGTGTCTGTTTTTCTCTCTCTCTCTCGTCTATCTTCTCTATCCATCATCTTCTTTCTATCTTTCTATTTCTCTCTCTCGCTCATCTCTCATTTATCTTCTCTATCCATAATTATCTATCTATCTATCTATCTATCTATCTATCTATCTATCTATCTATCTATCATCTATCACCTGTCTATCACCTTCCATTTAGCTATTATCCATCCACCCATCTATTCATCCATCCATCTATCAACAGTATGATTTATTGGCACTAGATACATCACAAAATCGAGTATTTGGAACCATATATAATTTTAAAATAGCTGTCATATTTCTTTAGTTTTAACTCTGTACCCTTTGAAAATGGTTTGGAAGAAATGTCTTGTAATTCATATGAACATGGTACCTTTCAGCTACTACTTAAAGCAGCCTTGTCTTCTTCAGTTCAAAGTAGAATTGCTTTGAGGAAAAATAGAAGTTACTCTGAAGAGTATGTACAAGATCCAAAGTACCCCTTTCTGATTATCTCCAAACAGCACATGTCCTGAAAACAGGAGTGCCGAGAATAAGGGAAAGCTTATCCAGATTTGTTTTAAAATTGTAGATAGGCCTGTCTATCTATTCTCTCCTTTTTGACATATCCCTTATCTCTACTTTTCTCTTTCTCACTGTTTCTGACACTCTGGTGCTGTAATCTTTCTGTCTACCACCAGCAAAAAGATCACTTGTGTTTCCTGAATATATGAACTGACTGATTACAAAGAGCTTTGGAAAGTGGGATGAGGGCCACAGGTTTCCTACACCTTGATTAGAATAGGAGCCATATTCTTCCAAATACCTGGAGATCTCATGTATGGCTAGATCCAGTGGTAGGATTCAGTTGGTTCACATTGGTTTGGTATATCTGGTAGCTAACCTTTTTTTAGTTCGACAAACTGGCTGAAGCCTTGCCCCTCCCCTCCCCCAGCCACTTCTCCCCTCTCCTAGGCTCTCCTCTTTGGGCAGCTCACTCAAACTTACTAGGGCTGCTTCACACTATGACAGCACCTTGAGGGGAGCGGGAGCAGGCAAGTTCACTTGAACCCTTTCTCTGCATCTGCACCATTCGGCCTTTCCTTTTCCTTTTCAGCATCTGAGCCACGAGCAGCTGTACTGGAGCCACCCCAGGAAGTTTGGGCTTGCGCTCCTGGTAGGTCCCTGGCTTTCCCAGACTCCCTTTTTTCTGTGAGTGACATCGAGTTGGCCACACCCACCCAGTCACATAACCATCCAGCCATGCCTACCCAGCCGGTCGTAGAGTGAGAACCAGTTTGTTCAATTATTTGAATCTTGCCACTGGTTCGTTCTCCATGTCAGTGGATCTCTTGCATGGAGAAAGCCTGGTCTGTTCTAGGAAATGGTTGTGGTTGTTAATAATTTCGGAGGCATTGTTTGGTGGTTTGCTTCCTCCTGAGAAAACAAGCTGCACAAGACATCTCAATTAAAAGAGCAGGCAGGTTGAAAACTCAGGGGACCCAGATTCATGCCACTAGATGTACCTTGTAAATAAGGATCCGTTTAGCGGCCTACCTTGATTTTCCCTGGCTCTTCTTTTACATTCCTGTTCTAATCCAATTAAATTAGCCAGACCAAATGGTCAGCTGCCGTGAATAGCAAAGCTGATGGAAAACAGTGGGTTTGCATGATTTCCACCATTGGGAGATCTAATTCCATTGAGTGTTGACAGTAAGGCATATTTGAAAAAGGGCACTGTTTCCAAACTCAGATCTATCTTGGTGTTATATCTGTGGCCTCAATTCCCCCACACTCTAAAAGAAAACCATTTTACATTTCAGAAATATGATTATGGCTGTTAAGCTTGTTCTAAAAATGAAAGAAGATGAGGTTTGTTGCTCTAAGTATGTTAGACTATATTATCTGTAATGTCCAAATTATATTATCCATAATTATCCAAATCTGTGGTAGCTTATGCATCAGAACACATGATATTTCCCATTGTAATCAAATAATATCTTATTAGTTTTATGATAGCTATTAATTTTCCATTGAAATCTGTTTCCTGACTTTTCAAAGCTTTTCTTTCCCCTGAGAAAAAAGGCTTTGGATTTTTTTTCTCTCTGCCAGATTCTCAGCCATGTTTAAATTTCTGCTTAGGATCAGGTCACAGATGTTGTCTGAATTTAGTGTGGGACACTGTGCAAAAATCAACCCTGCCAAAATATTGCATGGCCATTGTACAAAGAAAAAAAAGTAGTTGTCTTAAAGAAGAAGAGAAAGAAAGCTGCATGGAAGCTGTAACTTAAAAAGAAAACGAAAACAATGACTGGTAGTCTGGTTGATAGTCCAACATATTATGATAGAAAACAGGGGCAGGTAAACTGTACAATCAGGTAAATCATCTGGTTCAAGTCAAGAATTTAGGTAGCCATGCAATTCCTGTTTGAAAACCTCCAGGGATGTAGTTAATTTTATTGGAAGACGAGTGAAGGGGCCACATGTTTGACTACTATAATTATTATTTTTCTTCTTTTTCTCCACCATCATTTGACTGGAGCAACTGCTACTCATGGTGTGATTGAATGGCTTTTTGCCAAAAATCCATTGAATACCTGGAATTCTCCTAACATAAACTATAAGAAAGAGATTGCTGAGAATCAGTCTGGTCTAGTGATGAAAGCATCAGGTTACAAACTGGGAGACTGGGAGATCTATTTCATTATGAAAGCCAGGTGGGTGACATTTTAGGGCACTCACCAGGAGATAGTGAGTTCTAGTCCTGCTAGAAAGCCAGTTGGGTGACGTTGGGTCAATCATCAGGAGATGGTGAGTTCTAGTCCCACTTTAGGCATGAAAGCTGGCTTGGTGACTTTGGCTCACCAGGAGACTGGGAGTTCTAGTCCTGTTCTAGATAAAAAAGCCGACTGGGTGACATTGGGTCAATCATCAGGAGCTGCTGAGTTCTAGTCCCACTTTAGGCATGAAAGCTGGCTTGGTGACTTTGGCTCAGTCACCAGGAGACTGTGAGTTCTAGTCCCACTCTAGATAAAAAAGCCAGCTGGGTGACTGACTTTGGGTCAATCATCAAGAGGTGGTGAGTTCTAGTGCCACTTTAGACATGAAAGCTGGCTTGGTGACTTTGGGCCAATCATTCTCTCTTAGCCCAACTGACCTCACAAGTGTGGGGAAAATAGGAGGAAGAAGGCACATTAGATATGCATTCAATCTTGAGTTATTTTAAAAAAAATAATAAAGGACACACGCACACATACATACATGCATGCACACACACACACACACACATACACACACACCCTATATCCCTGTGTGTGTCGGGCAATTAATTGCTGTTTTTGAAAGTTTCAAGATGATTGTGTCTTGAACAGCCACTGAAGTGATTAGCTTTGTTTCTCAAATTATTCCAAAGGCAGATTTGTGTTTTCAGTGTGTAGTCATATCCGAATGGTGTTGAGTTGATGTATTTTTTTAGCAATTTTGCTGAAAAAAATAAAAGAGAATTAAAATAGGTGTGTTAAATCTGATTTTTCTACCAAAGGAGATGGGAGCAAAACTTGCTCTCCTCTCATTTAACCATCTACCAACATTCCGACACTTTTATGCTGCAGGAGCTAAAAAAAAAAAAAAAAAGCAGGAAAAAATCTCAAGGAAAAATGTAGCTTGTTGCTTTGACACAGTCCAGGTAACTGCAGCTTGGCAGTGAGAAAAATGTGTTCTTGGCTACAGTTAATTCTAATCTATAGATCAGCATTTTTCAAGCATAGCAATTTTAAGATATGTGGACTTCAACTCTCAGAATCCAGTGTTGCCCCCTGTATAAAAAGGGAGTCAACCTATTTTCCAAAGCACCAGAAGGCAGGACAAGAAGCAATGGGTGGAAGTGAATCTAGGAGAGAAGCAACCTAAACTAAGGAGAAATTTCCTGACAGAACAATTAATCATTGGAATGACTTGTCTCCAGAAGTCGTGGGTGTTCCAACACTGGACGTTTTAAAGAAAAGATTGGACAACCACTTGTCTGAAATGGTATAGGCTCTCCTGCCCAAGCAGGAGGTTGGACTAGAAGACCTTCATGGTTCCTTCCAATTCTGTTATTTTGTTACTTCATTATTATTAAGAATCCCACACTCAGCAACCATCGGTGTAGATTGGGGTTGCCAACCTTTTGGACCTCAGGGAACACCAAACTCATAATTTTAAATCCCAGGGACCACTAATCGGTTCTGTGGATGTGGCCTAATTTGTGGGTGTGGCTTGGTGGTCATGTGACTGACTAGGCATAGCTTGTATATAAATATTATAAATGGGTATAAATATTATAAATATTTATATAAACATTGATTTTTTTGTATAAAAAAGAGCAACTTTTACCCAAAATCAGGTAAAGCAGGCAAGCAGATGGAGTTGCTCACAGAATCACAGATTCATTCAGAAATCTACCTATCTGCCATTGACTAGCTCAGTCTGTCACATAAAATTTGCTTGCAAGCAAATTCATAAAATTTGCTTGCAAGCAAACTCACAAAATTAACTCACAACATACCATGTATGTAAATATTGAATTTATTATAAAAAAAGGAGCAATTTTTACCCAAAATCAGGCAAAGCAGGCAGGCAGATTGAGTTGCTCACAGAATCATTCAGTGATCTATCTATCTGCCACTGGCTAACTCAGTCTCTCAAATTTGCTTATGGTGAGTCTGCATTGAATAATAGAATCTTCAGGCCTAAGGGAGGTTCGGCTGTGCTTAAAAGCAGAGCCGAAGATCTAAAGATGAGCTAGAAAGAAAGAAATCCTTGGATTTCTTGCTTTCTAGCTAATCTAAATCTTTGGGCAAAGCAGAACAGCTGATGGTTGGAAAAAGGAAAAATAGCAATTTAGCAAGCAAGTTTGCAGGGCAAGGAGTGAGTGGGCAGGGAGGTCCTGCAGGCCACGTGGGCTGCGCAGCCTTGTGTTTCTGCACAGCCTGGATTAATTGCTTTGGGGGGGTTCATCTGGGGGTGAGATTTCTCTGTGGCTCACCAAAATTTTCTCGTAGCCCACCAGTTGGCGACCACTGGTGTAGATGAAGCCCAGGTAGAATATCTTCTTCAGTAATGCAGTGTTCCTTTTGTCAAGACTAAACTCCAGTTTATTAGTCTCCATCCATTCTGTTACAGAATTAGCTTGTGTTACCATCAATAATAACATGTCATATTCTCCTTGGTTAGCTCAATTATCTGTTTCTCACAAAGCACATGCTTTCAGGAGCCTCCTCATGATTAACTGTTTACCCTGAACTGTCCTTCCACTGAGAACAAGAAACAAAAAAAAAAAAACAGGGGGAGGGAAAGATGAAAGAAGAAATTGTTTTGTAGCATTTATTGTTGGAAGACAGCTTCTGCATTCTCTTAGGGAATTTATGTATCCCGTACAATGCTGCTTTCTTGATAGCCTAATGCACAGGCATCAAACTTGAATCCATTGAGGGCAGTATCAAGGTTGTATTTGACCTTGGGGGGCCAGGGTAGGGATGGCCAGAGTGCGTGTAGCCAACTGGACATCACTCATGTTGGGAGTGCCTGAGGTGGCCCAAGCACTTTGCCAGTGAAAACAGGCTCCCGAGCTCCATTTTTGGCTACAATGGCCTCCTGAAAACAGAGTTGGAAGTACCACCTGTGGTGCTCCTAAGCTCTGTTTTCAGCTGCAATGGCCTCCTGAAACCCTCTGCCAGCAAAAGCAGAGCTCAAGATGGCCACATGCAGCCCTCCTGAGCTCCGTTTTCGCTGGCAGAGGTACCATGGGCCAATCCTTTGTTGTTTCCAGGTTGGCCCCACCAGCCAAATCTAAACACCCCATGGGATGGATCCGGGCCCCCAGCCTTGAGGTTGATACTCCTGGCCTAATGTATAGCTGCAAATGCAGATCTTTTCAGTTATTATATAGGCATAGCATTGACTACTTGGGGTGGTCAATAAGAATTACTCCAACATCACATTATCTAAACTCTTTCTGACCTTCTTATCTTCCCAAACTCTGGAATATACTTCCTTGGGAGTTGCATGGGACCCCTCTTCATCACTGTGTAGGAAATCTGTAAATATAATTTTTTTAAAGAAACAGATGCTTAATTGTTGGGTTATTCAAGCTATTTTATTGTTATTTTAATCTGTATTTTTTATTTTCATATTCTCTCCTGTGGTTGTGAATCTTGAATGCTCACCGGAGATGAAAAATGGAATGTCAATAACTAAAAACATAAGGCTGGTTGAAGGCTTATTCTGTTTGGTATGAATGAGCTACAGATCAATTCTTAGTAATAGGATCCAGGAAATAAGACAATACTTAGCTTGACACTTGTTGTGGATATACTGGCAGAAAGTATTGTTAAAATTATCAAGTATAAACAAAAAGGACATATCTGAACTGACTGCAAATTCTCACTGTGTTGACTGAACATGATGAGAATTCAACAATTGCAAAGTAACAACTCTCAGTTTTATGGATCCAAGTAGCCCTCAGCTTATGAATACAATTGAGCTCCAAATATGTGTTGCTAAGTAAGACATCTGTTCAGTGAATTTTGCCCCATATTTCTACCATTCTGGTCATAGTTGTTAAGTGAATCACACAGTTGTTAAGCTAGTGAAACAGTTGTTAAAAAATTTCCTCATTAACTTAAGGCCCTGTCACACTGCCCAATGGATGCAAAACGGACACAACGGATGAGCAAAATGTTCCATCCGTTGTTATCCGCTCTCAAAAGGGGCAAAAATTTGCATAACCGGAGCGGATAACATGGAAAGGAACGGAGGCGGGAGGACGCAGAGCAGATGAAAAGCGGATGCGGAACGGAAGCCCAGAGGATGGGAGCGGATGGGAGCGGATGGCACATCCGCTAGGCTTCTGGGGGACCTCAGCAAAGCGGACGCGGAACGGATACAGCGGATGCACAGCGGATGAAGCGGAGGCAGAGCGGAAGCCTAGCGGATGCACAGTGGAAGCCTAACGGATGCCTAGCGTTAACTGCGCATGTGGGGGGGATGCAGTGCGTAAGCCACGCAGATATAAAGGGAAGCAGCTCGCATGTGGCCAGCATTCAGAGGAAAGACTTGCTGCAGGATACATCGAGTCCTTGCCTGCCCTGCCTGCATGCCTGCCTGCAAGCCTTCCTGCCAGCCTGCCTCCAAGCCTCCTGGGCAGCCTTCCTGCCAGCCTTGCTCTCTGCCTGCCTGCTAGCCTTGCTGCCAGCCTGCCTTCCAGCCTCCCTGCCAGCCTTGGTGCCTGCCTTCCTGCCAGGCTTCCTGCCAGGCTTCCTGCCAGCCTTCCTGCCAGCCTTGGTGCCAGGCTTCCTGCCAGCCTTGGTGCCAGGCTTCCTGCCAGCCTTGGTGCCTGCCAGCCTCCCTGCCAGCCTCCCTGCCAGCCAGCAACCCCACAACCATGGGGAAGAAGCTAACGTCTCAGCAACCTGCCGCCATCCCTGCCAAGAGGGACAGGGCCACCCTCCCGCCCCCTGTCCCTGACTCTGCTTCTGCTGGGGCTTCTGCTGCTGGGGCTTGCTCTTCTGGTGCTGGAGCTTCTGCTGAAGCTGCTCCTGGCGGTGGTGCTTCTGCTGCTGCGTACTCTGCTGAAGCTGCTCCTGGCGGTGGTGCTTCTGCTGTTGCATACTCTGCTGAAGCTGCTCCTGGTCCTGCTGGTCCTGCTGATCCTGCTGGTCCTGCTGGTCCTGCTCGTCCTGCTCATGCTCCTGGACTTGCTTGTCCTGCTCGTCCTGCTCGTGTTCCTGGTCCTGCTCGTGCTCCTGGTGCTGCTGGTGCTGCTTGTGCTGGTGCTGCTGGTGCTGCTGGGGATCCTGGTGCTTACTCTGCTGCTGCTGATCCTGGTCCTGCTGATCCTGCTGCTGCTGCTGCTGCTGCTGCTGATGATGATGATTATGATCCTGCTGGTGATGATGATGATGATGATCCTGCTGCTGCTGGTGGTGGTGGTGTGGAGGAGAAGCCCCTACCACCTGGGAGCCCCTCTGATGAGGGCCCATCTGGTCCTGCCAAAGGGAGGAAGAGGCGTATGCGGGGACGGGAGAGGAGGCAATACTCCATTCGAGGAGGAACACGAGGATGAGGTGCTGAAGTGGCTGAGAGAGAATGACTATCTGTGATGGAAGGGACACTGGCTGTACAGGGACACCAAAAGGAAGCAGGCTGCTTGGAGAGAGAGGGCGGAGAGTATGGGTTACACTTCGGAGATGCTCCTCGGCTGGTGGAAGCACATGCACACCTGGTATGGGAAGCTGTACCTGAAGAAATCTGGCCAGGCCACGGTTAAGCTGACGGACAGAGAGACCTACGTCATGGCCAGGTGCAGCTTCCTGGAGGGTGAGATCCACCACCGAGGAGCAGCAGCAGCCCCTCTCACAACCCTCTCTCTCAGGCAGCCCACTGAGAGCCAGTCCTCTTCTGGCCGAGAGTCAGTCCATGTCTCTAGGCAGGTTTCTGTGGAGCGTGCCACGGTGGAGAACCCGCGGACAGGTGTTGTAACCGTGGTGCAGCGTGTAGAGGACTCCCTGGTGCGGTGGGAGAGAGGAGACCTCGAGTCCACCACAGTCGTAGCCGCATCCACCCCCCCCCAGCTCCACCTCCACAGAAAGGCAGAGAGCCAGACAGCAGGAGAGGCAGAGCCACACTGTCTTCCTGGAGATCAGGGACACCATCCACACCAGTATAGATCTCCTCTCTCAGCTGGTCCACACCGACTCCTCATCCTCCAACTGCAAGCTCTTCCTCACCTATGTCAACCAGACCCTCAAGAACATGGAGGAACCCCAGTACCAGGTGGTGAAGGACCGGATCACTGAGCTGCTTCACAACCCCCCAGATCCAGAGGAACCTGCTCCCACCCAGTCCAGGTCTGCTCCTCCACCTCCACCACAGGTGATGTCCCTCCCATTCTAGGGCTTCCCACAGCCCCTCACCTACCAGGGCTACGGCTACCAGGAGGTCCAGCAGCACAGGCAGCAGCCCTTCCCAGTCCAGGCACAGAGTCATCGGACGACACCGTTGCCACCGGTTCCACTGATGCCACCAATGCCACCCACAACAATGATGCCACCGATGACAGCGATGCCACCCACGCCAGTCCTCACCCAGCTGCAGACCAGACAGCCCCACTACACTACTCCTTCCTCCACCCCACAGCCAAGCCCGGCCTCAGTACATTTCTCATCAGTACTGGGGCTGACACCCCATGGCATGGAGGAAGGACCTCTCAGCATCGCGGGTCTGAGCCAGCTGTCTCAGAGCTTCCTCAACACACTGTCCCCTGTTGTCCTCTCGGGGCCAGGCACCCCAATGATGATACAGACCAGCACTCCAGCACCACCCACCTCCACAGCACCTGGACCCTTCACCCCTGAGACTGGGCACACCTCCAAGTGACCAATAAGAGTGCCAGAGACTGGGTAGCTGGCTCCTGTGGACTTTATTTGGACACTTGACTTGGGTCATTTTTGTTTTACAGCTTGTTGTTCAATAAAATTTATATTTGATTCACACACTTGCTTCATTTCTTTTTTTTAATAAAGTCTTGGTGGAAACTTTTAGAAATGGTTAAAGCCTTTGCATGCTTGTGGGATGGGTGAAGATAGCAGTGGGGTGGGCAGGGATACCTTTGGGATGGGTAATAGCTGTGGGATAGATAAACCTCCAGTGCAAGCATAGTGGGACTGTATGGTCCACCCTCCCAGGTGCCACACCTTTGGCCCTTCATTAGTAAGCATTGATCCACACATGTCAACATAAA
>BLBF01000006.1:11254387-11269473 GCA_015471245.1 Laticauda colubrina | reverse complement strand
TTATTATTATTATTATTATTATTATTATTATTATTATTATTATTATTATTATTATTATTATTATTATTATTATTATTATTATATTTTATTTTATATTTTATTTTATTTTTATTTTTAATTTAATTTAATTTTTATTGTTTTGTTTTCTTTATTATTTCATTTCATTTCATTTTACTTTATTTTTATTATTATTTTATTTTATCCCGCCTTTATTAATTTGTAAGTTAAACCCATGTCACACTGAACCAACGGATGCAAAGAGGATGTAAAATGGACAAAAAACCTTGCCAGCCGTTAGTTAACGCGATGTATCCGTTCTGTACTCACTGCCTCCGTTTTGCTTCCTCTCTATCCGTCCAGCTTCCGTTTATGGACGTTTCAGCCGCTCCAAAAGTTTTGGGCTGCCTAAAACTTTTGCGCAGAAAATGTATCCAGTTCGTCCGTTCTCAATCCACTACGCATCCGCTATGCATCTGTTACGCATCTGACATGCATCCGCTATATCCGCTAGGCATCCGCTGTGCATCCGCGCAACTCGCATCCGCCCGGACATAGGGAGGAAGCGGAACGGACGTGGAACGGATGCAGAACGGATGCAGACCAGAAACAAAGCATTTAAAATGGAAAAAACGTTCGCAGAGGGGACCTATCTCGGATATAAAGGATGTCTAGAGGATGCCTAGAGGATGCAAAAGGACACATAGTGGAAAACCTATACTGCCTATAAAAAGGGGGAGCAACTCGCCTGCATCTCACTTTCAGAACAGCAGCCCAGCGGTGCAGACCTCTGTAGCCTTCATCTGGCTTTTCCTCTTCCGCAGCGTCCAGTCATGTCCACCGTGGATTGTGACAAAGTCCTTTCGGCAGCCACTATCCTTCTGCAACAGTGTGAAACCATCTACAGGCTCTGTGAACTCTACTACGGGAAGAAAAGGAGGCACCCCAAAAAAAGTCTGGGTCCAAAGATGGTTCGCCAGAAGAGCAGAGGACGTACTGTACAACAAGCTGATGGTGGAGCTCAGGAACGAAGACCCTCGTGCATTCCAGAACTTCATGAGGATGCCTCCAGCCATGTTTGACAAAGTTGTGCAGTGCCTGACACCCAGGTTGACCAAGACAAACACCAACTTCCCACCCAGCCTGGAACCTGGGCTCAAGGTGGCACTCAGTCTGCGCCACCTGGCCTCAGGGACCTCCTACAGGAGCATGCAGTACGGCTGGAGGGTGCCACCCAGCACCATCAGCTTTATGGTCAGAGAAGTGGTGCAGGCCATCATTGAAGAGTACATGGAGGAGCTCCTCCAGTGCCCCACCACTGAAGAAGGCTGGAAGAAAGTTGCAGAGCAGTGGTATCAGAGATGGAACTTCCCCCACACCGTTGGAGCCATAGATGGCAAGCACGTGGCCTGCAAAGCGCCAGCCAAGTCGGGGTCCACTTATCACAATTACAAGGGCTTCTTCAGCATCATCCTCTTTGCCATGGTCGATGCTGACTACAAGTTCATGTACATCGATGCTTCAGGCAACGGCTCATCTTCAGATGCCCAGGTATACAATGCCAGTCACCTCAAGGAGGGGCTGGAAAGCAACCTCATCGTGGGCTTCCCAGATCCAGACCCCCTGCCCAACGACAAGCAAGATGTGCCCTACTTCATCATGGGGGATGACGCCTTCTCCCTCACAACCTACCTCATGAAGCCCTACACCTCCAAATACCTCACCCGTGAAGAGAGGATCTTCAACTACAGGCTGTTCAGGGCAGGGCGGGTGGTGGAGAACGCCTTTGGCATCCTGGCCAATAGGTTCCAGGTACTTCTCACCAACATGCAGCATTGCCCAGAGACCATGAGGAGGATCATGGAAGCTTGCTGCATCCTGCACAATCTCATGCGCACCTGCTACCCAGTCTTGCAGAATAGGCTTGTGGACTGTGAACAAGGCAATGGGGACATGGAGGCTGGGGAATGGAGGCAAGGGCAAAACCTGATCGACACTGAGGATGTGCAAGGCCCCAACAGAGCCTCACATGAGGCGAAGAAGCAGCGCAACCTCCTGAAACACTGGTGCAACTCCCCAGCTGGAGCAGTGGAGTGGCAAGACAGGATGATAGATGATAAATGGATGCTTCCTTCAGCCTGTCTCATCACACGGGTGAGATTGGGCCATGTATGTTTGGTTGGGCTACAATGAACAGGGCGTTTAATAAAGAGTTGTGTTTATGTTGACATGTGTGGTTAATTGATTATATTGTTATTGATAATAAAGGGCCAAAGGTTTGGCACCTGGGAGGGTGGACCATACAGTCCCACTATGCTTGCACTGGAGGTTTATCTATCCCACAGCTATTACCCATCCCACAGGTATCCCTGCCCATCCCACTGCTATCCTTACCCATCCCACAAGCATGCAAAGGCTTAAACCATTTCTGAAAGTTTCCACCAAGACTTTATTAAAAAAAAGAAATGAAGCAAGTGTGTGAATCATAAATAGACTTTATTAACAACAAGCTATACAACAAAAAAGAGTCTCTGGCACTCCTCTTGGTCGCTCAGTCCCAGGGGTGAAGGGTGCAGGTGCTGTGGAGGTGGCTGGTGCTGGAGTGCTTGTCATCAGCTCCTCCAGAAGGAGAAGCAGCAGAAGCACCAGCCCCAGAAGAGCGAGCCCGTGCTGCAGAAGCCCCAGCAGAACCAGAGTGAGGGCCAGGGGGCGGGATGGTAGCCCTGTCCCTCTTGCCAGGGCTGGCAGCAGATGGCTGAGGCTTGCTGTGCTTCCGCATGGTTGTGGGGTTGCTGGCTGGCAGGGAGGCTGGCAGGCACCAAGGCAGACAGCAAGGCTGGCAGGCAGGCAGGCAGCAAGGCTGGCAGGCAGACATGCAGGCAGGGCAGGCAAGGCAGCCAATCCGTCCGGCAGCAGGTCTTTCCTCTGAATGGCGACCTGCTTCCGAGCTGCTTCCGTTATATCCGTGGGGCTGACGCAATGCATCCTCCCCGCATGCGCAATTAACGCCAGGCTTCCGCTAGGCTTCCGCTGTGCATCCGCTGTGCATCAACTGTGCATCCGCTGTGCATCCACTGTGCATCTGCTTCATCCGTTCGGCATCCGCTCTGCATCTGCTCGTTCCGTTCCGCATCCGCTTCGCTGAGGCCCTCCGGAAGCCCTGCAGTTGCGCCATCTGCTCCCATCCGCTTCCATCTGCTGGGCTTCCGTTCCGCATCTGCTTTGCATCCGCCCTGCGTCCTCCCCGCGTCCATATTATCCGCTCCGGTTATGCAAATTTTTTCCCTTTTGACAGTGGATAACAGATGGAACATTTTGCTCGTCCGCTGTGTCCTTTTTGCATCCGTTGGCCAGTTTGACATGGGCTTAACTCAAGAGCGTGAACCTTGTGAGATAGATTGGGCTGAGAAAGAGGGACTGGCTTCAAATCACTCAGCTGACTTTCATAACTAAGATGAGACTAGAACTCTCAGTCTCTTGTTATCTAGTCTTAACCTCCCATGAATAAAATAAATTTATTTAATCAGTTGTGCACACGTGATTCCATTCCATCCATTTTCCCCCAATGATGCAGCAAACCTCCCCCAAATTCTACAGTTATTCTTTTATAGATCAGGGGTCCCCAGCCCTCAGGCTTCGGCCTATGACTGGGCTGTGGTCCATTCAGAACAGGGCCACTGAAGTGGCAGGCAATTGTGCATATGTGTGCAGCTCCACTTGCATGAATGGCAGGTGAGCATGTCCACAGCTTGTGCAAATGGAGCTGTGCCATCAGGTGATTCTTGTTGTGGCCTGTCAGCTGCCAGCAGAGCTAGTGGCAGAGTCTGATGAGGTTGAGGGAGGGCCTGGGCCAGCTCCAGAGTCTTTGGAGGGCTCTGATAAGGAAACAGCATCAGAGACAGATGCAGAGTTGGGGCGTTCCATCCTTCCCCAGGTGAAGAGGCAGCTGTCAACAGAGCCTGAGCTGAGTGATGGGGCCGAACAGGAGGAGAGGACAGAGAGGAAAAGAGAGGAGAACAAAGGAAAACAATAAGCTGGCTCTCAGGGATAGGCAGACTTGGATGCTAGCCAGCTCCTCCCTGGCTGGGAAATAAATAGTAGGGGTTTGGGACAGAGGCGGTATTCAGCAGGTTCTGATCAGTTCTGGAGAACTGGTAGCGGAAATTTTGAGTAGTTTGGAGAACCAGCAAATACCACCTCTGACTGGAGATTTTACAGTATCCTTCCCCTGCCATGCTCACCAAGTCATGCCCATAGAACTGGTAGTAAAATATTTGAATCCCACCACTGGTTTGGGAATGGCCAGTTGTCGCAAACAACCATTCCTTTTCTAGCATACAGCAAGCAATTCGGATTCCTTGGCCAAACCCAGGTTTGTTAGGACTACATTTAGTTTTTTTGTTTATCCTCCTGAATAAAAGACTGTTCCTACCCTGTTTGAAAAGGGGTTTGTTTTTACTTGTGAGTAAGCGGCTTATCATTACTTGCTAAGGCTGAGTCAGAACAGTTCCCTGTTTGGACTGTTGTTTACTCTTAGCTTGTTGGCCAGTTCCTGGATTGTTTGCATCTTGATTGTTGGTCTAATGTTTATCACCCAGACCAATGCCACCAACATTGACAGGGCAAGTCACTAGAATCTCCTCTCATATTTACCATTTCCTCAGAAAAGGGAAGATTCCTTCCAGACTTTTCTCAAGAGATGGCTACCTTATTGAGGAAGTATTACATTTATTGATGAATTATTGAGTTAAAGCAATCTTATCTAGTTTTTATGAAACTTCAAATCTAAAGTTTTATGAAAAGTTGTTCATAGTTAATATATTTTATTACTGCCACAATGACAGATGACTTAACAGTAATAACCTAGTCAGACCAATGCATTTTAATCTAGTTTATAAGTAATAACCAAGGAAGAATTCCTAGAGACATAAATGAAGCATAAAAGTTTATTAGGATTTTGGCAAAAATGCCACCAAAAGAAGTATCTGAAATGTGGCCAGTTATTAAATGTTGGCATCCAAGATAAATCGATAGAATATATGAAATCAATCATTAATTATACAATGACTTCAAAATAAAACAGTGATTAACATTTTCTTAGCATTTTTTCCCCACTGGGATATATAGCTCAGCTTCTGTAACATATGGACACATAGCCAAAGAACATAAATACAATAACTGAAGTTTTAAGATTTCAATTAAAGTAGTAGAACAACATATTTTTCTATTATCTTGATTAATATCTGTATTTTACAGGTTATAAATGTGCGATTATTGATCATGATTCTCAAGCTTCATGATTTGTCTTGGAGATGAAGAAAATTCTTGCTATTTTCTGTGGGTAGTCTTGTACTTCATTTTACCAATAAAGGAGAGAATATTTGTAGCTTGGGGTTGAAATGAGGGATCCGTGGTGTTTCTGAACTTGCTTATTTTCTTGCAGGAGTTTCATTACCCAAACTAGGTAACATCATCAGCGTAGTTTCTCTCAGTTTATATTCTAGTGGCTTACATTGGAGTGGTTTTAGAAGGTCTTTGGTTGAGCTGTTTAACTATTGGCTTCTTTGGCTGTTTCTTGATTGGGATATTGTTTTCTTGATTGTTGGTCTGATGCAAAACAATATCCCAATCAAGAAACTGCCACACAATAAACAGCCCAACCAAACAACCATCCCAGTGTAAGCCAGTAGAATATAAACTAAGAGTAAACCCCACTCCTTACTAGCACTGATGATGCTACCTAGTTTGCATAATGAAATGTCTGCAAATAACAACAACCAAGATCAGAAAGAACCAAGGACCCCTCAGCTCATTTTAACTTCATAGTTTGTCGGCAACAATTCTTTGAAAAAATTTCACAATGCAGATCCTCCCTCCTTCCCCTCCTCCCTCCCTCCCTTTGTTGAGGAAGATTGGTGAATAGACAGTGGAATTGATTCCCCTCCCCTTTGCACATAGCAATAGCACTTATATATTGTTTCATACTGCTTTACAGCCTTCTCTAAGCAGTTTACAAAGTCAGTCTTTTGCCCCCAACAGTCTGGATCCTCATTTTACCCACTTTGGAAGGATGGAAGGCTGAGTCAACCTTGAGCCAGTGAGAATCAAACTGCTGGCAGTTGACAAAATTAGCCTGCCATACTGCATTCTAACCACTCTGCCACCACAAATATGTATAACAAAGAAAGGGGGACAAAGAAAATATGTATGACATATTTGTGTAGGAAGTAGGACATACTTAGCTACCTTTGAGAACCTGTGTGCTGTATCTGAGCAAACTTTGTCTTGTCAATTCCTCCACACTCGTTCAGAAATAAAATGTCTCAGCAAGTTTTGTGGATTGTATCACTGTCTTGTAAACTGCTGTTGCTTCTGAGTCTTTTATCTATAATCTGGCTTGTAACAACAATTAAGATAAAGTGGACATGATGAGTTGTCTAATCTGGTACCTGCTGGGAAGGAGAGTTGTAAATGCATACTAGAATAAAAGTTTCCCACCAGAATATTCTTAGCAAAGGGCAAACTTCTCACATTATTAACAAGAATGACATCAGATGACCCCCACTGTTGCCTGTTAAGCCCATGTCACACTGGCCAACGGATGCAAAAAGGACACAGCGGACGAGCAAAATGTTCCATCCATTGTTATCCGCTCTCAAAAGGGGCAAAAATTTGCACAACCGGAGCGGATAACACAGACGCGGGGAGGATGCAGGGCGGATGCAAAGCGGATGTGGAAGGAAGCCCAGCGGATGGAAGTGGATGGGAGCAGAAGGCGCAACCGCAGGGCTTCCGGGGGGCCTCAGCAAAGCAGAGGCGGAACGGATACAGCGGATGCAGAACAGACGCCAAACGGATGAAGCGGATGCACAGCGGATGCACAGCAGATGCAGAGCGGAAGCCTAATGGATGCCTGGCGTTAATTGCGCATGTGGGGAGGATGCATTGTGTCAGCCCCGCGGATATAACGGAAGCAGCTCGGAAGCAGGTCACCATTCAGAGAAAAGACCTGCTGCCAGACACATCGACTGCCTTGCCTGCCCTGCCTGCATGTCTGCCTGCCAGCCTTGCTGCCACCTTGCTACCAGCCTTGCTGCCAGCCTCCCTGCCAGCCTCCCTGCCAGCCCTGCCAGCCTCCCTACCAGCCCTGGCAAGCCTTGCTTCCAGCTGGTCTGCCTGCCAGCCTTGCTGCCTGCCTTCCTGCCAGCCTTGGTTCATGTCTGCCTGCCAGCCTTGGTACCTGACTGCCTGCCAGCCTTCCTGCCAGCCTTGGTGCCTGCCTCCCTGCCAGCCTTTCTGCCAGCCTTGGTTCATGTCTGCCTGCCAGCCTTGGTGCCTGCCTGCCTGCCAGCCTTCCTGCCAGCCTTGGTGCCTGCCTCCCTGCCAGCCTTCCTGCCAGCCTTGGTGCCTGCCTCCCTGCCAGCCTTCCTGCCAGCCTTGGTTCCTGCCAGCCTCCCTGCCAGCCAGCAACCCCACAACCATGCAGAAGCACAGCAAGCCTCAGCCATCTGCTGCCAGCCCTGGCAAGAGGGACAGGGCTACCATCCCGCCCCCTGGCCCTCACTCTGGTTCTCCTGGGGCTTCTGCAGCATGGGCTCGCTCTTCTGGGGCTGGCGCTTCTGCTGCTTCTGCTTCTGGAAGAGCTAATGACAAGCACTCCAGCACCAGCCACCTCAACAGCACCTGCACCCTTCACCCCTGGGACTGAGCGACCAAGAGGAGTGCCAGAGACTCTTTTTTGTTGTATAGCTTGTTGTTAATAAAGTCTATTTATGATTCACACACTTGCTTCATTTTTTTTTTAATAAAGTCTTGGTGGAAACTTTTAGAAATGGTTTAAGCCTTTGCATGCTTGTGGGATGGGTTAAGATAGCAGTGGGATGGGTTGAGATACCTGTGGGATGGGCAGGGATACCTTTGGGATGGGTAATAGCTGTGGGATAGATAAACCTCCAGTGCAAGCATAGTGGGACTGTATGGTCCACCCTCCCAGGTGCCACACCTACGGCCCTTTATTATCAATAATAATGTAATAATTATCCACACATGTCAACATAAACACAACTCTTTATTAAATGCCCTGTTCATTGTAGCCCAACCAAACATACATGGCCCAATCTCATCGGTGTGATGAGACAGGCTGAAGGAAGCATCCATTAAGCATCTACCATCCTGTCTTGCCACTCCACCACTCCAGCTGGGGAGTTGCACCATTGTCTCAGGAGGTTGCGCTGCTTCTTCGCTTCATGTGAGGCTCTGTTGGGGCCTTGCACATCCTCAGTGTCTGTCAGGTTTCGCCCTTGCCTCCATTCCCCAGCCTCCATGTCCCCATTGCCTTATTCACGGTCCACGAGCCTATTCTGCAAGACTGGGTAGCGGGTGCGCATGAGATTGTGCAGGATGCAGCAAGCTTCCATGATCCTCCTCATGGTCTCTGGGCTATGCTGCATGTTGGTGAGAAGTACTTGGAACCTATTGGCCAGGATGCTAAAGGCGTTCTCCACCACCCGCCCTGCCCTGAACAGCCTGTAGTTGAAGATCCTCTCTTCACGGGTGAGGAGTCTGGAGGTGTAGGGCTTCATGAGGTAGGTTGTGAGGGAGAAGGCGTCATCCCCCATGATGAAGTAGGGCACATCTTGTGTGTCGTTGGGCAGGGGTTCTGGATCTGGGAAGCCCACCATGGGGTTGCGTTCCAGCTCCTCCTTGAGGTGACTGGCATTGTATACCTGGGCATCTGAAGATGAGCTGTTGCCTGAAGCATCGATGTACATGAACTTGTAGTCAGCATCGACCATGGCGAAGAGGATGATGCTGAAGAAGCCCTTGTAATTGTGATAAGTGGACCCTGACTTGGCTGGAGATTTGCAGGCCATGTGCTTGCCATCTATGGCTCCAACGGTGTGGGGGAAGTTCCACCTCTGATACCATGGCTCTGCAACTTTCTTCCAGCCTTCTTCAGTGGAGGGGTACTGGAGGAGCTCCTCCTTGTATTCTTCGATGATGGCCTGCACCACTTCTCTGACCACAATGCTGATGGTGTTGGATGGCACCCTCCAGCCGTACTGCATGCTCCTGTAGGTGGTCCCTGAGGCCAGGTGGCGCAGAGTGAGTGCCACCTTGAGCCCAGGTTCAAGGCTGGGCGGGAAGTTGGTGTTTGCCTTGGTCAACCTGGGTGTTAGCCGCTGCACAACTTTGTCAAACATGGCTGGAGGCATCCTCATGAAGTTCTGGAACGCCCGAGTGTCTTCGTTCCTGAGCTCCACCATCAGCTTGTTGTACAGTCCGTCCTCTGCTCTTCTGGCAAACCATCTTCGGATCCAGACTCTTTTTGGGTGGCTCCTTTTCTTCTCGCAGTAGAGTTCACAGAGCCTGCAGATGGCTTCGCACTGTTGTAGAACGATGGTGGCTGCAGAAAGGACTTTGTTACAATCCACGGTGGACATGACTGGATGCTGTGGAAGAGGAAGAGGCAGATGAAGGCTGCAGAGGTCTGCACCGCTGGGCTGCTGTTCTGAAAGTGAGATGCAGGCGAGTTGCTCCCCCTTTTTATAGACAGTATAGGTTTTCCACTAGGCATCCTCTAGGCATCCTCTAGACATCCTTAATATCCAAGATAGGTCCCCTCTGCGAACGTTTTTTCCATTTTAAATGCTTTGTTTCCATTCTGCATCCGCTCGGCATCCGTTCTGCATCCGTTCTGCATCCGTTCCGCTTCCTCCCTGCGTCCGGGCGGATGGAGTTCCGCGGATGCGGAGTGGATGCCTAGCGGATATAGCGGATGCATAACGGATGCGTAGCGGATGCGTAGCGGATGCAGAACGGACGAACTGGATACATTTTCCGTGCAAAAATTTTAGGCAGCCCAAAACTTTCGGAGCGGATGAAATGTCCATAAACGGTTGCTAGACGGATAGAGAGGAAGCCAAACGGAGGCAGTGAGTACATCGCGTTTTCGCACGGATGGCAAGGTTTTTTGTCCGTTTTACATCCTCTTTGCATCCGTTGGTTCAGTGTGACATGGGCTTTAGACACAACACCTTTTTTAAAATATCATTAGCAGAAGGTCAATTAACCAAGTTTCCCTGTGATGACCCAGGGTGGGATACAAAAACAACACTGGCACAAAAACAGGTGAAGTCTCTTTAATTCCTTCAACTTGGCTTCAAAGCTCCATATCCTTGACTGGAGACAAAAAAACCTTCCCCACAAACAGTTGCAAAAAAGAAGAACATGCCGTTTAGACTAAAAATACCTATAAATTATAACTAGAAAAAACAACACAAACCACACTGAAGCAATTAAGGGAACCAAGGCAAGATAAGGGCTTGAAGACATCCACAGATATCAGAATACACATTGGGAAGGATGCCAAACTCAGGTAAGAACAGACAGATTAGAAATATTTTCACACTTTGTTTCCAGCACTTGGCTCATGCGCAGTCCGTCCTCTTAACCAGTTCTCACAGCTGCAACCCATGAAGGGGAACAAGGCCCTTTCCTCCTCTATAGACCACACCATTCACATTTCTCCCTTATCCTCTCCTCCTTGCGTGCCCTAGGATGGAGAGGGGATGGGCCTGGGTCCTCCTCTGACTGCCCAGCCAGCCTTTGCCCTTCCCCAGCTTCCTCCACAACCTCTGGAGCCATACTTCCACTCCCTGTCGGCTGTTCCTCTTCTCCCTCGGAATCAGTCTCCAACAGGGACATGACATTCTTAGTTGCTGACAATACATCTAACCAACCCCAGGTGTTGTCTGCTAGAGATGACACCTTAAAATAAGATGGAATTCAATGGCCTGAAGTGATGGCAATGACTGACAAGAAATTCCATCAATTCATTTACAGGTGTTAATTGTTCATACTCTCAGTCTCTTAAGAAAAGCATAAAAGGGTGGCAAACACCTCCAGATGCTTTAAATCTCAGTGTAGATCTAAACTCCAGGAGAGAAAAGATCTTCTGAGGTGACCAGCTGACTACACTGCCATTATTGATGTTTCTGATGAGAAGAGGAACATAGATGGACAGATTTCACTCCAATTCTTTCAACATTTATTCAGGTTTTTTTTTTGTGTGTGTGTGTCATTTCACCCTAGTTGGAACCTATTGTCACCAACTTCTAGTTTAACATTTTATTGAGTTATAAAATATTGTAAAATACAAAAGTAAATAGAAAAGCAGCAGGGAGGAAAAGGGGGAAGAGAAGTGAGGAAGGATAAGGACATGTCAATTCCTATGATGGATGAATGGTTGCAGAAGTTGATGGAGTAGGCTGAAATGGTAAAACTGACTACTTTGATGAAAGAAAAGAACATAAGTACTTTTGTGTCCATTTGGAGTTTGCTTCTGCCTGAAGTGGAAAAGAATGAAACTCTGATTTTGGATTTTACTGAGTAGATTGATAGATTTTTGCAGAAATGGTTTGTTCATATCATTATGAAAAAGCAAAAAGTTGTGATTTGATGTTAATGCCTTGTTTTACTGCAATAGAGAGTTGAAAGACAATGTTTCTGTTTCTTTTTCTTACCCTTCCTCACCAACTCCTAAAGAACCTATTGACTTTTAGCTGGTTACATGAGAGGAAAACAGTGTTCATTTATGGAAAATCTTGTATTTAAAATGAGTGTAAAAGCTCTATAGAACATTGTAAATGAAAACAGGTCTAATATTTTTATTGGAGTAGCTTCCTAACTTTTCCTTTATGAACATAAAATCTCTTTGACATAAGCTCAGCCGATAAAGACTACATCAACCTGTCCATGCAACTTGCTTGGCAATGGCAACAGTATGGAAGCTGTTTAGCATTAACTTCTTCAAATAAGTATCTCAGAAGCTTTTGAAAGCTGTCACACAAGCAAGCTATTTTAAACATATTCCACAATCTCTAACTGACAGCAGCTATCTTCATTTAAATAGAATAACTCGCAAGCAAACTGAATTGCAGATAAGAACGATGTTGTGTTGAATGTTACACAAAAAATAAAAGTACTTTTGAGTGAAACTCAACACTTGATGCTTACCTAGACAAATCCATGTGGTTTCCTTGCAAGACTGTCTTTTTCCAAGGTATTTTGACAATTTCTTAGTCTTGTATGTCTCTGAGATTCCCTGGGGTGGTCTCTTATCCAAGAACTAAATCAAGACTGACCCTGTTTGGCTTTGAAATCAATTAAGGTCAGTCAATCTTGGACATAAAGGGTACATAGATGCACAATATTATCATCTTTCTCTCCTCAGTTACATATCACTTGTTGTCAGTCACTGAAAGCTTCCATCTCGTCATCATTGTCACCTTCCAATTTCTCACAAAACTAACTGCAACCATCCTCTGTATTTACAACTACACTAGCATGAAAACTTACTGAATATTATCATAGTCAACCAATGCTCATCATCTTTTTCTCTACCTGGTCAATAGAAGAATTAAAAACAAACAAACCTTTTACAATCAAGATTTATCCTTTTAGCACTGTCAAATTGTCCCTGTGTAAGATTATCTGTTATCAGGGATATGGTGGCTCAGTGGCTAAGACGCTGAGTTTGACGATCAGAAAGGTCAGCAGTTTGGTGGTTCGAATCCCTAGCACCGTGTAATGGAGTGAGCTCCTGTTACTTGTCCCAGCTTCTGCCAACCTAGCAGTTTGAAAGCATGTAAAAATGCAAGTAGAAAAATAGGGACCACTTTGGTGGGAAGGTAATAGCATTCTATGTGCCTCCTGGCGTTTAGTCATGCCAGATAGCGCTGGCTCTTTGGCTTTGTAATGGAGATGAGCATCACCCCCTAGAACTGGAAATGACTAGCACATAAGTGTGAGGGGAATCTTTATCGTTACCTTTAAGATTATCTGACTTATGGACAACCCATACTTACAGATGCACTGCCTATTAGTAAACATAGTGGATAGCATTCTTCTTCCTTGATCTAATGAAGCACTGAAGCCTCACAGTTTTAATAGACAGTCTGTTTTCAGTGGTTCTGGAAAACACTGCATAGTTTCAGCAATTTGTGTGAGGAAGCAATTTGTGTGAGGATGCAGAATAGCATCTACCATTTTTAATAGCAGGCAGCCCATTCATAACTACGAGTTCCATCTACCCATAAATTTGAGTTAAAGATAAAATTAGGGATGGAGTCTGCCTGTAGCAAACATGTCCTCATTGCTATTACACTCATAAAATAAATAAATGGCCAACGCCCAATTCATATTTTCACTATGTATATTTTCTTTGATCACTTGGAAAACAAATTTGATCCTTTGCCAAATATCTTTGCTAGGAGGGAAAACTGTAAAGGAACGATGGTATAACCAAGTCTTTTTAAGTACAGGTAGTCCTTGACTTACAACAGTTCATTTAGTGATCATTCAAAGTTACAATGGCACTGAAAAAAGGTGACTTATGGCCAAGTTTTCAGACTTATGACAATTGCAGCATCCCCATGGTTGTTGATCAAAATTCTAACACTTGGCAACTGATTCATATTTATGACAGTTTGCAGTATCCCAGAATCATGTGATCACTTTTTGCAACCTTCTAACAAGCAGCCAATGGAGAAGTCAGATTCACTTAACAACAGCTTGATTAATTTGACAACTACAGTGATTGACTTACCAATGGTGGCAAGAAAGGTTCTAAAATGTAGTCACAGAACCGGTAGTCACACCGGTTGAATCCCACCCCTGGCCGAGACATTGGTATTTGAACGTTTTTAACGTTTACATCTTATTGTGTTTACAAATCTTGGTGAAATGTTAACATATATTGCTAGTCCATGTATGATATGCTGTATACTAAATAAACAAATAAACATATTACCTTTTGTGACTTGTAACAAATAAAGTGAATGGGGTAAGCCAGTTTTGCTTAACAACTATAGAAAAAAGGTAGTAAACGTCTATGTTACATGTAGCAACTGCCTTGCTTTACAACAGAACTCCTGGCTTTGGTTGTGGTCATAAGTCAAGGACTATCTGTAATTCACTCTCTGTGTGGAGAAAAGATGTGTTTAAACTTGTATAGATGAAGGAGTAAACAAAATTTCCCAAAATTTCCCTGAACAATTAGAAAGCCGAGCAAAAACCTAAAATTGCTTTGCAGGTGTAATTCAATTGGTTCTTCTTCAGTTTAATGAGAAAGTGATGTAAACTATGAACTTTGAGATCCATTTAATTCCATGAACTTAGAGAACCCAACAGTTGAACTCATGGGTATCTTCATCCATTCCTGCAAATAGCTTTTTAAACCATAACAGATGGTGTCAAAGATTGCTCAGGTGAAAGTGTTGACATTGGTGCCTTATTTCCATTCTTCTTCCTTAGCATCTCCCAAAGCTTTCTCACCTGGGGCCACCGTTTTATTTCAGTAATTTATGGATTAAGCTTAGAGACACTTTTACAATAGGCAGCCATCCATTTTGCAATTCTGAAATTACTCTGGGTGAGCTAACCATCCAGAATTCTGTCTTTTTCATGGTTTAGCACCTATCCATGTCTGCTTTATTATTCCGTCCCCCTTTCTTTGTTCTTTAAAATTGACTTCTACTAAGGCCTTGGTAAGACTACACTTGGAATACCACATCCAGTTTTGGTCGCCATAATGTAAAAAAGATGTTGGGACTCTAGAAAGAGTGCAGAGAAGAGCAACAAAGATGATAAGGGGACTGGAGGCTAAAACATATGAAGAACGGTTGCAGGAACTGGGTATGCCTAGTTTAATGAAAAGAAGGACTAGGGGAGACATGGTAGCAGTGTTCCAATATCTCAGAGGCTGCCACAATGAAGAGGGAGTCAATCTATTATCCAAAGTACCTGAGGGCAGGACAAGAAGCAATGGATGGAAACTAATCAAGGAGAGAAGCAACTTAGAACTAAGGAGAAATTTCCTGACAGAACAATTAATCAGTGGAACAACTTGCCTCCAGAAATTGTAAATTCTTCAACACTGGAAGTTTTAAAAAGGTGTTAGATAACCATTTGTCTGAAGTGGTGTAGGGTTTCCTACCTCTGCAGGGGGTTGGACTAGAAGACCTCCAAGGTCCCTTCCAACTCTTCTCTTCTCTTCTCTTCTCTTCTCTTCTCTTCTCTTCTCTTCT
>BLBF01000006.1:11234178-11245396 GCA_015471245.1 Laticauda colubrina | reverse complement strand
TCTCTTCTCTTCTCTTCTCTTCTCTTCTCTTCTCTTCTCTTCTCTTCCCTTCCCTTCCCTCCCCTCCCCTCCCCTCCCCTTCCTTCTCTTCCCTTCCCTTTGTCTCCCCTCCCTTCCCCTTCTCCCCTCCCCTCCCTCCCCCTCCCCCTCCTCTTCTCTTGTCATTTCATTTTGAAGTGTTTTAAATTTTTTTTTTAATGATGTAGGGCACCCAGGGTCACTTGTTGGGACAAGTAGCTATAGAAATCAAATCAAATCAATCAGTAAATTTGATCCCTAGTTCTGAATTGGGGACAGATGGCTACTATTATTGATCATCATCCGGCTTCTGATTCTGAATGCTAGAATGTCTTCTGATACACAAGGGATTCTGGAATTCAAAAAGGTTGACCTTCTCAAGGCAGAATGGAGAAAAGCTTCTCTGATTAGATTGTGTATATGTGTAGGCTTTTTTAAAAAACAAATGGGGGGATAATCAATGATAAAAAGGGGGATTACATGCCTATGTGTCTGTGTGTCTATGTGTTTGGAAGACCATTTAATTTCTGAAGTCTCAAAGGGGCAATAAATTTATTTTAAACTGCATGGTGGAGGGGAGGTGGCGGAGAATTAATTAATTTTAAAGGTGTCAATGTATGGATTGAAGGGGGAAGGAGGATCAATACATGCCATGAATAATTGTTTCTGGTTGATTATTGTATTGTATTATTTATTTATGATTCTTTTTGGGCTGTGTTTACTACAGTTCTTGTTTTTCAGTTTTTAAAACTGGATCTACTTAAATGTAAGCTACCTAAAATGAATTGCCGTTCAGGTTGCAAACTTTCTTAAATAAATTAAATGTAGGTAAATACAGGGAGCCAAAAATAATATTTAGAAACTCGAATTCCCACAGACTTGAGGGCTTCCATAGGTCAGCTCTATTTCTACCACAGCCCAGCAGGCCTCCTTGATAATATTTCAAGAAAAGCAGAGTTGAGTGTCGTCTATGCCAATGTAATTTCTCATATAAAATCTTCTTAGCTATGGGGGTTTTCAATAGCCAAAACTTTCCAAGTAGGGGAGGGTGAACTAGTTAAATGATCTTGGCAGATTCTGTATACCAGCATTTGGTGCAAATACTCTCAATGTACATAAAAAGAAAATATACATTCATCAGGAGTCAAGAATCATCAGGTACAACACTTAATGATAGTCATAGGGTACAATAAGCAAACAAATCATACTGGGAAACACTCAATATAAATTGAAAGGATATAAGTGACAAAGTTACTGTCATACAGTCACAAGTGGGAGGGGATGGGTGATAAGGACTTATGAGAAGGTTAATAGTAATAGTAGCACAGTTGGACAGTGTTGAGGGAATTATTTGTTTAGCAGAGTGATGACGTTCAGGAAAAAACCATCCTTGTGTCTAGTTGTTCTGTGTGCAGTGCTCTATAGCATTGTTTTTGAGGGTAGGAGTTGAAACAGTTTTTGTCCGGGATGTGAGGAGTCTGTAAATATTTCCACAGCCCTCTTTTTAACTCATGCAGTATACAGGTCCTCAATGGAAGGCAGGTTGGCAGTAATTGTTTTCTTCTGCTGTCCTAATTACTCTCTAAAGTCTGTGCCTGTCCTGTTGGGTTGCAGAACCAAAGCAGACACTTATAGAGGTGCAGATGACAGACTCAATCATTCCTCTGTAGAACTGGATCAGCAGCTCTTTGGGCAGTTTGAGCTTTCTGAGTTGGCGCAGAAAGAACATGCTTGTGCTCTTTTGATGACATTTTTGATGTTAGGTGTCCATTTTAGGTCATGTGATATAGTAGAATCTAGAAATTTGAAAGTCTCTACTGTTGATACTGTGTTGTCTAGCATTGTAAGAGGTGGTAGTATGGGAGGGTTTCTTCTAAAGTCTACCACCATTTCTACAGTTTTGAGTCTGTTCAGTTCCAGATTGTTCCAGTTACACCACAAGGCAAGTTGAACAACCTTCTGTTTGTATGCGGGTTCGTCGTTGTCTCGAATGAGACCAATCACTGTTGTATCATCTGCAACAAACTTCAGTATTTTAACAGATAGATCGTTTGAGTTGCAGTCATTGGTATATAGGGAGAAGAGAAGTGGAGATAGCACAGCCTTGGGAGCCCCCTGTGCTCATTGTACAGGTGTGACTCTGCCTAGATTCACCTGCTGCTTCCTGTCTGTTAGGAAACTTATGATCCACTTACATCCACTTACTTGTGTTCAGGTACAACTACTATCTACAGTACTCAGGATAACTGCTTCAATGCCCTACAATTGCAGAGAAGAGCAGCAAAGATGATTGGAGGACTGGAGGCTAAAAGATATCAAGAACAGTTGCTGGAATTGGGTATGTTTAGTTTAATGAAAATAAGGAAGGACATGATAGCAATGTTCCAATATCTAAGGGCTTCCACAAAGAAGAGGGAGTTAGGTTATTCTCCAAAGCACCAGAAAGCAAGACAAGAAACAATGGATGGAAACCAATCAAGGAGAGAAGCAACCTAGAACTAAGGAAAACTTCCTAACCGTGAGAGCAATGAACCAGTGAAATTACTTGCTTTCAGAAGTTGTGGGTGCTTCATCACTGGAGGTTTTTAAGAAGAGTTTGAACAACCATTTGTCTGAAATAGTAAAGCAATGCTTGAGCAATGGTAAATAGTAAAGCAATGCTTGAGCAATGGGGCTGGACTAGAAGACCTCCAAGGTCCTTTCCTGCTCTATTCTGATTGAAAATTCAGGCACTTGGCAACTGGCATTATGACAGTTGCAATGTCCTTAGTTCATCGATTTCCATCAACGGGGGAAGCCAGATTCACTTGATAACTCCTTGAGTCACTTAACAACTGCAGTGATTCACTTAACAACTGTGGCAAGAAAGCTCATAAAAGGGGTCAAAACTGACTTAACAACTGTCTTGCTTTAGCAACAATAATTTTGGGCTCAACTGTGTCTCTATAAGATATTGAAGACTTACCAAATGTTGCTGTTTGGTTAAAATTCGCTCTTGTGTTTCTGAGTTCTATCAAAAGACCTGGGAAATTCATCGGCTTCCGTCCCAATGTCACCCCTGGATGGTTTAAAATTACCAATGATTTCTACTATATCTAAGTCCTCAAGTTGTTATTAATCAGCTCTATATAATCAGTCAGGTTTGGGTGAAAAGTGTCTTAAATGTCTTTCTTCATTCATCATAACAACAGTCTATTGGATAGGGATATTAACATTTTGAAGGCACCTGTCAGTTGCTGATTGAACAGGTATTAAAAACTGCAGCATCATTCCTGGTAGTCAGTTACTGCAACAAGAACAACAAAAAGCAGCTTTCTTACAAACTTACATTTCCTTTGACCTGCCAACTGATGCTTCAGGATGGTATTTTTCAAGAGAAAGATCAATTTCCGACTTCAGATGAAAAACTGGGGGAGCAGAAGGAGGGGATACAAAGGTGAGTGTCAACTCATTCAACATTTTCTATGACTGTTTAATAGTTGCCAACAGAAAGGGGGGGGGAGAAGTTTGAAAAAGTAGTGCAGCAATTTGGAAGTGAAAGTACATTCCATGCATACCTTGCAAAGATTATACTAACTGACTGGAGTTTCTGATGTGCAAAACTCCAATTGGAGACCCAGATTGATGATTCTTGGCTATGGATATGTTTCATTGGAGAATATGAATTATGATACACCCAGAACGGTGGGGGAAAACCAGGATCAAGTGTGACAGTGAATTAAGTGTCTCAGAATCAGTTACACCCAGGTCATGGCAATATGTTGCTCCTAATGAATTCTTTGAAGCTTTCTGAAGTTTGGCTCAAAGTTCATGATTTAACTAGGGTGATCGCTGGAATCCTGACAATGAGAAGATACAGGTAGTCCTCAGCTTGTGACCACAACGTTGAGTCCAACGTTTCCATTGCTGAGCTGGACAGATGTTGAGTTCTGCCCTTTCTTACCACGTTTGGTAGGTGAATCACTGCAGTTGTTAATGTTAGTAACATGGTTGTTAAATGAATCTGGTTTCCCCATTGCCTTTGCATGTCAGAAGGTCACAAAAGAGTATTGCATGACTCTGGGATATTGCAACAATTATAAATGTGAGTCAGTTGCCAAGCATCTGAATTTTGATCATGTGATCATGGGGATGCTGCAATGATGGTAAGTGTGAAAGTCACTTTTTTTCAGGGCTGTTGTACTTTGAATGGTGGCTAAACTAACTGTTGTAAGTTGAGGACTACCGCCACTGGCATTTTCAGGTTGGGTGGGTGAGGAAGGCAAGGCAAGGCAAATGATGACATCCACCCCATGGCGACACAATACTACTTAGCTTTTTTGTGTGATGGTTGTGACATTCTATGTGGGTACAGAAAAATGGTAGCTTGCATTGCAATAGTGTGGCACTGGTTTCATCATTTTAATCATAGCAGCAGATTATGCAGATTGTCAGATGTGAAAGAGCAGCTCTGTACAAGAAGGTTTGAGTAAACTGATGCATTGCTAAGTAATGGTGAGCAACTGCTTGGAGTTAGATTGAGATGAACGGAATTCAAGGGAGGTTGAAATTCGTTCCTTTTTTGGCTACATAGGGATTCTAGGCTGATCCCTCTTTTGACTCCATTCTCAGATTCAGCCAGTCTTTTCCCAACAACATGTCAATAAAGAGAGGATTTGTATGTCCACTTCTGTAGAACCCTCTTGAAAAACAAAAAGCAAAGATTCTGTTAGAAAAGCAAAGATTCTGTTAGAAGAATCCACTCCCTCCGGTGCTTGATAAAGACAAATCTGACTTGAGGCACAAATGACCAGTCTCAAATTATCCTACTTCAGACACATTATGCAAATGTTTATTTCTTGGCAGAAAGCTCTCATGATGGGAATGATGGAAGGAAAGAGAAGAAGAGAACCAGCAGCAAGGTGAACAGACTAGCAGAGTTGAAAGGGACCTTGTAGGTCATCTAGTCTAAACCCCCATCCAAGCAGGAGACCCTACAGCATTTCTGAAAGACATTTCTAGTCTCATCTTGAAAGCTGCTAATGATGAAGCTCCTATAATTTCTGAAGACAAATTCTGTTCCATCAGTTGATAGTTCTCACTGTCAGAAAATTTCTCCTTATTTCTAGCTTGAAATAAGGAGAAAATTTCTGACAGTGAGAACAATCCACCAATGGTGGATGGGCTCACGGCAGTGAGAATGAGTTCACCATTGGAAGTACTGAAGGATCAATTTAGGAATAAAACTGTCACAGAGAAAATCTAACTATGAGGTCGTTAAGAGTAAAAAAAATGACTTGATTGTCATCATCATCACCAACATAGGAGTCACAGTGGTGCAGTGACTAGAATGCAGTATTGCATTAACTTACTGCTCACTGTCAGTAGTTCGTTCCTGACCAGCTCATGGTTGACTCAGCCTTCCATCCTTCCAAGATTGCGAAAATGAGGATCCAGATTGTTGGGGCCAAGATGCTGACTCTGTAAACCACTTAGAAAGGGCTGTAAAGCACTGTGAAGTGATGAAAAAGTCTAAGTGTTCTTGCTAAGTGCTGTTGCTATCATCATCATCATCATTATCATCATCATCATCATCCACAGATCGATAGACTTGGAAGGAAGGCCATGCTGCAATTGGCTTCAGAATTTGCCAAAAGTTATCTTGTCTTAAAATGAAAGCTTCTTTGTTTCTGCTTCATTCTCTGTATATCTGAGAATTATTTCTGAACTTCTCTTCAGGGTGTTTTCTAAGGTTATTTTTGGAGGTGTTTTTACTGGTGTTTTTCTGAGGCATCCCTTTCCATCATCCTGAAACCTTCTTGGCTGCCCATAATTCTCAGGATAAAAATCCCAGTCTGAACAATTTCTTCCAAATTTCTTCCATTGGGCTTTGCCAGAATTGTGGGAAACCAGAGAAGTTACAATTGTTGAGAATTCAATGGCATAACAAAAGAAATAACATTTCTTTGTCTCTTTTGATTAAAATAACTCCAGAAACACCATTCTCAACTCTTGGGAATTTCACCAGAAATCATTTATCTTTTCAGAAAAAAAGAAGAAGCAAATTGTCCATGTTATCAATTGAAAACTGGTGGGAAAATTTCAGGAGAAATTTCTATGCTCTACTGACTAACAGAATAATAGAGTTGGAAGGGACTTTGGAGGTCATCTAGTCCAACCCACTGCTCAAGCAGGTGACCCTGTACTATTCCAGACTAAAAATACAGCTGAAGGCTTAGTCCCATACTTGGTACAGAATTTAAAACTGAGGTTATAGCTACTTCTTACCTGACCAATTTCCATCTACATTTCTTCTTAACTCCTATCAGCCTTCCTTTCCAAGGAAACGTATGTTACTAGAATGTCTGATGCTGTATGATTAATAGGCCAGGGAGACTTTCGATAGCAAACACACTGTGCAAGCTGTTACACTGTTTTAACTACGACAGTTATTGCTGTGCAGGCTTTTCACAGAAGGAAAACACAACCAAGGCGGTAAACTTGGAAGACTACCATGAATCCATATTTACGAGAGACCTTAGCGGCACAGTTTCCAGAGCTCCAAGGAAGCATCCAGTTTGCCTGGCATGTGAAAACAACACTGAGAAAGTGGTAAGGGGGGGGGGGGAGAAACAAGGTCTATTTTGAGGGGTGGTTTCAGAAGAACTTTCTGTGGCTCTCAGGATGAAATTTGGATTCCTTTACATTCTTTGGTGTGGTGGTTAAAGCAACAGGCTAGAAACCGAGAGATTGTGAGTTTAAGTTCCCCCTTAGGGCAAAGCTAATTGGGTGACTCCTGCACCAAGAGACAATTAGAAAGAAGATCAGAAGAATCAAAGAGACCTCACATTAATATGCTTACTATGAAATAGGACGCTGAAGTACATATATCCAATGTTTTTTATCAGGGCAACCTGGACTACCCAAATATGGGATGGAGAATACTGCTTCCGCTTTTGCCTTTCAGCCCCAAACCAGGAGTCTTCACAGGCAGTCACTTTCATGACAAACTATTTTTGTGCTATTTTTGTGTTTATATTTTGACCATTTGTTGTCTTTTGACAGGAATGCTTCTATCCAGTTATGCAGTTGTCCAGAGATACCATAAGATTTTAGTTTTAGGACTAGTTTGTCATGTACCACTGAATCAAAGGCTTTACAGAAGTCTATGTAAATTGCGTCTATTGCTTTGCCCTGATCGAGCTGTGTAGTCCATATGTTTTTGCAGTGTAAGAGTTGCAGATTGCAGGATAGTTTTTTTCTGAAATCAAATTGTTTATGAGAGAGCAGGTTGTTTGTCTCTAAGTGGAGGATGATGGACTGCTTAAGAATTGATTCCATGACTTTACAGGTGACACAGCATAAAGAGATTGGTCTGTAATTTTTAGATAGGCTGGGGTCTCCTTTTCTGAAGATGGGGATGACCATGGCTAGTGATCATAGTTTTGGCAAGGAGCTGGTTCTGAAAGATTTTTTGAAGATTATGCTTAGAGGTTCGGCAGTGGATTTGCTTTTTTAAGAAGTAGACACATATTCCGTCCGGTCCAATAGATAGAGATGGTTTTAGATTGCATAGTGCTTTTTCAACATTGTCTACTGTAAAATCAATATTTATTAGATCATTGTAGTTGTCTGTGGTTCGACTAGGAAATACTGGGCATGATCCATTGTTGTTTACAAATACTGAGCCAAAGAATGTGTTAAAGATGTTGGCTTTAATGGTGTCATCATTGCAGTCTTTACCATTAGGTCCTTTCAGGGGTGGGATGAACCTTGAGTCTTTTAGTTTGTTGTTTACAAAATTGTATAAAGTGCGGGTGGAATTGGTGCATAGAAGGTTTTCCTCTTGTTTAATGTGATAATTGGTGCATTCAGTCTTTATCTGGTGGCATAAATTTTTGTATCGGCTTTTGAAGTTGGCAACGTGACCAGAATTGTTTTTCCGCCAAAATGATTTCTTTTTGGATTGAAGTTTCGTTATTGTAATGGGTAATTTGTTTTTTCTGGTTTTGGGAGTTGTTAATGGTACATATAGTTTGATGACTCTTTTGACTTCAAGTAAAAATATGTTGTAATGGTTTTCTGCAATATTCCATCCAGAGAATAGAAATTGCCAATCAAGGGATGAGAGATCGTTGTCTATAATATCATAGTTGCCTTTTTTGAAGTTATAATTGGGGATCATATTGTTGTGTTGATTTTTGTGTGGACGTATGTTGAGACAAAAGTCAATCATGTCACTGTTGGAAAAGGGTTCTTTAATTTGTATTCTGTAAATTGAATTCAAACTATTGCAGAAGATGAGATCGAGGCAGTTGTTAAGTCTAGTATTATTGGTTACTAGTTGTTCCAGTCCCAGGTTTGTAACAGCATTGTAGAAGGTTGCATGTATGAGTTCAGTTTTACATTCATTTAGGATGCAGTTAATGTGAGGTAGATTGATGTCACCAAGAAAGATAAAGGTGTGTGGGCAGGATGTTGCCCATGTTACTAGTGAATTTAGCTTGTTTACATGTTCGATGTCATAATCAGGGGCTCTGTAACATAGTCAGAATCGAAATGTGATATTTAAGGACAGTTCATAGACGATGGTCTCAGGAAGAGCAAACTCTTGGGTAACTTGGATGTTTTTTAGATGTAGGGACAATTAATAGAAGATAGCAACACCATCTCCTCTACAGATTTCATGATCTGATCGGTAAACATGATAGCCTCTTACTGTGGTTAATGGAGTCAGGGAGAGATGCATTGAGCCATGTTTCACAGACAAATATGATGTCGAATTTAGCCATATTTAATAAGAGGAGAAATTCAAGTATTTTATTCACAAGGCTTCTTGCATTGAGTAGCTTACATTTAAGGCCAGTTGTAATTGGAATTGAGGTAGTTAGGGGTGTGCATGCCTAGTTTTGAGTGATGGTGGATTGGATGAGGTAGGGTTGGATGTGGAGTTGTGAGTTGTGTGACTTACTTTTGATACAATCAGTGCGGTAGTCAATGTAGAGATCCTTCTCTCCATTATCTAGATGTCTTTTGAGTTCCTTGTGGAGTTCATGGGAGTGTATTCTTTGCAGTACAGATAAGTCTGGTCTTGAGTGAAGTTTTTTGTGGCTGGGATTGGTTTTTGCAATGGCGTTTATTGCATGAATGAATATGCATTTGCTGGATTCATTTTTGCAAACAAAATTTGGGGGCCACCGAGCCATCATTGTATTTGGACTCAGAGCCATCTCTGGTTACTCAATGATATATCTTCAGGAGAGATGTTTGTTGTACTAGAGTTGCTCATGATATTATGAACTTTGGTGATGTCATCTGATTCATGTCATCTTCAAGACCGAATAAGATGGCATTTTCATGTTTCTGATCACGTTCAATGGTATCTCTGATGAGTAAGGAGATATCATTTGTGGAATTATTTGATGGGATAGTAATTATTTGTGGTTGTGGTTTGGTGGTTATTTTTGGTTATAGTTGTGATTGTAGTTGAGGTAGTAGTTGTGGTAGTGGTTGTTGGTTTGGGATTTGATTTTTGAACTGATAGGTAATCGCTTATCAGTGCTGAATTTTTTTTTCAAGAGAAATTAGGCTTTCTTGTATAATTGTTTCAAAATGTGTTGCTAAGCATTTTTTTATTGAGCACATGAGTGATTCTATTCTATCAACTCTGTCAGACAGGGTACTTGGTTTGTTTAGCATAGGAAAACATGATGGACATAGACAAGGGAAAGTATCTATTACTTTTAGGAGATCAGCTAGGTCTTTGTTTAAGTTTAAGCAGGCAAGGTGTGCTTAATTGTTACATAGGTAACATTTGATGTTATTTTCGCTTTCGCTGATGGTTTTAAGACATCTGAAGCATGTACAGGAGTCTGGAAGGTCATTGGTAGAGATATTTTTGTTGTTGTTGTCCTTTGGTAGTGGAGGATTTGGAGTTTCTGGAGTTTATGGCTGGCATGGTTAATGACAATAGTACATTAAACAATTACAATAGCTAATTAATGTGTTAGGTAGATAGTTACTTAATGAATGTTGGTAATTAATAAATGTTAATTGATAAGTTAGAGAACAAATCAAAAGTAAGGTTACTTATTACTAAAAATCAATCAATCAATTTATTCCTAAGTATCAATCAATCAATAGACTATATAATCAATGATAGAATATTAAATCTCTATCAGTTCAATGAATCAGTAAATTAGTGGTCATTTAACAATTAATATTATACTATTATATGATAAATAAATTGTTATAGGCAAAGTATTATCTATAAATATTTGGTCTTGAGGTACTGAAATAGTGGAGGTAGTATAGTATTGGAGGTTTGTGGTGTAAAGTTCCTTTGTTTTTCCTTAAAGCCACGTTTTTTGGTTTTTGGAAATTTTTGTTTTAAAGAGGAAGCGTTGATGTTTGATAGATTTGAATGGAGAAGTTTTGAATGAGCTCACCAATCATCTACTTTGGAGTTTGGAAAGGATGAGATTTGGGTGGGGGTTTAGTGGAGGTTGTCCAATCACCTGAGTGGGAATTTAAATTCAGACTGACAAATCAGCTGGGTTGTTTAAATGGAGCTGGGTGATTTATATGGAGACTATCAATTCTCTGTGAGTCTCCCTTGTTCTCCCCAATTGGTGGCCGTTTAGAATTATTTTTGGTGATTTGATTTAAGTGGAGACTGTATACATCATTCCAGTTCTTTCATCATCGGAATTCACAATCAGTCTCAGTTTCAAAAAGCAGTTTTCCTGAATAAAAACCTTTTTCACACCTCTTCTTCTCATCTAGTCCCCCTTTTCTCTCTCTTTTTTTTCTCCTTTAATCAAGCTGCCATTTAACTTCTAGAGTTAGAGGGTAAAAACATAAATTAAGCCGCTGCCACTTAATCTCCACACTCACCCCTTCCGCTCTGGAGTCTTCGCTTTTTAAGTTGTTTCTGAATTGGGTACACAGGAAATCTTCGAGCCGTTTATCCACTCCTTCCTCCTACTGAAAAATGCTCCTTCCTCCCACTGAAAAATGCTCCTTCCTCCCACTGAAAAATGCATCACCAATCTATAAGGAGTCAGGGGAGACACTCACCTGCAGTTGGGTAGCTTCTAAGCTTGATTTTCTAAACCTGCCTGGAGTTTCCTAGAAAGCACACATTCTCATAATTCATGCAGTGCCTCATCTTTTTTATTTATTTATTTATTTATTTATTTATTTATTTATTTATTTATTT
>BLBF01000006.1:11193150-11234168 GCA_015471245.1 Laticauda colubrina | reverse complement strand
TTATTTATTTATTTATTTATTTATTTATTTATTTATTTATTTATTTAAATCTTTTTTTTTAAATTTGTTGTTCCTGGACATGTTTTGCCCAGGCCACCCTAACTGCCCAAACTGACAATTAAAAAGAAATCACATCTACATTCTTAGCTATTCCCTGCTTCTCTGTTTGAAACTCATAAAAACAAAGAACTATCAAATAAGATCTGTTCTGCAGGAAAGCACAAAGAGGACAATTGTCAGAATTTAATAAAGGCAATTCTGAAAGATTGTTTTGTATTATTCCAATGGTCTCTGTGGTTTGGCCATTTTTTTAAAAAAAATGTTGTTGTACACTGTTAAAATTATTATTTTTTTTGAAATTTTTTTAAAATTTTTATTACAACAAAAAAATTATGTGTGAACAGTGCGGTTCTGTAGTGTCTTACATTTTCATACAAATATGACAATATTCCTCTTAATATAGTTGACAATTTTTCAAATTTGATATTAATACATATAATTATTAAATTATCAATCTTAATTATTCAATTTTACAATATGTTATTTTTATGTCAATCTCTATATACTTCACCTCACTCCTTTTACTACCAATTATGTATTAATAATCATATTTGCAGTGTTTACCTAACTATATAATTTAATAGCATTTCACAAATTTATATGAAGAATGGTTACAGGAACTGGGCATGGCTAGTCTAGTGAAGAGAAGGACCAGGGGAGACATGATAACAGTCTTCCAATATTTGAGGGGCTGCCACAGAGAGGAAGGAGTCAAGCTAATCTCCAAAGCACCCGAAGGCCAGACAAAGAATAATGGATGGAAACTGGTCAAGGAGAGATTCAATCTGGAAATAAGGAGAAATTCTCTGACAGTGAGAACAATCAGCCAATGGAACAGCTTTGCCTTTGGAAGGTATGGGAGCTTCATCCCTGAAAGCTTTCAAGAAGAGACTAGACTCACATCTGTCAGCAATGGTGTAGGGTTTCCTGCTTGGGCAGGGGGTTGGACCAGATGACCTACAAGGTCCCTTCCAACTCTGATTATCTGTTATCTGTTACATTTATATTAAATTATAAATTTCTATTATCTATCCCCTTATTAATTTCTGAGTATGCCATTATTATAATCAAAAAAGAAAAATTCTCCTTTCTAGTCACATTTTAATACAAATGCAATAACATTAAACATTCTTACATTTAACAATTTATAAAATTCTAATAATATACACAGTTAAAATTCTTGCTTGAACGTGGTTTATCTCTGAATTGAATCTTTATGTAAGTTCAACTTTCTATAATTCAGAGCCTTCCAAATATAATGAGATTACAGCGACCAAATTTACAAGCTAAAAGTTCGAACAAGGAATAGATGATGTCCCAGTTGAGGCTCTACTAGTTCAATTATAAATCCATTCCATACAATTTCCACAATAGTCTGTAGATCCAAATTTCTTACAAATATATATTTCTTTTCTTTTTTTAAAGCACTTTGATATCCAGATCTGAAAGGTATGTTGCATCATTCAGGAAATTCAAAAGGTCATGTTCTGATTAAATTCTGATTGCATTTCGAACCCCAAGAGGCATGGAACAAATTACTTTATGTCAACATTTACAGGAATAAAATTTTGCACTTTTACAAAATATGCTTATGTGAACATAACATTTCAATAAGTTGAACATATACATTGGAGGGTCTTCGCATGCTGAATTCTAGGTGATGAGAAAAACCTGATACTCAGTGGCTAAGAAAGACAAAGGCCTTGAAAAGAATGATTTGTATGCTGAAAATGAATAAATGACTATTACCATATTTTTCAGTGTATAAGAAGCACTCCCCCTCAAAAAGGTGGGTTGAAATGTCTGCGCGTCTTATACAGCAAATGTTGCTGAAGCTCCACCCATCCACCAGCTCCCACCCTTCAGCTTCTGCCTCCCAGCAATTTACCTCTTTGCAGTAAACAGCCTGGTTAGCTTCAGCACAGACTGATTAGCACAAGCAACTGATTGTTGGTTGGACTGGCGTCCCAATGATCAGCTGTTTCCAGGCTGCAGGGATTGTCATCACCTTTTGCCACCTCTGCGTGCCCCATTTTTGGCCTCCACATCCCATTTTCCATCTCCACGCACCTCATTTTCAGCCCATTATGGACAGCAGGGATTAGAATGGTCCAAAAATGGGATGCAGAGGCCGAAAATGGGGGCATGGCCATAGGTGATGGCAAACTCTACAGCCTGAAACAGCTGATCATCAGGAGGCCGATCCAACCAACAATCAGCTGCTCATGCTAATCAAGGTGTGCTAAAGCTGACCAGGCTGTTTGCTGCAAAGCGGCAAATTGCTGGGAGGCGGATTTTTTTTTCGTGCTTTCCTCCCCAAAAGTGTGTCTTATACTTCAGAGCATATAGGTGTGTCTTATACTTCAGAGCATCTTATACTCCGAAAAATACGGCAAGTTATTTGTCAAGGGATTGTATGGATACATGAAAAATGCTTAAAGCCTAGGTGATTAAAATAAATATTTATAATCTGTAAGTAGCAAAAAAAAATCACATACAGAGATACAGACGCACATGCCTAGACATATGCAGAGAGACACACACAAATGGACATGAATATTGCGGGGTCTTTGGCACTCTCTGAACTTGGTTGCTTACTTTGTGCACTGATAATATTTCCCAGTTGAGTAATGAAATGTCTGCAAGAAAACAACCAAGTTCAGAGAGCACCAAGGACCCCACAGTTCAACTCTGAGTTACAAATATCCTTTTTGTTTGGTATGCATATTGTAGAAGGAGCAACATTAGGAAGAAGGAGTATGAGAAGCTGGAGAAGGAACAGGGCCTGAAGAAGGAACTGGAGAGGATGTGGAAAGTCAAGGCCAAAGTGGTAGGAACATCATAGTGGTAGGCTATGATTCCTAAGCTGGGAAAATGGATCCAACAGATCCCAGGAACAACATTAGAGCTCTCTGTCAAGAAGAGAGCAGGATTACGAACAGGTAAGATTTGACGTAGACCTCTCAAACTCCCAGGCCTCTGCTAAACAATTCAAAATTGAGGAAGACAAATACCTTCCCAGGGGTGGGAAGCAAATTTATTTGAACAAATACAACAATTGCATTTTAACACCAGCAAAAGTTAGGAGTACTTTGTAACATCATTAAGAATTTTTGTTCCTGTTTTGAATGTCATCTGTGGAATGTTAGCCAAGATAACCCTTCAACCCCTCACAGCTTCAACCTCAAACTGTCTACCATGGACCTCACCCCATTCTTAAGAGGTCCTTAAAGGGAGCGTGCATAAGCACACCAGTGTGCTTACTGTCCCTGTCTTACTGTTCCCATTTATCTGTATGTATTTCCTTCGTTCATGTTTATGTTCATACCTATACTTGTTATCTTGTACATGTTTGGCAAATAAATAAATAAATAAAAAAAGATAAGCCCAATAATTACTCATGTTCACCTAGAACTTAGATTTAAAGAATGCTATATTGAGGGAAAACAGGATTTACAAGTCAAATGAAGGCTATATATTATTTTTTTCCTATCTTCTGTATCAACCCAGTTCTCTGACTTTTCCATTTCCTACCCGCCTTTCCTTAAGACAACTTTTGAAGAAAGCTTGTTGACCCTATGGCAGGATCCAGAAGGAACGAAGGCTAATATATGTGTCCCAGGGTTATGTTGCAGGATCCAATCTGGGTCAGTTACCTGGACCAGAGGTTTAGTTTTCCAAGCTTTCGGACTTAGCTTGTTGCAAACTAGTTGGGAAGATTGCAAATGCTGATCATGTGGCCACAGGATGTTATATTGGTCTTAAGTCTTGAGGTCTTGAGGACTGGTTGCAAAGCTTTTTTTTAACATTGTCACTAAAGGACTACCTATAGGCATTCAGAGCTGTTGGTAATTGGCAATACATGGAATTTATAAATAAATGAATTTATTTTTTAAAAAAGATTTAATATCTGACACATATCCAGAAACTTGCAAAGAGGAAGAAAAGTTGGCAAACATGTGGATAGATGTTCCGTTTAACACCAACATCTTCAGATATTTCAGAAGCAGTGCAGCCTTGATGCCTTTATCGTATGGAGGGTATACACCTTTGCTTTGATTTTCTTCAATAAACCTTTTGTGCTCAACTTTGAAGAAGTATTGTATTGGGCTTTTTCTCCCTTCCTTTTATTTTGAATTGTTACAAATAAAGAGCTATTTTTGGGGGGTTCCAACCATGTTTTCCACAAACGTTCCTTCCCCTTTCTTTATTTATAGATTAAAGTTGCAGCTCTATCTAACCTCAAAGGCATATTGTCAAGTCTTGTTGAAGTTGCATGAAACCAAAGTTGGTTGATCACTTCCTTTTAGTGTGGGAAAGTGGGCTTTTGCTTTTCCAGGAATAAATCTTCTAGTTCAATGCTACTCTTTTTTTTTTTCAATTTTAAACATTTTATTAGGTTATCAGATAAGATACAAAATACAAAGTTAATAGGAAAGCAGTGGGGGGATAGTGGGGAAGAGAAGTGAGGAAGGGTTGGGCAAAAATTTAAAAAAGTTCAGTTCTGACTCCCTCTGTTGCAGTAACATCAAACCACAACTTTTTACCTTTTCATAGTAATATAAATTAGCCATTTATATCAAATATCTATCAATCTAATTTGTAAAGCCCGAAATCAGAGTTTCATTTTTTTCCACCTCAAGCACAAAATGCAGAAGCGGTGTCCTTGTGGCAACAAAGGTACTTATATTCTTTTCTTTAATCAAAATAGTCAATTTAGCCATTTCTGACAACTCCATCAGCTTCTGCAACCGTTCGGCCGTAGTGGCAAACAAAGTGTCCTTCCATTTTTGTGCATACAGTAGTCTTGCTGCTGTTAACATCTATAGGGTCAAAGTTCCAATTTTTTTTCTCAAAGTCTTTTTCCATCAGACCAAAGGAAAAGTTTCTGGTTTCATCTTTATTTTCATTTTCAGAATTTTCAGTATTAAAATATGAATCTTACTCCAAAATATTTGCAGAAATAACTATTACAGTATGGTGGGTGGCAGTCGTGAAATTAAAAATATTTTACTACCAGTTCTGTGGTCACGTGCTTCATTCTGCCGCGCCTACCAGCTGAGCTAAAAACAAAAGAAATATAGGACAGGAAAGGGTGGGGGCTGGTGGGCGGGGCCAACTGTTGACTGGCACTACCGGATTGCCAGAGCCGGTGTGAACCAGCAGCATACCACCTCTGGTGGGTGGTATGTGTATGATAGTATCATGGTCGTTTTCTAGTTGGGTGTATTTTTCAGTAGAGTTTGGTTTTCATTTTCTCAGCAGACAACAGTGCAAAAGAAAGAGGAAGAAAATCTTGAAGAATGCCTGTCAACTCTTCTTGAAAAGAAAAGTCCCTCTGAAAATAAATTGGGACAAAATTGTCAAGTTATTTCTCAACAGAAATCTAAAAAAAATAAAAAATCCAGGCACCTGTTTTTCTCCATCTTTTATTAGCAAATCCTGGGGGAATTAAAGGGCTTTTATGAACATTGCTTTTCCACATAAGATGCTGAAGGGTTGAGACCTTTGAAAATGAAGTCAGTAAAGCTGGGGCCACCTGTTCAGCAGTCAAGAAGGGAATAAGTTTCTTCAGAGGATTCTGTGTTACTTGAGGCAACTTGCCTTGAAATTGTGATAGGCCAAGTAGGAATTTGATGCCCTTTTTCTTTTGATGCTCTGAATTCCTTCCTGTATCCTAAAAGGCTGCCTTAACATACAAGAAGAGTCAGGAATAATCAAGTTTACCAAAAGAGGGAGGCAGGAACAGAAGAGACAGGCAGGTTATATTCTAAATGCGGGTTGATACATTTCATCTATCTCTTACTTGATGTGATTCAGAAATCAAAATGTTGGCTTGCAAGAGAAGTCCTAGATGACAGATCTTAGCTTGCAATGAGCATCACAAAGATGCCTTGGATAAAACTGGCCTTTGATTATGCTTGCAGTCTGCATCCAGTTTTGGTCACCCCACTATAAAAAAGATGTTCAGGCTCTAGAAAAGGTGCAGAGAAGAGCAACCAGGATGATTAGGGGACTGGAGAATAAAACATATGAAGAACGGATGCAGGAACTGGGCATGGAACTAGTCTAGGGAAGAGAAGGACCAGGGGAGACATGATAGTAGTCTTCCAATATTTGAGGGTCTGCCACAGAGAGGAGAGGGTCAAGCTATTTTCCAAAGCACCTGAAGGCCAGATAAAAAATAATGGATGGAAACTGAACAAGGAGAGATTCAACCTAGAAATAAAGATAAATTTTCTGACAACGACAGCAATAGCCAATAGGACAGCTTGCCCTTGGAAGTTGTGGCAGCTTTAACATTGGAGGCTTTCAAGAAGAGATTATGCTGCCATTTGTCAGAGATGGTATAGGGTCTCCTGTTTAGGTAGGGGGTTGGACTAGATGACCTACAAGGTCCCTTCCAACTCTGATTATCTGTTATCTGAAATGCAGCATCTAGACTGATACACTATTACTTACACAATACCATGAGTATATTTTAATTGGTATTATAGGCTATGCTTTCTTCTACATACTAAAAAGAATTGTATGAAAGGGTTAGTTGACCACCCATGATCAACTTCAGAGAACTTTGTTCATTTGTTTGTGAAATTTATTTGCTGCCTATCTCACCATGGGGCTAATTCTAGGCAACAATAAAAAGGAAGGAATGAAAAGAGTGTCAGCAGAACAGAAGTACGATAATAGAACAATCAAATAAACAATGAAAAAAAATGCAATGAGATAACAAAAAAGGTGAGTGGGTGAATGCCAAAGAAAATGGGATGGAAAGGAAAATGTTTGAAAGGCGGAAATTCTTGAGGCATTGAGAGTGTAATGGAGAAATATTAAAACATGAATATGGATTGTACCTGGAGTGTCTTCATAATTGTTTCATGTGTGAGCAAAGAATACTCAGTCTTATTGTTGGTGAATGTAAGTCACAGTTTCATCATTCTCAGCTTTATGCCTCAAATAAATTCATAGGGTTACATACAAGGGCAGAATCAAGATTCCAGGGACTATTGTGAAGAAGAACTTACTGCCATGGGACAGGAGCTTCTGTATCTCCTGAGTAACCTCATTTTTTTCTGGCTAAGATTTGCCTCAAGATGGGATTGTCTTTGGGAAAAAGTGGAATGCAGGCAAAACAAGTTTTTTTTCCCCACTTAATACATAAACAATTCATCAGTGCAAGATATGATGACTGCTTGCTTAGAATTAAAAGCAAAAGTGATCACAAAGACAATGGGTTTACCAATGGCTTTGAAAGCAAACCAAGCATTGTTACTGGTACCAATGAAGGAGGATATTTGTAGCTTAGGGTCAAAATAAGGAGTTCCTTGGTGCTCTCCAACTTGGTTGTTTTCAACAAGCCAAAAAGGGAACAAAAGACCCAAATACCTCCCCACTAGCAACAAAAACCAACATGAGCATAGATTAACTCCAAGATTAGCATCAGACCAGTAAACAATATCCCAATAAAGGAACTGCCAAACAAGTCAACAGTAAATAACCCAACCAAAGCACCTCCAGGATCATTCCCACTAACACTGACAGTACAAGCTACTAGAATAAAAGCCACTAGAGAGCAAACCCCACTCCCTACGAGCACTGATGATGTTACCTTCTTTGGGTAATGAAACGTCTGCAAGAAACAATCAAGTTCAGAGAACACCAAGGACCCTTCATGGTTATTGATAGCTGGTTTGATTCAATATCTGTTGGACTCTCCAAGGATTTCCTAGGCCATGAGTGTCAAATTCAAGGCCTGTGGGATGGATCAGGCCAATGAGGTAGTTAGATCCAGCCTATGAGGTTGTTGCAGAAACAGCAAAGGATTAGCCTGTGGCTTCTTGGCCCAGCCCATGTTGACTGGGTGCTGATCTGCAACCTGGTAGCAGCCATTCCTTCCTCAACCCCACCCGGCCCCCACAGGCCCCCACCACATGAGTGATGTCAAGCTGGCCATACCCCCAGGCCATGCCCAGTTGGCCACGTCCCTCCTCCCCTCCCCCTGGCCCCCAGAGGAGAACCATAATGCTGATCCAGCCTCAATGAAATTAAGTTTGACACCCTTGTCCTAGGGTGTCAACCCAAAACATTTGCAGCAAAATCCTGCAATTTTCCTAGAGTCCTAAAAAAGTAGGAAGTTTTTATGTCGCATAGTTTATTTCATTACTGATTTCCACCAGGACTCAGTCTGAATCAGGAAGATCTAATTCATGCTTAAAGCTCCACCTCAAATCACTTGGCATATCCCAAAATTGAATTATAAACAGATGGAAGTCAGCTACCCAGCAATCCTTACAAATACAAAACTTTTATGTGGCTTTCCACACTACCCTGCCATATTACAGTTGGTCAGGACTGCTGCTCCCACCCCCCACATACACAGTGAGTGTGGTATACAATTTCCTTCCTTCTGAAGCAAGTCAGAGTTTCGTTTTAGGTTACACTGGAGGCTGAAACGAATCTCTGACTATGATGTGAGAGATCTCTATTTTAATCTTGTCAGAAATAAAGTATAAAACCAGGGACAAACCAGAAGGGTTTAAATAAGCCTGAGATGGCTTATTTATCTGTTCTGTGTTGGTTTAATCCTGAAATGCTTTATGGTTACATTTTTGCATCCCTCATGTCTGTATTTCAGTTGTATGCTATAAATATTGGAGTAGAGAGGAAGATAAGACTACTTCTCTCCTCCAAACCCAGGTGTTCAGTTTGATTATTTTTGTAATTCTAATGTGTTGTTATATTTGTAATTGTTTTGATAGTGGTATATTCTACCATACTGTAAGCCATACAGGGTTGCCTTGTACCATAAGATATGTGGCAAATAAATTTAATTTAATAACAATAATAAATATTGTGGGAAAAATTGTTGGGATATTGTAACAGAGCAGAGACAAGCATGGAAAATTGACATCTATAACAGTCAGCCACTGAGCCAGCCAATCTTCCCTGTTTCTCTCCCTCTTTTATCCCGGGTAGGCATTTATCCTGTGAAAGATCCATCATGGATTTGTTCAGCTGAATTCACTTCCACCATTGTCTGTGATGGAATTCTTTTTAAAATGTACCATAGTTACATTTCTATATCTGAGAGCCAATTTCATCTAGTGCAGGGCTGTCAAACTCTTGGCCCACTCTTGGTGGGTTGGATGCATCATGTGCTGGCCACACCGACACCGGGTTTAGCAAAGGAGAAAAAAGTTCCGCTACGTTACTTGATGCTGCTATGATGTCATGGGTTTGATACCCCTGGTCTAGTGGTTAAGGCATCAGGTTTAGAAAGAAGGAGATGGGGCATTCTCGTCCTGCCTCCATCACGAAAGCCAGCTTTGGGACAGTCACCAGAAGGCTGTGATTTCTAATCCCAACTTTCATCCCAAATGAAAGACAGCTGGGTGACTTGGGCCAATCACCAGAAGATTTTGAGTTCTAGTCCCGCCTTAGTCATGAAAGACAGCTAGGTGACTTTGGACCATTCACCAGAAGACTGTGAGTTCTAATCCCACCTTAGTCATGAAAGACAGCTGGGTGACTTTGAGGCAGTCACTCATTCTTAGCCCAATCTATCTCACAGGATGATGATTGTGGGGGGAAAAAGGAGGTGTTCTGGATATGTTCTCCACCTTGAATTATTTGTAAAAATAATAAATAAGTAACTCTCTAAATGATGGAGCAAATGAAAAGGTAAAAAAATATTGTCGGGAGAATGGACATATGTGTGTAGGTGAACATAATTCTCTCTCTCACTCTCTCTCTCTCTCCCTCCGTCCCTCCCTCCTTCTCTCTCTCTGATTGTTAGAGAAGTAATTCCTTATGTTGCCTGCTTTTTCATATTGGAAGACTAGATTCTCTTTGTCTATTGACAAGAGCAACCTTTCCCTGCCATGTAAGAACCTCCCCCAGGGAAATTACTCGAAGGTGGTTACTGCTGGAAAACTAATAAAAAAAGTAATTTCATGGGAGCAAAGCCCTAATTAATTCCACCCTCTGCAAAAAGGTTTCTGCAATTGTGGCACATTATTAATTCTTCTTAGTTTTTCTTCTCATGATATGGGTTGAAAAGGTCAAAAGATTTTGCTGAAGATCAGCATATTTTGTCAGTCTGCAGTTTGAAGAGCTTTGCTTTCCTTCCTTCATACCAACAGCCAGGTAATTTGTTCTGTATGTAAAGTGGATGACTCCAAATCTACCATTCTGATTGGCTAAGGAAACAACAAGTGGATTGGTTCACTAGGAACCAATCCAAAGAGATACCAAAAAGGCGGCAAATCTAAATAGCTGCCATTGGCTGCAAGCAGGCAAGCCAGCCTGTATAAAAGGGCTGGCCCCGGCTTCAGCCGGCGTTCCGTCACTAACTGTTAATAATAAAAGTATTTGTTGTTGGAACCCGGTCTACCTCGTGTGTTTTCCGAACAAAACACTGGCGACGAAGGTGGGATCGTCCTGAACGGAACAAAAACCTGCACGTGGTGATAGAAGCCCAGACTGCAACTAAGATGTCTGGAAGCAACGCACCGCCCGCACCCTTCAATCCCAACGAAGAGGATTGGGATTCCTATGCTGATCGCTTCCAAATGTACTTGGAGAGCAACGAAATGGAAGGCATTTCCGAACAACGAAAGAGAGCCGTGTTCCTGACGCACTGCGGAACAACCGTTTTTAAAATGGCTAAAGCCCTCGCCAAGCCTCGGGACGTTAAACAATTAACGTGGACAGAATTACAGAGACTCCTGAAAGCACACTACGCCCCGATGGTGTCTAATTTAATAAAGCGACATGAATTCTACCGAAGAGACCAGAGAGAGGGAGAAACCGTTGCCGATTTCGTCGCTGCACTCAGACAAATTGGGGGTGAGTGTGAATTCTCAAACATAGACGAGGCAATGAGAGATCGCGTGGTGTTGGGCCTGAGAGACTCAACCGCACAGAGTAAAATGCTCAACAAGCCCAACATCACCGTTACCGAAGCCATTGCGGAAGCCACAGCCGCTGAAGCTACGAAAAAATCCGCAGTAACATTTAAGAAAATGAACACGCACGGCGATGAAACATCAACCAAAGAGAAAAAGCATCCTGCCACAACGACCCATTATGAAGAGTCGGGCGAAACAAACGAATCAAGCGAGGAGGACGACGAGGTCCACCGTTTGCTCACAAACAAGAAAGAGCGCGAAAGGAGAAAGTGGCGGGAATGCGCTGGCTGCGGACGAAACCACCCACGAGCCGAATGCAGATTCCTCGATGCCATCTGCCGACATTGCAGAAAAAGAGGGCACATCGAGAAGGTCTGCAGAAATAAAAAATCTTACAGCCCGACGAGACGCAGAAATTCCCCAACACGAGCCGAGCCAAGTTGAGCCGAAAGAAAATGGCAACAAGAAAAGCAAGCCAATACACACCAAACTGTCATTATCCAAAGCTCCCAGACGGGAAGTGGAAGAAAAATTAAAATCGTCGTAGAAATCGAGGGAAAACACTGCAAAATGGAAGTGGACTCGGGGTCCTTCCTCTCCATGGTATCATGGGACACAATTAAACAGTTAGTCCCAGGTATCAAGACCAAAGACTTGATGAAGCAGCACCTAACCCTCAAAGACTATCAGGGAAACCAAATCCCTGTGATGGGCAAAGGACATTTTCAAGTTGCCTACAAAAACCACATCAAAGTGCTTCCGCTGACCATAGTCAACCAAGACAGACCAAGCCTCCTGGGCATCGAGTGGTTCGCGCCATTGGGCATCGGGATGACCGGGTTCGATCGAGTGACCACAGCCGGCTGGGAAGACGACCTCGTCAGAGAATTCCACGACGTGTTTGACGGATCACTGGGCAAGTACCGGGGAAACCCTATTTCTTTCAATTTAAACCCCCAAATAGCCCCACGAAGAATAAAAGCCAGGCGAGTTCCTTTTGCACTAAAGGCAAAAATAGAGGAACAGCTGGAAAAATTAGTAGCCCAAGGGGTGTTAGAACCTGTGGACCATGCCAAGTGGGAAACGCCTATCGTCACACCCATTAAACCAGACGGGTCCATCAGAATCTGTGGTGACTATAAGGCTACCCTGAACCACGCATTACAACCAAGCGCATACCCGGTGCCCGTAGTCCAGCATTTGCTCCATTCCCTGGGAAATGGCAAAGTTTTCGCCAAACTCGACTTGGCACAAGCCTATCAGCAACTCCCAGTAGACCCAGAAACAGCAGAAGCGCAGACTATTGTCACCCATAAAGGCGCATTCAAATGCCACCGACTCCAATTTGGAGTAAGCGTAGCCCCTGGCGTCTTCCAGAGTCTAATGGAACGCCTTCTAAATGGCATACAAGGAGTCGTTCCCTATTTCGACGACGTCCTAATCTCGGCCAGTGATGAAACACAATTAAGGAACAGACTAAAAAAGGTTCTGACTAAGTTTAGAGAAGCTGGCCTCAAGGTTAAAAGAGAGAAGTGCTGTCTAGTTAAAAACAACGTCGAATTCCTGGGCTACTCAATAGACGGAGAGGGCATCCACCCCACAGATAAAAAGATTAAGGCGATAAATGACGCGCCTGAACCTAAAAATAAAACGGAACTCCAAGCATTTTTAGGATTAATTAATTTCTATAATGTATTCCTGCCAAACAAAGCCACTATAGCAGAACCGCTACACCGCCTGCTAGACAAAAAGGCTACTTGGACTTGGGGTTACAAAGAAAAAAAAGCCTTCCAAAACATTAAAAGACTGCTAACATCAACAAACGTTCTCATCCAATTTAGCGACACTCTGCCATTGACAGTGACCTGCGACGCCTCACCATATGGAGTGGGTGCCGTCCTGAGCCACCAACTACCGGATGGCAGAGAAGCACCCGTCGCATATTATTCTAGGACTCTATCAAAAACCGAGCGGAATTATAGCCAATTGGACAGGGAAGCTCTAGCAATTGTCGCTGGAGTAAAACGTTTCCACGAATATGTATATGGGAGGACTTTTCGAATTATAACGGATCACAAGCTGTTAATGGGGATTTTGGCGGGAAACAAGCCAACACCTAACATACTTTCACCCAGAATGACGAGATGGTCAGAGTTCCTGGCGGCTTATTCCTACACTCTGACACACCGACCAGGGAAACAAATTTCCCATGCGGACGCTTTGAGCAGAGCGCCTTTGCCAACAACCGACGCAGACCCGGCACCAACGATGACAGCGCTACAAATCGAGACATGCCCCGATCTACCCATATCAGCGTATGACGTCGCAAGAGCCACCGCGAAAGACTCATTGACCGCCCGCGTTCTTAGCTGGGTAGGTAAAGGCTGGCCGGACAATCTAAAAACTGAAAATTCCAAACCTTTCCGGTCCAGACAGACTGAACTTTCCATCCAAAAGGGGTGTTTGTTGTGGGGTGATCGGGTTGTAATCCCTGCTAAACTGCAGCCCAGGGTTCTTAGGCTTTTACATGAAGGGCACCCCGGAATGGTGAAGATGAAAAGCCTCGCCAGGAGTTACGTGTGGTGGCCGGGTATTGATAAGGACATCGAGTATTGGGTAAGCTCATGCCACAAATGCCAAACAATTAGGCCATCCCCACCAAAAGCACCCGTTAAGGACTGGGAAACCCCTCGAGGACCGTGGTCAAGAATACACATTGACTTCACGGGGCCTACCAAGGGTCATACTTTTCTGATTGTCGTTGATGCCTATTCCAATTGGCTTGAAGTAAAAATCATGCCATCAACGACAACAGAAGCCGTAATTAAGCAACTAGACAGCCTGTTTGCCACCCATGGCATACCAGACATTCTCGTTTCAGATAATGGACCACAGCTAACCAGTATACCATTTGAGCAATACCTAGCCTCCCTAGGTATAAGACATGCACTAACCACGCCGGCTCACCCGGCTGCGAACGGCAGGGCAGAGAGAATGGTCCGGTTTACAAAAGAAGGTTTAGAACGAATGGACACTGGAGATACACAACAAAAAGTAAACCGGCTGCTCACACTGCAGCACATAACACCTAGTACTATCACAAACAAATCACCAGCAGAACTACTCATGGGGCGAAAATTAAGATCTCACCTGGATAGGTTACACCCAAATTTCACCCCAGAAAACCCCCCTGACTCCTCATCACGGTTCAGACAATTCGAGACAGACGATTTAGTTTACGCTAAAAATTTCTCCGGGGACCCGGTATGGCTACCCGGGCAAATTACCCAACTTACAGGCCCCAAATCCTACCGGGTAAAATTAGACGATGGGAGGGAATGGAAGCGGCATATAGACCAGCTTCGATCTCGAATTGTGGAAAGAACCGCGGACTTAAAAACATTCACAAAAGAACACGGCGAAATGCAAACCGAGGTGGGGGGGGAAAGGCGAGAAACGAATAAAGAACTTTTTAAAAATAAAACTAACATTCAAAATGACCAAAAAGAGCCAACAAAAGACTCACCGTTTGAAGAGACCCACGAAGAGAGATCTTCGGAAGGGGCCAGCCAAGCCAGCTCGACCTGCCCCGAGGAAACGGGAGGGAGCGGCAGAACCGCCGGCCTAAGAAACTTAGGCGGCGGTAAAATGGCCGACTCACCCTTCCAGACGGTTCCAGAGAGGAGGACGGACGACACAGCAGCCCCATCCGAACCGGTCGAAGTCCTCACTGGAAATGAACCGCGCAGGTCAGGTCGAGCCCGGAAAAGCCCCACCTACCTGCGAGACTACGTCACCACGTAGGACTAAACTAAGGAGGGAGGGGTGTTCTGTATGTAAAGTGGATGACTCCAAATCTACCATTCTGATTGGCTAAGGAAACAACAAGTGGATTGGTTCACTAGGAACCAATCCAAAGAGATACCAAAAAGGCGGCAAATCTAAATAGCTGCCATTGGCTGCAAGCAGGCAAGCCAGCCTGTATAAAAGGGCTGGCCCCGGCTTCAGCCGGCGTTCCGTCACTAACTGTTAATAATAAAATTATTTGTTGTTGGAACCCGGTCTACCTCGTGTGTTTTCCGAACAAAACATAATTAGTGGAATGAAGGCTACCCAGAAGCAGATAATTCTTAGTAACGTTGGTGAAGCCAAATTAGATTACTTAGAAACTTGAAGACAAAACTTCTGTGGTAGGAAAGTGGCCAATCTTTACCATGGACATTTCTCTTCCCAGAGGCTCCCGTAGTAATTGTGATCATTCCCCTTATGATTAGAAATGGGTGTGTACTCTAGAATTGGCCAAAGATGCCATAATCTGTAACTTATTAAGGCAGCAAATTTGAATTTATTTGCACATTATGTTTAAAGCTCTTTTTTCCCCATTGTTTCCAAATCTCAAGAGGTGGCACTTTGCCAAGCTTGGCTGATGTCAGAAGCTAAACAAGATCAGTTCTGGTTACTACATAGATTTGGGATGGGAGAGCTATCTGGGAACTCCAGGGCTTTTAGCTAGATTAACAATTGGAAAACCTTCCCAGAATAAGGCCAATGACTTCTATGAGTCTGCTAAGAAAACAGAATGCAAACATTCATTCAGAGTTCAATTTTACGCAAGATCATTTTTAACTTTTGGGGCCTAAAGAGGAAAAATATGAATGTCCAAAAATGGGCTTTGTAAATATGTGTTCAACCACTTAGTGTAAATCTGCCTTTGTTTTCTGATATATATTTTTTTTTGTAGGGGAGCAAAATGGACTTTTTTTAATAGTCTTCAACTAACAGTTGAAAGAAAGCATTTTTTATATTCTTGGAAGAAGTCAGAAGTCATTCTTTGTATATATTTGTGTTTTCTCTTTCTTTTCTTTTCTGCTTTTTCACACTTCTATCCCTATTCACTTTTTCCTTCTTCTTGTTTATCTCAATTGTTAGTTTATGTTGTTGTTTTTATATCTTTGCTTTGTAAAAGTTTGAATGATACAATGTTAGAACAGTGGTGGGACTCATTTCTGGGGAGGGGGGGAGATGAGTCTGCCTACCAAGGTGAGGTGGACTGGATGCTTTCATGATGTGGAGACCAAAAATTGGTCCTCAACACCAATAAGACCAAGGAGCTAATAGTGCATTATAGAAGGAACAGATCAGACATCCAACCCTTGCTTATCAATGGAGACCAAGTGGAGCAAGTGGCCAGTTTTAAGTTTCTGGGTATTATCATAAAAGAGGATCTGAGTTGGGGTGCTTACATTGCAGCCCTGGTCAAAAGGGCCCAGCAGAGATTATACTACCTGAAACTTCTCAGAAAACAACAACTGAATGAAAAACTGCTGGTGACCTTCTACCGCTGCACCATAGAGAGCATTTTAACATACTGCACCCCTATATGGTTTGCCAATTGCACAGTGGCAGATAGGAAAGCACTCCAGAGGGTTAATGTCATTGCTCAGAGGATCATGGGTTGCCCTCTCCCCTCTTTGGAAGAGCTTTAAAGCTCCTGCTGCCTTAATAAGGTTCAAAACATTATCAAAGATCCATCTCATCCTAGGAACCCTTTTTTTTTGAACTATTACTATCTGACAGATGGTACAGAATAATAAAAACAAGGACAAATAGACTGAAAAATAGACTTCTATCCCAGGGCAGTAGCTCTTTTGAATTCTGCTGTATAGTGCAGTGTTGGTGGAGTGTCGGGGGTTTTCAATTCAATGTGTGGAGAGTGAAGCATGTGTGTTTGTGTTTATTTTCATGGTCATGATGTGCACTGAAAATGATGTTTGATTTCATTGTAGGAGGTGCAATGACAATAAAGTAAACTAAAGAAGAACTAAAAATAAAATTATCTGAAACAGCAACTTTCTACCAAAGAGTATTTTTGCTCTTTAAAAAAAAAATTTTATGAGAATGTCTGTGCCTTTCTGTTTTAGTTCTGATCTAAGCAAAGAGATGACCAGAAGCATGAGCTGGTCTGTACATATTGGTCAATCATAATTATCATTATATTAATAAAATAAACCTGAGTGAGGTCTTAAATCCATACATTGTCTCTTGCTTTTCCCCTCTGCACAGTCAGAAAAAGCTCTTCAGTAGATGTTAGGTTCACTTTTCATTGATTCATTCAACCTATAGGCATTTAGTAAAAGCCCTAAAAGTAAAAGCTCATGATTTCATTAAGCTAATGATGCAGTTTGTGTCAATTGAGTCAAGATGCCATGACATGAATGACACAGAGAATATATTTGGCATCATTTACATAATCTCATACTATGCCTATGACCTTATTTTTACTTTTGCCTCTCCAAGATGGTCATGTCCAAACCCAAAGCTGCACTTCAGAATAAATCCAGTTTAATTCAGTGTGTCAGAATTAAACTGGAGTTGCTTTAAACTAGCTAGATTTGTGGTTAGTGACAAACTAGTTCTGGTGGGTTTTGAAATTCAATTCTCTTGAAAATTGTTTCTCGTCAAATGAGCCAGTGATGTCAAAGGGCCAGCATAGGAATTAGAGCAGAAATGGGCAACTCTGGCCTCTTTAGGATGGTGGACTTCAACTTCTAGAATTTCTGAGCCAGGTCATAAAGGGGCCATAATTGCTCAATCTTCAATGCTTTGTTTACATTTTTTTTCCCCAGGCTCAGTGCTGAGCAATGATTTAACATCTCATGTGAATGATCTCAAGGTGAATATGGCAGTTTTCTCAATTATCCTGAATTACGATACATCTGCATTCTATGTCCCTGTCAAGTAAATAAATAATAGAGTGAGAAATAGGTTACTTTGCTCAAAATCCTTTTTAGAGCTTATGAGATGCAGTCCTGAGTCCAATTTTTAGTGAAAAATTTCCCATAACTCCCCATTAAAAAGCCCAAATTATAAAAGCAATACTGCCATTTTGAATGACTTGTTATCAAATAAGATAGTGCAACCATATTTGTTACAGATCTCAACATATGGCCATAACTGGGATAAGAACTTTTGTTGTTAAGCTAAGCAGTGGCTAAGTGAGTCCTGACAGATTTGATGATCTTCTTTTGCCATAGTTGTTAAGTGAATCACTGCAGTTGTTAAGTGAATCGCACATTTCTTAAGTGACTTCCTCCATTGACTTCGCTGGTCAGAAGTCAGCTGGGAAGGACATAAATATCAGTCACATAACCATGGAATGCTTATGGCTGACTGAATGAAAAGAAAGACTAGTGTTGGAAAAAATATCCAGGGTCCAGTTCCAAGCTAGGAGAGAGGCACTGGAGACAAAATGGAGGCTGGGGGCTGATTGGAAAGATCAGTTTCATTTATTGATGAAACAGAACCACTAAGCACGTGTGATTCTGGGCAGCTGATCACATGGAGTTGAGAGTGTATGGGGGAGTTATACCTTCTCTTGGGCTTTGAACTTGAGCTTCCTGTTCCTGTGCAAGAACATGTATCCTATTGGCTGTTGTAGGGGTCATAGCTGGTTCTGTAGATTGTTTTTTGGTTGAAGTTTGGAGGGTGGTGCAATGTCTTTAGTAGATTGTGCAATGCGGTGAGGCCTGTTGTTAGATGGTGGTGGGTTAATCCTACCTTTGTTCAGACTTTACTGCAGGGAGTAAAGGATTATTAAATCTGCATTTCTAAAGCTACCCCAGCTCAGTATCTGTTTGAAGGAGCAGGGAGCTGTGGCTCCCTTAAGATTTTTATTTCTCTTTTAGTGGAAATCTTTTATCCTGCCTTTTAAAATATTTCTCAAAATATTTCCTTCTTCTAGGAGAGAGGTGGGTGATAACTTTCTACAATAGCATTCTTCCAATATTTGAGGAGAGTTGGTCGATGTATTCTCCAAAGCATCTGAAAGCAGAACAAAAAGCAAAGGATAGGAACTTATCAAGGAAAGATTCAACCTAGAAATAAGGAGAATTTTCCTGACACAATGATTCATCAATGGAACAGCTTGCCTTCAAAAGTTGTGCATGCTCAAAAAAGATACATTCATCAAGAGTCAAGAATCATAAGGAACAACACAATGATAGTCATAGGGTACAATAAGCAATCAAATCATACTAGAAAACAGTCAATATAAATCATAAGGACACAAGAAGCAAAGTTACATTCATACAGTCACAAGTGGGAGGGGATGGGTGATAAGGAGTGATGAGAAGGTTAACAGTAATAGTAGTGGAGACTTTGTAAATAGCTGAACAGTGTTGAGGGAATTATTTGTTTAGTAGAGTGATGGCATATGGGGAAAAACTCTCCTTGTATCTACTTGTTCTGGTGTGCAGGCTCTATAGCATCGTTTTGAGGGAAGGAGTTTATGTCCGGGATGTGAGGGGTCAGTAAATATTTTCACAGCCCTCTTTTTAATTTGTGCAATATACAGGTCCTTGATTGAAGGCAGGTTGGTATTAATTGTTTTTTCTGCAGTCCTAATTACTCTCTGGAGTCTGTGTCTTTCCTGTTGGGTTGCAGAACCAAACCAGGCAGTTATAGAGGTGCAGATGACAGACTCAATCATTCCTCTGTATGATAACAGGATGTCCTGCTTGAGTAAGGGGTTGGACGAGAGGACCTCCAAGGTCCCTTCCAGCTCTGTTTTAATGTTAACTACATGCTGGTTGCCAAGCCCCCAAATTCTGATCATGTGACCATGGGGATGCTGTGGCAGTTGTAAGTGGAGGAAAAAAATTGCACTTTTTTCAGTGCTGTTGTGACTTCATATCAGGGATGTCAACCTCGAGACCCCTGGGCCGGATCCAGCCTACTGGGTGTTTATATCTGGCCCATGGGGCTGCTCCAGAAATAGTGAAGGACCAATCTGCAATGCGTCTTCCAGTGAAAATGGAGCTTGGGAGGACTGTGCACGGTCCTCCCAGGCTTTGTTTTTGGCTGTTTCAGAGCTCTGTTTATTAATTTTATTTATTTTTATTTATTTATTTGATTTGTCAATCACTTACAAGTTAATAGGTATAAGTTTAAACATGAGTATGAATACAGGAAATAGGTACAAATAAATGGGGACAAAAGGACAGGGATGGTAGGCACAATGGTGCACTTATGCACGCCCCTTACAGACCTCTTAGGAATGGGGTGAGGTCAACAATGGATAGTTTGAGGTTAAAGGAGTGGGGGTTAGAGGATGTAACAACAGAGTCAGGTAGTGCATTCCAGGCACTGGCCACTCTGTTGCTTTCTGGTACTTTCTTTTTATTGTTGTACTTTCTGCAATCGAGTTTGAAGCAGTTTACATTGAGTTTGTATCTGTTGTGTGCTCTTGTATTGTTACGGTTGAAGCTGAGGTAGTCATTGACTGGTAGGACATTGTAGCAGATAATTTTGTGTCCTACACTTAAGTCTAACCATAGGTGGCATAGTTCAAGGCTGTCTAAGCCCAAAATCTGAAGCCTGGTGATATAGGGTATTCTATTGCGAGCAGAGGAGTATAGTACTCTTCTCGTGAAATACTTCTGGACTTGCTCAATTGTATTAATGTCCGATATACAGTGAGGATTTTCACTGGCAGAAGGTGGCAGGAGGCCGTTGCAACTGAAAACAGAGCCCAGGAAATCATCTTCGCTGGCAAACCGCTGAGGCCACTGCAGATTCTACCGACACAGGTGATTTCAAGCTGGCCCCACCCACCCTGGCCCACCTGAGGTCAAACACAACTCTGATGCAGCCCTCAATGAAACTGAGTTTAACATCCCTGCTTCACATGGTCACTAAAAACAGTTGCAAGTCAATGACTACTTTTATGGGGCTAAAAGAAACAGACTGGCTGTGTCTGACAAATTGAGAATACTACACATTCACTTAGCAATCTTCGATTGATCTGTCTCCAATTATTGAACATACTTAGTTTTGGGAAGAGCCTAATGCTGGGAAAGGTTGGGGGCAAAAGAAGAAGAAGACGGCAGAGAATGAGGTGCTTGGATGGAGTCACTGAATTAGTCGGCGTGAGCTTAAATGGACTCCAGAAGATGGTAGAGGACAGGAAGGCCTGGAGGAACGTTGTACATGGGGTCGCAATGGGTCAGACCAGACTTTGCAACTAACAACAACAACAAAAGTTTTGGGAAAAATATTTGGAAGCATGTAGAGAATTCCAGGCAAGAATATTTGTTCCAGTTGCTTGAAAGCCACCAATTTCTGGACTCCAGCAATTGGCTCTCATTTTAAGAGTGCAGTCCACACAAGAAGCAAAGGGATGTAATGTAGCTTAGTGACTGGCTTAGCCAGGCACAGGTGTCTCTGAGATATTCTGAATGATGAACATTTTAAACTTTTCACCATGAAATACAACAGATGTGGCACTATAATTGAGAGGCCTCGGGGAAATTCTCTATCCCCAGAGCTGGCATCTCTAGTGGATACTAGACAGGGGGTCTGGTTTTAAAGCTGGACTAGCTTGAAGGGTGTGGAATTGTTAACTGATTCCCAACCAGCTGACTTAATAAGTCTTTTCTTCATTGGATTAGTTCCATGTTAAGAAATGAAGCTTAGAAAGACTCATAGTTCTCCAAGTCAAAGGGAATTAAGGCTCATTTTAATCATTTTAAAAGAGGGGAATCTCTACAGAGTCAAGTGCTTACATTGGTCATTTCAAGTCAGCAACTAAATGGGAGATCCACCTCCCATTTTCAGGGGGAAATTGTATAGATCATCTAAAAGTATATAGATATTTTCTAACAAGAGGCTGGTCTTTTCTAAACTCCAAGATTGTAACTTTAATTGTATAATACAGTATTTGTCAACCTCAGCAAGTTTAATCTCCCACAATTCCTCAGCCAACAGTGGGAATTCTGGGAGTCCGCCCATCTTAAACTTGCTGAGGTCAACAAACCCTGGTATAATAAATATCCAGGCATATTCAAGATGCTTCCTGTACTTTGTGCATGTCTTCCTCGTGTCTTCCAAATGGATTGTTGAGTTTCAAAACATAATTAGAACTGCAGAAAAAACAATTACTATCAACCTGCTTTCCATCGAGGACCTGTATACTACACGAGTCAAAAAGAGGGCTGTGAAAATATTTACAGACCTCTCATATCCTGGACATAAACTGTTTCAACTCCTACCCTCAAAACGACATTATGGAGCACTGCACACCAAAACAGTTAGACACAAGGACTGTTTTTTCCTGAACACCATCACTCTACTAAACAAATAATTCCCTCAACACTGCTCAACTATTGCAAAGTCTGCACTACTATTATTGTTAATCTTCTCATCGCATTGAGATGATCACCCATTCCTTCCCACTTTTGACTGCATGACTATAACTTTGTCGCTTGTATCACTATTGATACTGATTGTTTCCTGGTGTAATTTGATTGCTTATTAGTACTCTATGACTATTATTAAGTGTTGTACCTTATGATTCTTGACTCTTGACGAATGTATCTTTTCTTTTGTGTACACTGAGAGTATTTGCACCAAGACAAATTCCTTGTCCAATTACACTTAGCCAATAAAGAATTCTATTCTATTCTATTCTATTCTATTCTATTCTATTCTGTTCTGTTCTGTTCTGTTCTGTTCTGTTCTGTTCTATTCCTATTCTGTTCTGTTCTATTCTATTCTATTCTAATTTATGGCAATGATACATTTCCTATTTCCAGAATGCGTTTTTTTTTTAAATTTCCCCAATGAGCCTACAGCCCTGAGATATCTTGCTGGTCTTCCATCTAAATACCATGTGTGACCCTGCTTAGTTTTTCTTTTTTTAAGGAGCCAAGGTTGCCAATTAACTTTCATTATTTAACTGTCCGACATCTTATCTGTTGATGTAATCATGGAACTTTATAGACTACTACAGAAGTTGTTTATTGCTTGTGTCACTTATAAATATTAAATAGACATCATAAGAATCCCATTAATGTTCAGCACTAACATTACTTATTTGTCGTCAGCAAAAATCCCCGTGAAAGTTACTTATCCATGCCAGCTCAGCTGCTGTTGCTGTTTCTACAGCTTGAAAGAACCCTGAGTAAATCAGCTGGTTTATGCTGCAGAGCCTGTCCACCACTAATGAACTCCATCAGAAATTTGTTTTACTTAAAAGAATTATATAGAATTTTATTCTTCATTGTCTCTGTGATTTATATCCCATTTATCGATGTAAGGGATGAGAAATGCAGACTAGCCGCTACATTCATGTCATGGGCTGTCTTGTTAAATCAGTCTCCTTGCCTGCCGTTGAACCAGAGTCATTCCTAAGAGGATGGGGAGAGAATTATGGTATTAGCCAAGGAAGGAGGAAAGGAGGAAGGACAGCAAAAGGAAAAGGACAGATTCACTTCATGCATTTGTAACTATGAGGTTGAAACATATGAAGAATAGTTGCAGGAGTTGGGTATGTCTAGTTTAATGAAAGGAAAGTCTAGGGATGACATGATAGCAGTTTTCGAACATCTCAGGGGTCAATCTATTCTCCAAAGCACCTGAAGGCAGGACAAGAAACAATGGATGGAAACTGTTGTGGCCTGCTGGCGGCTAGTGGAGCTGACAGCAGAGTCAGACAGTGAGGAGGTTGGGGAGGAACCTGGGCCAGTCCTGGAGGCTGAGGAAGACTCAGATGAAGGCTCTGTGTCAGAGGCAGAGATGGGACCAGGGCAGTCTGGCAGTTGTCAGCTGCCTTCAGAGTTGGACAGCATTATGGCAGGGGAACAGCTGGAGCCAGTTCCCAGCCTGCGCATGTGCACAGCTGCCAAAAGAAAATAGCAATTACCAATTAAGGGTCAACATGGGAGTAAAGCCACAGGTGAATAGTGAATGCCCCCTCCCATAGGAATTAAAAGAGGAGCAAAAGGGGAGGGGACTTTTACAGGAAAAAATTTGTTCGTTGCAGCAGTGTAAAGTTCTGTCCGTGCATCTCCATGATGACCCGAAGTGTAACTCAAACGTAACAAAATCCAAAATGTAAATAAATGCCTTTTAATGCCTCCAGCTTGGCCCCACTCTTCAATATTTCTCAGCTGGAGATAAAACTTACTCAAAAATAGTCCGAAGTTAATGAGCAGATAGAGGTGAAATAAAAAAACCCAACAAACTACAATGAAGAAATTTCCACAGGATAAGTAAGTAAGACCAGGATAAGTAATTACCAAATTCAAGGAGATAACAAGGCACAGTCTGTTGGAAGGACGCCAACCAAGATAACTTCAGCCCAAAAATAAAACAAGCTTTGCTTCTGGCAACGCTGTGTTTTAACTGTCTCTCTTATATACTATTCTCCCCAGCTTCCACCACTGAGGGGGATCATGGCTGCTTCCTCTCTTGTAAGCCAAGTTGTTTCCTTCTCTGTTCCTCCCTGCATGTCCTAGAATGCATAAAGGATGGGCCTGGTTCTTCCTCTGTTTGCCCAGCTGGTCTCTCCCTTCCCCAGCCTCCTCCACAACCTCCAGAGCCACACCTCCACTCCCTGTCAGCTGTTCCTCCTCTCCCTCAGAGTCCAACTCTACCAAGGTCATGACAATCTCAGAGACTCTGTGCCAAGTCCTTCCTTGTCATCACTGCATTCGAAAACATTTACTTGGCAGCTCTCCAAGCTCGATAAGGTCTGTGCTCCTAATTACATCCTTGAAAGACTGTTTGCCAGGCCTTTGGCTGAAAGTGAATGCAAGAAATTCACCTTAGTTTAATAAAAGGGGTTTTGCCAGGACAAAGAGTCTGCTTTGTGCTTTTTGCGGATGCCTAGGTCAGAACAGGAAACTAATCAAGGAGAGAAGCAACCTAGAACTAAGGAGAAATTTCCAGACAGAACAATTAATAGAACAATTAATTTCCAGACAGAACAATTAATTTCTTGACAGAATAATTAATTTCCAGATAGAACAACTTGTGGGTTTCTATCATTGGCGATTTTAAGAATAGATTGGATTTGTCTGAAATGGTATAAGGCAGTGGTCTCCAAACTTTCTGGCTTTGCGGACCAGTGGGTGGGGTTGAGGGGATGGTTCCACAAAAAAAGTGTGCACATACATGCAGCTCCATTCCTGCAATGAGCGGACACATGGGTCCAACACTCATGCAAATGGAGCTCTGTGCATATGCTAGCATGACACTTTTGTGACCTGGTTCTGAATGGGCTGCAGTTTGTGGGGTTGGAGCAGTGGTGGGATTCAAATGATTTAACAATCAGTTCTCTGCCCTAAGTTAACAACCGGTTCACTCAAAGCGGTGCGAACTGGCTGAATCCCACCACTGGGTTGGTGACTCCTGGTATAAGGTCTCCTGCTTGAGCCAGGGGTTGGAGTAGAAGATCTCCAAGGTCCCTTCCAACTCTGTTATTCTGGATTCTTGCAACTGTCTTCTATAACTGCTATGCAATCTTGGGAAAATACCTCTCTGGTATAAGGAGTTGCAGGTGCATACGATATGTGTGTCCCACATGTGCTTTGCATCTTTCCCTTCAAATCCAAAGTGCTAATTACTAATTAAAATCTGAGCTCTGAAAATGCCAGCAAATCAGTGCTCAGTCCTTTTGCTCCTAACTTGCCAGCCGTTGAGCTTACAACTAATCTCTCTTAACCTGAACATTTGATGACTCCCGATCTTCTCACCTCCTGACCAAGTTACTGCAGTGAGCTTCACTGAGACCTGTTCTTGAAGCTGATTCAGCTTATTCAGAAAGTGCTGCTCAAAATGTAGCAGATTGCTGTTGAACAACCTAAGTTGAGTCCAAGTTTATCCATTTGGGTTACCCATAGGGATGGACTTCAAAAATTTTAGTAAAATGTTCTCTGCCACTCTGTAGCCGACAATACTTGGCAAGAAGTCAGGGACAGATCTTCACCCGAATGAACTGAACTAATTGCAAACACCACTCTTCTTTCACTCCTCTTTATTCACTGTCCATCTGTGGCTTTACTCCCAAGGCGACCCTTGTTCCTTAGCTGTTCCCTTCTCCTGGCAGCTCTTTGCATGCTCACACTAGGAACAGACTCCAGCTATGCTTCTGCCCCACTGATGTCTGATTCCAAAGGAAGCTGATAACTATCAGACAGCCCTGGCCCCATCTCTGCCTCTGATGCAGAGCACTCATGAGAGCCTTTCTCAGACTCCAGGACTGGCCCATGTTCCTCCCCAACTTCCTCTCTATCTGAATCTGCTGCCAGCTCCACTGGCTGCTGATGGACCACAACAAGAAGCTACAAAGCTAACCAAAGGATGCTTCTGGATTTTTTGGATTTGTTGAGACAAGACAGTTGCCCAATTACCAAAAATAATGCAATCTTCGGGGAGCTTCTTTCATGTCCCCTACCCATTGGCTCTAGACCCATGACTTGGCTCAAGGTTCAGTCTTAATTGTCTCACTAGGATGAAGGCTAATTTAGATGGAGTGGATGACATCTCCATCAACTGGCACACCCAATTAGCACATATCCCCTAACTACTTGAAAAATCCTAGGGCCAGTTTCTGATGAGTCCTCAAGTAGATGACATTAATTGTATTAATTGCTTCTTGCCTTTACATATTTCCTCTTCCATGTGCAAGCACCATACTTTTGTGGGATGTTTTTCCTCTTCACCATTTCCAGACAAAGTCCAGATAGGAAACTTCACAGCAACCCACAATCTTGCTCAGTTGTCTACACTGATTGAAGATAGTTTTCCAGAATGTTAGCCTGGAGAATTTTGTTGTTGGTGTGTGTGTGTGTGTGTGTGTGTACCTCAGTACAACTTGAACAAGCTGAAGATTGAACATGGAGCTTTGTTGCGTGCAAGGCAAGTGATCTATTAATGGTAGACCAGACTTTCCCCAATGCTTCATAATTTAACCTGTAAAGCGAAGGTAGCTAGCTCTGTCTTGAGAAATAGCATTCATCGGATAATGATGAAATGACGTGATCAGTTTTGGCAGCACATCTGAAAACCATGGGGCAATTCCTTGGGACGATGGTGTTTTCAGTCTTATGTGTCCAAGGAAGCATGTTTCAGCCAGAACATGGAGCCAAACTGTTTCTTAACTCAAATCCACCTTCACCCTGCACGAACATCCCCCATTCATGAATTTAATCCTCAGTCCTGGAATGTTTTCCAGATGAGCATGAACAGCTGTCTTACACTGCAGATTTTGCTGACAGCATTCAGTTGTTCTTCTTTCCCCCTGCATCGGTCAGACAAGAGCCTGGCTGCGTCTGCTACTGTCTGATATCTCAACTGACACTCTTCCCAATCCTCAGCTGTCCTTCCATTTCATGCCATGGACTGTGCTGGCATTTGATTTAAACTCCTTTTAATAGACATGAAAATGAAATAAAAATGTCAATGGGGCTGATCTGTTACCACAGCAACTGATAAAACAAGAGAAATTAGATCCTAAAGCTGCCAAGAATTTTGATGGAAAAGTTAGTGGTTTTGGGGGGGGAATTGTGCATTTAAATTTACCATCTAGGACAGGATCCCAACTGCAGCTGAAGAGGAGCCACTTTTGAATGTTGAAAGTTTGAAGGGGAGTATAAGAATAAGAGGCTGAACATAGCATTTTACTTCAAGGAACGAGGGATGTAAGGAGTGGAAAAAGGGAAAAAAACTTATAACAACAGTGTTTTCTGGTTTTTTTTCCCGCCCTCCCTTTCCATTTCATGCTTGCTTCTTTCCTGGGGACAAATTCACTTTTGGTGTTGCAGTGACAGCATCCATGAAATCACCAGGCGTCAAGCTTGATTTGAAAGACACTTTATCTTTTAACAGGATCACACAGTGCAGGGTTTATCTGCAGGGTTTTTCCATATGCTCCCGTGTCACTGTAAGATGACTGGAACATTCATCCAGTAATTAACAAAGTTCTTAAGCATGTGGGGAGGATCCTATGAAGGATGTTACCCCAAAGGTGCTTTCTTCGTGAGGCAACTGGACTTTCTGGTTTTTCTTTGAAGATGTTTTGCTTCTCATCCAGGAAGCTTCTTAAGCTATCCAAGAAGCTTCCTGGATGAGATGTGAACTGTCTTCAAAGTAAAACCAGCACGCCCAGCTGCCACTTGTTCTGTCCTCACTACACATTAGCCTATGTGCAGCTCGACATGCAGCAAAACCCACCTATCCTCCAATAAAATAGACTGTGTGCATAAATCTGGAAGCTTTATTGAAAGAGCAGGATATGGTGAAACTGGGGAAAATAGGGATACATACAATGGGAACCAAATACAAGATAGACAGTATTGAGTTACTGCTGAACATAACAATTCATAAATGCAAGCAATTTAAATCTCACCAATGATGCTCTGTGTGAGGGGTGTGGGTTTGTCCTTGGATGACCATGTGCCACAGAGAAGATGGATTCTTCTTTGTGCTTCTGCCTTTTCCAAATGCTAAAGGAAATGGAGTCTGGCTTCCCAGCAGACACTTGTTTTGAGAATGCGGGCTGATGGGGTGGCTTCAAACAATATACTTGGTATTTGTCTCTCTAGCCAATAGATGGTGCTGTAGAGTAACAACAGTATATAAAAGTTATATGCTAGGGCATGACACCTCTTGAAGAAAACAAGAAAACCTTTGGGAAAACAATGACCTGGATGACGGAGAATCTCCAGAGACATATGAAGGATGTTCTTTATATAATACAGGTAATCCCCAACTTATTCTACAGTTCATTTCGTGACCATTCAAAGTTACAACAGCAGTGAAAAATATGACTTATGACCATGTTTTTCCACAGTTACAACCTTTTCAGTATCACCATAATCAAAATTCAGATGTTTGACAACTGGTTCATACTTCTGACCATTGCTGTGTCCCAAGATCATAGGATCCCCCTTTGGGACTTTCTGACAAGCAGAGATGATGGGGAAGCCAGATTTAATTAACAACCAGTTTATTAACTTATCGACTTCAGTGATTAACTTAAGAACTCTGGCAAGAAAGGTTGTAAAATGGGGCAAAACTCACTCAACAAATCTTTCACTTAACATCAGAAATTTTGGGCTCAGTTGCTGTTGTTATTTGAGGACTTCCTGCATTTACTCCCTTTTGAGGAAATCAACAGTAATTGCTATATTTTGCTAATCTATGGTTTGTTGAATAAACCGCTGTGGCCAAATTTAAGCATAATGTTAGCCTATATTGAGTCAGTTCACACATTGTGTTATCACTCAAAGAAGCCTCATTACGGCTTAGAACGGCTGTCAAACTCCCAGCCCAGGGGAAATGGTGGCATTCAAATTTTTTTCTACCAGTTTTGTGGGTGTGGTTTGGTGGGCATGGCAGGGGAAGGATACTTTAAAATTTCCATTCCCTCCCGACCCCACTAACCTGCTTTCCAGCTCCGTTCTCCTGTGCAGGGCAACAAAAGAAGACCCAGCCAATCAGCTGGGACTCAGGAAGCAGAGAATAGATGGGGGCGGGGTCAGTCAGAGGTGGTATTTGCCGGTTCTCCAAACTACTCAAAATTTCTACTCCTGGTTCTCCAGAACTGGTCAGAACCTGTTGAATACCACCTCTGCCCAGGTGCCAGATGCCTCATGCACTGACCATACCCACACCTGGTTTACAAAGGGGAAAAAAGTCCCGATATGTCATGTGATGTTGCCGTGATGCTGTGAGTTTGACACCCCTGGCTTAGAACAATATGCAAACCAGGCCATGGCAACTTCTGAAACTGTTGATGTTTCATATATCTTAGCCATTTTGGTTTGTGGTTAAGTCATCAGGCTAGAAGGTAGGAGTCTGTAAGTTCAAGTCCTGGTGTAGCCATAAAAGCCAGCAGAATTACTTTGGACCAGTCGCTCTCCCTCTCAGTCCAATCCACCTCACAGTGTTGTGGAAAAAATAATAGGAGGAAAGTATGTGGGATATGTTTGCTACCTTGAGGTACTTGTAAAAATAATAGAGGTGGGATATTAATAAATAAATATCCAACTTAGAATGTTGTTTAAAATGAAAAATTGGAACATATGTTCTGTTTAAAAAAATACATATGTTCTTGTTCCAATTATTGATTATGGCTGAATTCAGAAATTGCACCGAATTGAGGAGTTCTTGGTGCTCTCTGAAATTGTTTGTTTGCAGACATTTCATTAACTGATTAGTGAACACCATTAGTGTTATTGAGTAAAGGGTTTGCTCCTGGTTTTTGTTTTAACAATAGCTTGCCCCTGCCAGTGCTTATTGGAGATGTGGTTTTCTGCTTAGTAGATTGGGATATTGTTTTCTGCTGATTGTTTGTCTGGTGTTAATCTCTGTTTATCTGGGTGTAAGCTGCTGAAAAAGATTTTTTTTAATCTTTTTGTTTCCTTCTTAGCTTTTTTATTATCTCTTTTAAGTAATATGTAAATGTTATTTATTCCGATCAATCAAACAGAAAACAACACACACTTCCATTTTTTGGGAAACCTCTCCTGCAAACCATGTGCTCAGAACAATAAAAAACAATGTTCCAAAATTTGAATCATTTATTTTAATGTGTTATATGTCACTAGATGTTAACATCAAATTCATGTTAATAAAGATGTATTTGAACTTTGGGACAGTTGAGGTTGTCTTTCACAATCTGAATTGCCCAGAGGGTGGAAAAAGAGTGACGAACTTTGAACAAAATTCTTCCTTTGTAAACTGAACAAAGTTTACAAGGGAGAAAAAAAAAAAACCTTTCGATGAAGACTTTGTATTGAGCTAAAACAGCACATGATCCTACTCAGGACAAAAGAGAGAGAAGCCAAAAGAGGATTGCAAACATTTTGGTTGCTGCCTTGTATTTTCTTTTTATATAGATATATAAAATTCCTTTCATATCCTTATGGGTGGTCTGTATCTTCCTTAACAATGGTTAAGGTACAGTGGCACAGTGGTTAGAATGCAGTATTGCAGGCTAACTTTGTTTACTTCCAGGAGTTCGATCCTGATGGGCTCCAGGTTGATTCAGCCTTCCATCCTTGCAAAGTTGGTAAAACAAGGATCTTATTGTTAAGGGCAAGTCTACTATTTCTCAGTAGCTGCCTCTTATCTCTTTTTATAGTAGATGATTTCTTGCCCAAGAGATCTGTAGTATGAATTTATTTATTTTTCCTATGGCTGTAATCACTATAATAATAGTACAGTAGTATAGGTAATTGCTCAGAAATTCAAGATAGGGTTTCATCACAAGATCATGCCAGATATTAGAGAATGGGAAACTATCTCAAAGGTTTTTTTCAAGAGGCAACTGGACTTTCTTGTTTTTTCTTTGAAGACGTTTCACTTCTCATCCAAGTAACTTCTTCAGCTCCGACAGAATAGTGGGGAATTTATATTCCTTGCAGATAGTTGATCATTTGCATCCTTTTAGAGGGTCGTTGAGGCACTTGGAGGTTTATCTGTGTCCTTGGGGTCACCTGAGTGGTGCTTAGTCTGCAATTTTTCCTCTGGAAATCCATTCCTACTCCCACACCATTCAAAGGGTGTTCATCCCAAATTGTATAGCTAAAATTCTGTAGAGATTCTCAGTCATCTAGATCATGGTAATCCCAAAGGTGCTTTTTCAGGAGGCAACTAGACTTTCTTGTTTTTTCTTTGAAGACGTTTTGCTTTTCATTCAAGAAGCTTCAGAGCTGAAGAAGCTTCTTGAATGAGAAGTGAAACATCTTCAAAGAAAAAGAAGAAAGTCCAGTTGCCTCTTGAACAAAGCATCATTGGGATAACCATGACCTGAATGACTGAGAATCTCTACAGACAATGGGAAAATATATTTCTAGGGCAGATGGCCTAGTGTCCTCTCTGATCCTTTGGCTTGACTATAGGCTGTAGCTCTTTCAGCTTTTTACATCTGTTGTCTTGATGACAGAAAAATAGTAAATAGATCAGGGACAAAAACAACCAATACAAACTCAACATAAACTGCTCCAAACTCAATTGCAGAAAATACAACTTCAGCAACAGAGTGGTCAACACCTGGAACGCCCTACCTGATTCTGTTGTTAGCTCCTCAACCCCTTATAGCTTCAACCTCAAACTGTCTACCATAGATCTCACCCCATTCCTAAGAGGTCCTTAAAAGGGCATGCATAAGTGCACTAGCATGCCTACTGTCCCTGTCTTACTGTCCCCATTTATCTGTATTTACTCCCTTTGTTCATGTTTATGTTCATACCTACAATTGTTGTCTTGCACATGTTTGACAAATAAATAAATAAAATAAAATAAATCATGCATTGCCTGCAGAATATAAGAAACAAGAAGTTGCTCTGTACTGAATCAGACTATTAATGCTGGCATGTTACAGAGGGGGCTGCATTACTGGCAGTGGTTCTTCAATCTTTCCCAATCTTTGTGTAAAAAAGGGGGCAGGATTTCAGCTGTGTGTTTGTAACACTATCTTGACTTTTTCTTGCGTTTTGGGAGATATTTCCCATTCTCTCTATACAATCTCAACAATTCTTTGACAATTGTTTACAATACAAGCCTGTCTTGGTTTTCAGCCTCTGTGTCAGGGTTCCGATGGATGCCCTAATTAAACCATGAGTCTTGAGCCAAGTTTCAAAAGTATTCCAGTTATTTATTAGGAGCAACATGTTGGCACATACCCAAATTAAGTCAGTTCTGCTTGACATAATTTACGGCCCACCTATGACTCTGTTTCCCCCCTCCCTCCAGAATGTGTCATAAATCACATTCTCCAATGGAGCACTTTCACAGGCTGTAGAAATCATGCCTCTCTAGTTGGTTCCAGTAGCCTGGCATACAGCCTTGAAGAAAGTATGCATGGAATATGCTACTGGTTGTGATTGCTATGCTGCTCCATCAGTTTCCTCCCTCCTGCCTATGGCTACTCGAGAGCAGGCCAGGAATGCTTTATGAGTTGACACTGTTGATTTTTCAAACCACAATCGGAAGTTCTGACACTGGAGGTGTTTAAGAAGAAATTGGACAACCATGTGTCTGAAATGGAAAAGGGTATAGGGTTTCTTGCCTGAGCAGGGGGGTGGAGTAGAAGATCTCCAAGGTTCCTTCCATCTCTATAATTCTGTTATTCTCTCCAATGTAAAAAGCCGGTTGCCATTTGTACACTCAGACATAAAGACATAAACTATGTCATATATTTGTCCTTCCTTCCTTCCCTCCCTCCCTTCCATCCATCCATCCACCCTTCTCCCTTGACCATCATTTTCTTCCACTTCCCCATGATAAACCTTTGTTGAGTTTAAGTTCTCTTGAACAGACCAAAGGATCTATGACTTTGAGTTCAGTGGGTCTGTTATGGTTATCCAGCAGCAGGTGCGGATGGCTGAGGAGACCGAGGACACAGATGAGGGGCCAGGATCATTAGAGAGTGGACTGCTGCCTTCAGAGATTGTGGGGGCTGGCAGCAGCGATGAGGAGGTTCCTGAGGAGCCTGTGCTAAGTGCGAGGGCTGCTCATATGAAAGAACAGCTGCAACAGCACCGGTGACTCAGGAGTCAGGCTGCAAGGTAATGGCACCTCCTTCAAGAAAATAAAAGCCAGCTGTGAATCAGATGTTCTTTGTAGGAAGCAAAAATGTTTTGAAACTCAAGCCTCGTGGATATTGCAGTATCTTAGTTGGTATTTGAAGACTCTTGTATTGTGAAATATTACTTATCTGTGATTCTTGGCAGTCTCACACAGTTTTGGTGAGGTTTGTGCTTATCAAAGTTAATTAGTTTGCAGTAGCTTTTTCAGCGGGGATTTGTAAGACTCATTAAAAGGTTTCTGTTCCCTTTGGTTATTGTTTGTTTTATTGGAAAAGGGTTTGGGTCAGAACAGGGTCCTACACTGATCCCATCTCCAATTTCTAACAACATCCTTCTTTCTAAGCACACAACTGTGATGATGGGATCCCATTACCTACAAGAAGACTGGTGCCATTCAAGGGCACCAAGCCAGTACTGTATTGATAGGAAAAGAACCTTAAAAGATACCTTTATTACTAAGTTTTTTAAATGCCATTTTAATGCAATATAATGCTTCTGTTATGCTTTTATGGCTGTCATTTATTCTGTTTGTTTTATTTAGATTTGAGTTGCTTCATTCTTTTTTGCACATTGTGCGGGGAATATAATTGAAGGGCACATACCGATACTTCACATTATGGAGTAAACCTATTGTTGAGCTACAGCCTTTCCTTGAAAAATTTTAATAACACCAAGGGGGGAAATTCGATTTGAATCAGGGACTCTTTTCATCCACAGTCAAAGATTTTACAATGGAGCAATGTCACCTCCTCTAAGATCCCTGAGCTCTCTTAAAATATCTCCAGTTAACAGGATCATGGATTATGATGATAATCAAGAAAACTGTCATGGTATATACTGAGAATTTGGTATAAGAAAGTTCCTCTGCAAAGCAGGGAACCTGTAGATATGATGAAGAGCATCCACATAAATGACTCCTGTGGGATAGGATTGCCTGGCCTGGGCTACAAGAATCTGGAAAACTAAATAACTGGAAATAGATGTAGAAAATTCTATTTTGCTTTCATCTAGTACATGGGTGTCAAACTCAATTTCACTGAGGGCCACATCAGGGCTATGGTTGACTTCGGGGGCCCCGAGGGGGTACGGCTAGCTCAATGCCACTCATTTCAGTTTGACCTCACTCATTTTTTGTCAGAGTATATTCATGAACTGGAATAGAGCTTGGTAACAAGGTCAGCCAATGAATAGGCACAGCAACTAACTCAGCCAATGACGAATTTTGGAAACTGAAATTAGATTTAGCCTAGGCTGGAAACTGAAACTAAAAGTAGTCTAGGCATGGCTCTATATTAATCTCTGCAACTATGCATCTATGTTAAAGCCCATGTCCCACTGCACCAACGGATGCAAAGAGGATGTAAAACGGAAAAGAAAGCTTGCCATCCGTTGGAAAACGCGATGCATCCGTTGTGTACTCACTGCATACGTGTTTCATACATGTTTCATACGCTCTATCCATCGAACATCCGTCCACTGAGATTTCATCCGCACAAGAAGTTTTGAGCTGCACAAAACTTTTTGAGCGGATGAACTTTCTGCCGCGTTTGATGTAAATCCGCAACACATACGGGCAACAAAAGTTCTACATCCATTGTCATCCGTTAAATGTCCACTGTATCCTCTCGGCATCCTCTGGACATCCTTGCAACTCACATCCGCTGCAGCTGAAAACAGAAAGGAGGAGGAAATGAAAGATACACGGAAGGTCCACACAGCGTTATTAGCACGGAAATACAAAGGATGTAAGCAGATGCATCTCGTATATAAAGCATTAAAACGGACAAAATGTTTGTATCTGGGATGTATCTCGGATATTTAGGATGTCTGGAGTATGCCTAGAGTATGTGGAAGGACACCTAGCAGAAAACCGACATTTCCTATAAAAAGGGGGAGAAAATCACCTGGATCTCAGTATGAGTCCAGCAGCCGTAGTGTACAGACCTCTTCACCCTTGGTCTTGCTCTTCCACATCATCCATTGATCTCCACCATGGATCATAACACAGTCCTAATGGTAGCTGTGATCATTCAACACCAGAACCAAGCCCTCTTCAGACTGTTTTACCTTTTCTACGCAAGGAGAAGAAGGAGACGTTCAAGATCTGTGTGGATCCGACGATGGATCGGGAGAAGAGTGGAGTTTGGACTGTATGACAAGCTGATGGTGGAGCTGAGGAATGAAGACCCTCGTGCATTCCAGCACTTCATGAGGATGCCACCAGCCATGTTTGATGAAATTGTAGAGCGTCTGAGACCCAGGTTGACCAAGCCAAGCACCAACTTCCTTCCCAACCTGGACCCTGGACTGAAGGTGGCACTGACTCTGCGGCACCTGGCCTCTGGAACCACATACAGAAACATGCAGTATGCCTGGAGGGTGCCACACAACAGCATCAGCAAAGTGGTCAGAGAAGTGGTGCAAGCCATCATCGAAGAATATGTGGAGGAGCTCCTCAAGTGTCCCACCACTGAAGAAGGCTTGAGGAAAGTTGCAGAACAGTGGTATCAGAGGTGGAACTTTCCCCACACCGTTGGAGCCATAGATGGGAAGCACATGGCCTGCAAAGCTCCAGCCAACTCAGGGTCCTCTTATTACAACTACAAGGGCTTCTTCAGTATCATCCTCTTTGCCATGGTTGATGCTGACTACAAGTTCATGTGCATCGATGCTTCAGGCAACGGGTCAGCTTCAGATAGCCAGGTATACAACGCCAATCACCTCAAGGATGGGCTGGAAGCCAACCTCATCATGGGTTTTCCAGATCCAGACCCCCTACCCTACGACACACAAGATGTGTCCTACTTCATCATGGGTGATGACGCCTTCTCCCTCATAATCTACCTCATGAAGCCCTACACTTCAAGATATCTCACCCATGAAGAGAGGATCTTCAACTACAGGCTGTCCAAGGCAAGACGGGTGGTGGAGAATGCCTTTGGCATCTTGGCCAACAGGTTCCAGGTACTTCCCACCACAATGCAGCATCACCCAGAGACGGTGAGGAACATCGTGGAAGCTTGCTGCATCCTGCACAATCTCATGCGCACCGACTACCCAGTGTTGCAGAACAGGCTTGTGGACCGTCAACAAGGGAATGGGTACATGGAGCCTGGTGAATGGAGGCAAGGACTAAACCTGATAGACACTGTGGATGTACAAGGCCCCAACAGAGTTTCACATGAAGGGAAGAAGCAGCGCAACCTCCTGAAACACTGGTGCAACTCCCCATCTGGAGCAGTGGAGGGGCAAGATAGGATGGTAGATGCTTAATGGATGCTTCCTTGAGCCTGTCTCATAACACTGATGAGATTGTGCCATGCATGTTGAGTGGTCCTACAATGAGTAGGGCATTAATAAAGAGCTTTATTTATTTTGAAATGTGTTGATCAATGAATAAATTGTTATTGATAAAAAAGGGCCATATGTGTGGCAGCTGGGAGGGTGGACCATACAGTCCCACTATGCGTGGACTGGAGGTTTATCTATCCCATAGCTATCCTTACCCATTCCACAACTATCCTTACCCCTCCCACAACTATCTTTACCTATCCCACAGCTATCCTTACCTATCCCACATCTATCCTTACCCATCCCACAACTATCCTTACTCATCCCACAAGCATGCAAAGGCTTAACCATTTTTTTAAAGTTTTCACCAACACTTCATTAAGTAAATAAAATGAACCAAGTGTGTGAAGCAAAGATAACCTTTATTTATAACTGTCTTAAGTAAACTGTATGACTTTATTAAAAAAAGCAAAATGAACCAAGTGAAGTGTCTTTAAGCAAAGATAAAGTGAACAGGTAACAACTCAGTCTCTGGCACTATTCTCAGTCACTCTGAGGCATGTCCATGGTCTCAGCTGTCAAGCGGGCAGGGACTGTGGAGGTGGCTGTGGCTGGAGTGCAGGTCTGAGGCACCATTGGGGTGCTTGGCCCTGAGAGTACAACAGGGGATGGTGTGTTCAGGAAGCTCTCAGAGAGCTGATTCAGTCCTGTGAGGTTGAGAGGACCTTCATCAAGTACCTGGGAAGTCAGGCACAAGACTGATGACAGATTGTCCATTGACGGGTTTGGCTGTCAGGTGGAGGAAGGAGGAGTGTAGTGGGGCTGTCTGGTCTGCAGCTGGGTGAGGTGAGGCGTCTGTGACGTGTGATGAACCTGGGCCTGGACTGGGAAGGGCTGCCTCTGCTGTGGGAAGTCCTGGTACTTGTAGCCTTGGTAGGTGAGGGACTGTTGAAAGCCATGGAAGGGCTGTGACATCACCTGGGGTGGAGGAGCAGACCTGGACTGGGTCGGAGCAGGTTCAGCTGGGCCTGGAGGGTTGTGCAGAAGTGCTGTGATCTTCTGCTTCATCACTTGGTACTGGGCAGGTCCATGAGGGTCTGGCTCACGTAGGTGAGGAAGGTATGTCGCTGTGGATCAGCTGAGAGAGAAGATTTGTGCTGGTTTTGATTGTGTCCCTGATCTCCAACAGGACAGTGTGGCTCTGGCCCTCCAATCTGCCTCTCTGCCTGCTTTCTGTGGAGGTGGACCTGGAGGTGGGTGTGGGTTGGTCTCTGGTGGCTGCCGCTTCTTCCTCCATTTGTGACAGGGGATCCTCCACGTCCTCTGGCATGGGGAGTGCAGCTGTTGGGGGGGGTCTCTGCCATGGGGCCCTCCGAAGACACCTGCCTGGACACGGTAGCTGTCTCCTGGCTGGAAGAGGACTGGCTGTCTGTGGGCTGTCTGAGGGAGAGGGTTGTCAGAGGGGCTGCTCCCCGGTGGTGGACCTCACCCTCTAGGAAGCTGCACTTGGCCATGACGTACATCTCCCAGTCAGTGAGCTTGATAGCGGTCTGGCCAGATTTCTTGAGGTGAAGCTTGCCATACCAGGTGTGCATGTGCTTCCACCATCCCAGGAGTAGTTCTGAAGTGTAGCCCAGGCTCTCTGCCTTGTCTCTCCAAGCTGCCTGCTTCCTCTTGGTGTCACGATAGAGTCTGTGGCCCTTTCTCCACATGTACTCTTTCTCCCTCAGCCATTCCAGCACCTCCTCCTCATGGTCCTAGGAAAGGGTGCACTGTTTCCTCTCTCCCTTCTCCTTCCCTTGCCTCTTCCTCCCTCTGGCAGGGGCTTGAGCAGCAGGGCCTTCAGGGGCTTGAGCAGCAGGACTTTGAGGGCCTTGGGGCTGATCCACAGCAGCACCAGCAGAAGCACCAGCAGCACCAGCAGGAGAAGCACCACCAGCAGCAACACCAGCAGCACCAGCAACATCAGCAGCAGCAGCAGCAGCAGCAGCAGGAGAAGCACCAGCAGCTTCAGAGTCAGTGCCAGGGGGTGGGATGGTGGTTCTGTCCTTGCCAGGGCTGGCAGGAGTAGGCACAGGCTTTCTCTTCTTCCATGACTGACGAACCATGGTGTTATTCGAAGATGTCTGTGGCAGCATGTCTGTCCTCTGAATGCTGACTGCTTGCGAGCTGCATTCTTTTATATCCACGGAGCTGATGCAATTCATCCTCCTCTCATGCGCAGTGAACACTTTGCATCCGCTATGCATCCGCTATGCATCTGCTATGCATCCTCTATGCATCCACTATGCATCCTATAGGCATCCGTGATGCATTCGCATCATCCGCTACGCATCCACTCCTTCCGCTATGCGTCCACTTCGCAATTCTCCCCCAGAAGCCCTTCGGATGTGTCATCCACTTCCATCTGCTCTCATCCGCTAGGCTTCCTACGAACATCCGCTTAACATCCTCGCTACGTACTACCCCCGTCCGTTCCTTTCCATTCTTTTCCATTCTGTTTATGCAAATTTGTGGCACTTTTTGGAGCGGATAACAACGGATGGAGCCACCCCCGAAATTTTGCTCATCCGCTGTGTCCTTTTTGCATACGTTTTGCATCCGTCGGCTATTGGAACCTAGCCTTAAGCTCTGAGTCTGTCTCCTGAAGATGAAACTAACTTGCTTGTGTGCTGAAGACTGGAACTCTGCTCTGAACTTGCAACATGTTTCTGTTTGAGTTTGCTCCATGTTGAAGAAATCTACAACTGGTTTGTAAAAGCTACTTATGTTTATAAAGATGTTAAATGAAGCATCAGCTATCTGTGTTTATTTTTCTGGTGCTGAATTTTCACTGCGAAACTCTCAATATTTTTGGCCTCAACGAAGCCCTCTGCCAGTGAAAATGGACCCTGTGGTGTGTGTGCGTACAAGCTCCCTTTTTGCTGGCAGAGGCACTACGAGATGGTCTTCACTATTTCCAAGGTAGCCCCATGGACCGCATTTAAATATCCCACAGGCTGGATGCAGCCTGCATGACTTGAGTTTGACACCCCTTATCTACTATATACCCTAGTTTTGCAGCTCAGATCTGATCGTGTTTGATATTTTTTTGTCACTAGTATGTTGACATCCTGGATGAATAGGGACATAACCCAATTTAGTAAGAAGAGTATCTACAGCATTACAAGACAATGAATCATAGATTAATCAAGTCATCTCTGTTGGCACAAGACACATATTCATAAAAGCTGTGGTGGCACAGTGGTCAGAATACAGTATTGCAGGCTGGCTCTGCCCACAGACAGGAATTCAATTCTTATCGGCTCATGGTTAACTCAGCCTTCCATGCTTTCGAGGTCAGTAAATTGAGGACCCAGATTGTTGGGGGCAATATTCTGACTCTGTAAAACTGCTTAGAGAGGGCTGTAAAACATTATGAAGCAGTATATAAGTCTAAGTGTTATTGCTATCAGGCCAATGAAACACTAAGTATGTGTAAAGCTAGGTGAAGGTTAATATTGGTTAGATTTTGTTTTGTGTTTTGTACTCTAGAGATAGTGTAGTTTAGTTAGCTTAAATTTCAACATTGGGTGAATTGAGAAAATGGGCTATTTCACCACCCAAATTCAGTGTGGAAAGTCAAAGGATGCTTTCATAAACTCTGAAGGCCTTGTCGAAACCTCTCAGCAGAAATGTCAAAAAAATGCTGCTGAAATTCAGCCATTTTGCTGCCCGTTTGAGGCAGCCATTTTCCAGCTTGGTTTGAGTGGGTTGTGTGTGTGTGTGTGTGTGTGTGTTTAATGTTGGAGGGCTTAAGGGTGAAAATGGGAATGGGCTTATTTCCCAGTGCCACCATTTTACTCTCTCTCATCCTGATCGGAGATGGGAAGGAAATGAAACTCCTGCTGCGAAAAATTGCTCCTAATTTCAGCAATGCAATATTGGAATGCTTAGGATGGGGGTAGGGCAGGGGAACGACAACAAACAGGCTGCTGGGGGTGCATGAAGCTCACAGCTACCCACCTCCGTTCTGTGCCCTGGCAGATTTGCAAAAGACCCCCACAGCTGTCATTGCCTGAAAGTCATTTCCTATATAAACCTAAATAATACACAACACCAATTAATATTAATGAGAGCTTCACTCACCCCATGCTGAGAAGTGAATATATATAACGAGATCCACAAGTCCATGGAGGAAATTACATTGAAGTGAAGCTGAACGTACAGGGGCATAAAGGATGGCTTTTGTCAGCTCTGCAAACAAATGGAGCAAGTAGCAGAATAGAATAGAATGGAATGGAATGGAACAGGACAGGACCGGACTGGATCGAATAGAATAGAATAGAATAGAATAGAATAGAATAGAATAGAATAGAATAGAATAGAATAGAATAGAATA
>BLBF01000006.1:11155363-11177418 GCA_015471245.1 Laticauda colubrina | reverse complement strand
TCACCTTCCTCGCTTCCCTCTCTCCTTCCTTATCACTTCCTTCCCTCCCTCATTCAATTTCCTTCCTTCTTTCTTTCCTTTCTTGTAAAATCAGGTGCAATGATGGGTGACCCATTTAATGACCATCAGGACTTACAACCATAAGTGTGGGGTCAATAACAATTGGAAATTGACGACTATCTGTATAATTGTTGTTCTACTCAAGGAAAAGAAGTCATTCTGTTCTGGCCCAAATAACCTAGGTAGAGCCAGGCTTCAACTGAATCCAATTATGCTAATTCCATAAAAAGTTTTACAATGGCAGGAAAACTCCACCCCAAATTTCCCAGAAGGCAGTCACTCACAGTCCCACAAACAAAATCAGCAATTTCACATTCCTAGTAATCACTAAAACCAATTTGCAAAGGCCGAGAGGAAGTCCAAAAAGAAAGTGCAAGTCCACAAGGTCCGCAAATTCTACACAAGATTCAAGATCTACAAGACAAGGTCAAGAGCAGGGGTGGGATTCAAATTTTTAACAGCCAGTTCTATGGGCTGGTGGTCATGTGACTGGGTGGACATGGCTTGGTGGCCATGTTATTGCCTGGGCATGGCCAACTCAATATCACTCACATCGAGGCATGCATCTCCTCGCCTGGTCTCTCATAACTGTGGGGATGCTGCAACAGTTGTCAGTGTGAAAAATAGTAATAAATCACTCTTTTCAGTGCCACTGTAACTTTGAATGGTCATTCCACACAAGCAAAGTACCAGCAAAGGAGGGGAAAAACACTCCAGAGAAATTCTAGAGACAGGATGTCTAGTCCTGCCAATAATGTAATCAGGGTCAACAGAGAGGCAGTTTCTGTAAGCAATACCAGAATGTTTCCTTCCTGCCTTCCTTACAGGATTAGGCCAGTAATTTCTTCTAACAACCAGTTCTCTGAACTGCTTAGAATGTAAATAACCATTTCTAGAGAACCGGTTCTAGTGCGAACTGGTAGAATCCCACCCCTGGTCAAGAGTCCACAACCAGAGATCATCATAGCCCACAGTCAGAAACACTATTCAAAGCAGAGTGCTTCCAAGCCAGGGGAAGTGAATGCTAAAGCAAAACAATTGTTCCCAACAAAGACACTGACTTCTGCTTAAGTCAACCTAAACCAGATGTTCCTTGAGAGAAGGATCTGGGCAACCTTTTCCTGAGCAGCCTCCTTTGAACTTGCCTCTGCTCAGGGGTGGCTTTCAAAAATCTTAGCAAAGGGTTCTCTGCGCAGCTGCTGGGTGGGTGTGGCCATGGTGAGTGTGGCCTCGTCGGCTCCTGCACCATGGCAGAGGGGGCATTTTTGCGCTTCCCAGACTCCGGAGGCTTTTCTCAAGCTCTGGGAGGGTAAAAATGGCCTTCCTGGGTTGTAGAGGCTCTCTGGAAGCTGGAAACAGGCCCATTTCTGGCCTTCCTGAATTTCCAGTGTGTCTGTTTTTTTCCCTCCCTGAGCCTCCGTGTGTGCCCTGCACTTGCCTGCATCCAAAATGGGCTGGGTGGGGACTTCTGGGAGGAGCGGGGTGGGGTGGGTGGTGCCAACCAGGTACTTGGGGCTTCTCTGAACTGCACAGAATCTTAGCTGGGGGTTCTCCTGAACCCCTGTAAACTCCCAGCAGCCCTCCATGCCTTGGATCAGGTGGGGGAGGCAGCTGTTTTTCATCAGAAGGGATGTACTGCCTATCAGCACAACTGTCTGTCTGTAGCAGATCCTCCCTTGTGTTTGTGAGGGCAGTCTCCTCCCCATCTGGTCAACCACCTCCTCCAATGCTTAAGGGACCTGACTGGGACAGCATCATCCTCAGCCTCTGGACACTCCATATATTCCAACAGACATATGCCATCTCTTTCAGATGGTCCCAATTTCAACTCATCCTCCAAACTGGGATCCAATGGGGCCATGACACATCTCTAAAATGCTTTGTTTTGCAACCTGTGTTGTATCACTATGTTCCTTAAAGAGGGGGCTATCTTTATTTGCCATTGATCTCATCTGCATTCCAATTAGTAGTTAAGTAATCTCAGTAGACCATTTACAATTCTCCTGTGCCTTCTAGTCACTAGCATATATTTAGTTTCTAATGGATTATTGATCCAATAGACCATAATAGCTTCCATGCCCACGTGTTAATCTAGCTCCAGAGCAAATCTGCTTCAAGTTTACCTTGTTGCATGTAGCACTTTTTAACAATAATGGGACGAACGTGCTCACACTAAGAATGGCTGTTCCTATATTGTATGTCACAAATTCTCAATCCCCTAACTCTAGTGATTAAAGAAAAGTTGAATATTTATGACCATGGCTGCTATTGACAGCTCACTAAATTACGTGCCATTTCCTCACGAGGAAAAGTGAAAACAAATTTATGAAGATTTCATTGGTTTTAATCAAAAGCTGTGCTTCTTGCTATTTTTCCCCTCTTGCCTTCATCGTTCTTTTGGTTTTTAGCATCCTTTCAATAGATGTAAGATTCCTTTTAGATCCTTGGCTGCTTATAAGACAAGGAAAAAAAGCAAAACAAATATGTGTATCAGAATTTCATTTTTAATGTGTGCAAGTGTGAAAAAGTGATAATAAATAGATTACAGAATAGCAGAGTTGGGAGGGACCTTGGATGTCTTCTAGTCCAACCCTCTGCTTAATAGGAAACCCTAAAGCAGGGGTCTTCAAACTTGACAGCTTTAAGACTTGTGGCCTTCAATTCCCAGAATTCCTCCCCCATCAAACACCATCAAACTTGCCTGCGACGTGTTAGCTCAGGAATTCTGGGACTTGAAGTCCATAAGTCTTAAACTTGCCAAGTACGAAGACCCTTGCCTTATACCATTTCAAACAAGTGGTTGTCCAATCTCTTCTTAAAAACTTCCTGCATTGGAGCATTCACAACTTCTGGAGGCAAGTTGTTCCACTGAATAATTGTTTTGTCAGGAAAGTTCTCCTTAGTTCTAGGTTGCTTCTCTCTTTGGTTAATTTTCATCCATTGCTTCTTGCTCTGCCTTCAAGTGCTTTGGAGAGCCTTTCCTTTCCTTTCCTTTCCTTGCCTTATCATCTAAAGGCCTTGTCACATCAGCCAACGGATGCAAAAAGTATGTAAAAAGGACACAGCGGACGAGAAAATGTTCCATCCATTGTTATCCACTCTCAAAAGTGCCCCAAATTTGCATAAACAGAGCGGACAACAATGGAAAGGAACGGACGAGGAGAGGACATAGCGAGGATGTAAAGCGGATGATCCACGGAAGCCTAGTGGATGGAAGTGGATGGAAGCAGATGGCACATCCGCAGGGCTTCCGGGGGAGCACAGCGAAGCGGATGCGCAGCGGAAGGAGCAGATGCATCACGGATGCCGAGCGGATACAGCAGATGCATCACGGATGCCTAGCGGATGCCTAGCGGACGCCTAGCGGATGCAAACCGTTCACTGTGCATGTGAGGAGGATGCATTGCATCAGCCCCGTGGATATAAAAGGATGCAGCTCGCAAGCAGGTCACCATTCAGAGGAAAGACCTGCTGCCAGATACAGCTCCAGCCAACAACCATGGGGAAGAAGAGGAAGCCTGTGCCTACTCCTGCCAGCCCTGGCAAGAAGGATAGGGCCACCATTCCATCCCCTGGCGCTGACTCTGCTTCTGCTGGGGCTTCTGCTGCTGGGGCTGACACTGCTGGTGGTGGGGCTTCTGCTGGTGCTGCTCCTGGTGCTGGTGCTTCTGCTGGTGCTTACTCTGCTGGTGCTGCTCCTGGTGCTGGTGCTTCTGCTGGTCCTTACTCTGCTGGTGCTGCTCCTGGTGCTGCTGGTGCTGCTGGTGCTGCTGGTGCTGCTGGTGCTGCTGGTGCTGCTGGTGCTGCTGGTGCTGGTGCTGCTGCTGCTGCTGCTGCTGCTGCTGCTGGTGTAGTGGACCAGCCCCTAGAACCTCAAAGCCCTACTGATGAGGGCCCAGAAGGCCCTGCCAGAGGGAGGAAGAGGCAATCGCACGATGGGGAGAGGAGACAGTACTCCATCGAAGAGGAACATGAGGATGAGGTGCTTGAATGGCTGAGGGAGAATGAGTACCTCTGGCAGAAGGGACACAGGCTCTATCGAGACACCAAGCAAAAGCAGGCGGCTTGGAGAGAGAAGGCGGAAAGCCTGGGCTACACTTCGGAGGTCCTTCTCGGGTGGTGGAAGCACATGCACACCTGGTACGGGAAGTTGCACCTCAAGAAGTCTGGCCAGGCCGCGGTCAAGCTCACCGACCGGGAGACCTACGTGATGGCCAAGTGCAGCTTCTTGGAGGGTGAGGTCTGCCATTGAAGAGCAGCCCCTGTGTCAACCCTCTCTCTCAGGCAGCCCACAGAGAGCCAGTCCTCTTCTGGCCAAGAGTCAGCTCCTGTGTCCAGGCAGGTATCTGTGGAGCGCCTCATGATGGAGACCCCCCAGAAAGCTGCACTCCCCGTGGTGGAGCACGTGGAGGACCCCCTGACACAGTTGGAGCAAGGAGAGGCCGCTGACACCAGAGACCAACCCACACCCACCCCCAGCTCCACCTCCACAGAAATCAGGCAGAGAGGCAGACCGGAGGGACAGAGCCACACTGTCCTGCTGGAGATCAGGGACACCATCAAAAGCAGCGTAGATCTCCTCTCTCAGCTGGTACACACTGACATATCATCCTCTAAGAGCAAGCCCTTCCTCACCTACGTCAACCAGACCCTCATGGACATGTCCGAATCCCAGTACCAGGTGATCAAGGAGAGGATCACAGGTCTTCTGCACAACCCTCCAGGCCCAGCTGGACCTGCTCCGACCGAGTCCAGGTCTGCTCCTCTCCAGGTGATGTCACAGCCCTTCCAAGGCTTTCCACAGGCCCTCACCCACCAAGGCTACGGCTACCAGGAGTTCCAGCAGCACATGCAGCCTTTCCCAGTCCAGGCACAGGTTCATTGCATGCCACCGGTGCCACTGATGCCACCAATGCCACCGATGCCACCAATGCCTCACCTCGCTCACCTGCAGACCAGACAGCCCCACTACACTCCTCCTTCCTCCACCCCACAGCCAAGCCCGGCCTCAGAACATCTGTCATCGGTCTTGGGAGTGACACCCCATGTCATGGAGGAAGGGGCTCTCAACATCACAGGACTGAGCCATCTCTCTGAGAGTTTCCTACACACACCATCCCCTGTTGTCCTCTCGGGGCCAGGAACCCCAATGGCGCCTCAGACCAGCACTCCAGCAGCAGCCACCTCCACAGCACCTGGACCCTTCACCCCTGAGACTATTGGCACATCTCAGAGTGACTGAGAAGAGTGCCAGAGACTGGGTTGCTACCTGTTGACTTTATCTTTGCTTGGGACACTTTAATTGGGTCATTTTGCTTTCACAGTTTGTTATTAATAAAGTTTATCTTTGCTTCACACACTTGGTTCAGTTCTTTTAGTCAATAAAGTCTTGGTGGAAACTTTTAGAAATGGTTTAAGCCTTTGCATGCTTGTGAGATGGGTAAGGATAGCAGTGGGATGGGCAGGGATACCTGTGGGATGGGTAATAGCTGTGGGATAGGTTAGGATAGCAGTGGGATGGGCAGGGATACCTGTGGGATGGGTAATAGTTGTGGGATAGATAAACCTTCAGTGCAAGCATAGTGGGACTGTATGGTCCACCCTTCCAGGTGCCACACCTTTGGCCCTTTATGATCAATAACAATTTAATCATTCATCAACACATTTCAACATAAACACAACTCTTTATTAAATGCCATGTTCATTGTAGGGCCACTCAACATACATGGCACAATCTCATCAGTGTGATGAGACAGGCTGAAGGAAGCATCCATTAAGCATCTACCATCCTGTCTTGCCACTCCACTGCTCCAGCTGGGGAGTTGCAGCAGTGTTTCAGGAGGTTGCGCTGCATCTTCCCTTCACGTGAAGCTCTGTTGGGGCCTTGCACATCCACAGTATCTATCAGGTTGCGCCCTTGCCTCCATTCACCAGGCTCCATGTCCCCATTCCCTTGTTGACGGTCCACAAGTCTGTTCTGCAACACTGGGTAGCAGGTGCGCATGAGATTGTGCAGGATGCAGCAAGCTTCCACGATGTTCCTCACCGTCTCTGGGTGATGCTGCATGGTGGTGAGAAGTACCTGGAACCTGTTGGCCAGGATGCCAAAGGCGTTCTCCACCACCCGGCTTGCCCTGGACAGCCTGTAGTTGAAGATCCTCTCTTCACGGGTGAGGTATCTGGAACTGTAGGGCTTCATGAGGTAGGTTCTGAGGGAGAAGGCATCATCCCCCACGATGAAGTAGGGCACATCTTGCTTGTCGTTGGGCAGCCCTTGTAGTTGTGATAAGTGGACCCTGAGTTGGCTGGAGCTTTTCAGGCCATGTGCTTGCCGTCTATGGCTCCAACGGTGTGGGGGAAGTTCCACTTCTGATACCACTGCTCTGCAACTTTCTTCCAGCCTTCTTCAGTGGAGGGGCACTGGAGGAGCTCCTCCACGTATTCTTCGATGATGGCATGCACCACTTCTCTGACCACAATGCTGATGGTGTTGTGTGGCACCCTCCAGGCATACTGCATGCTCCTGTACGTGGTCCTTGAGGCCAGGTGGCGCAGAGTCAGTGCCTCCTTCAGCCCAGGATCCAGGCTGGGCCGGAAGTTGGTGTTTGCCTTGGTCAACCTGGGTGTCAGCCGCTGCACAACTTTGTCAAACATGGCTGGTGGCATCCTCATGAAGTTCTGGAATGCACGAGAGTCTTCGTTCCTCAGCTCCACCATCAGCTTGTTATACAGTCCGTACTTGGCTCTTCTGGCAATCCATCTTCGGACCCGGATACTTCTTGGACGCCTCCTTTTCTTTGCGTAGAACAGGTGAAAGAGCCTGTAGATGGCTTTGCACTGTTGTAGAACGATGGCAGCTACTGAAAGGCGTGTGTGATGATCCGTGGTGGAGATGACTGGATGCTATGGAAGAGCAAGAGCAAGATGAAGGCTGAAGAGGTCTGCACGCAGGGCGGCTGGACTGAAAGTGAGATCCAGGTGATTTCTCCCCCTTTTTATAGGAAATATAGGTTTTCTGCTCGGTGTCCATTTGCATCCTCTAGACATCCTGCAGACATCCTTAATATCCGAGATACGTCCCCTATACAAACGTTTTTTCCATTTTAATGCTTTGTATGCGAGCTGCATCCGCTTTTATCCTTTCTCCGTCCATGCTACTAACGCTGTATGTCCATTCCATGTCCGTTTCGCTTCCGCCCTGTGTCCGTTTTCCGCTGGAGTGGATGTGAGTTGCACGGATGCACAGCGGATGCCTAGCGGATATAGCGGACGCGTATAGGATGACAACAGACGTATAACGGATGTTCCCCGTATGCGTGGTGGATGTATAACCGACGCGTTGGATACTTTATCCACTCAAAAAGTTTTGTGCAGATCAAAGCTTTTTGAGCGGATGAAATCTCAGTCGACGGATGCTTGATGGATAGAGAGTATGAAAAACGGACGCAGTGAGTACAGAACGGATGCATCGCGTTAACCAATGGATGGCAAGTGTTTCTCTCCATTTTACATCCTCTTTCCATCCGTTGGTGCTGTGTGACATGGGCTTTATCTTACAGTGTATTTTCATTTAAAAAAAAACTTAGTGATCCTCTGTAGAGTACTTTCTTCCATGCCTTGATCTGAAAAGGTACCATTTCAGATGGCTGAAAGCCCTCCCTGATATTTCTACTGCCTAGAAATACCAACTGGAAGACAGTGAAGCTATTTTCTCTGATACCTTAAATGCTTCTTTCATTTCTTCCTATTTAGAGCAATTTGCTAACTGCCAGGGATTTACCAGTTGTCAAAGCTCTTAATTTACCAGCTCCCATAAATAGGAATACAGAAAAGAAAAACTCAATTTAGGGAACAGAATGTGGAAAGCTATTCATTCTTGTACCTATTTGATAATCAGAGAATTGAAAAGAGGCTGAACATGAAGAGATAGTATGTCCCATTTAGCAAATTGTGAATAAGGGGTCAATTTTTCCTGGAAGAGAGGTCCACCACCTCTTTCAGAAGCAGGGACACCATTCTTATGCCACTTCTAGTGCATCACAAAAAGTCTTGCACTGTTCAGTTACAATCCAAAATTGTGCCAAATCATTTCAAACACTCCAGTCTGATTTAGTTAACAGCATTGAATTTCTTGCTAATCCTCTCCTTTGAAGTTGACCATTGCCCTGTCCAGGCATTTCATCTTAGGTTGCTCAGCTGCTGAGGTATTTGTTCCCTTTTCTTTACACACAAACACGCAAACACACTAACACAGACACACACACTTAGCAATAGGACCAGGGGTGGGATTCTATCTGGTTGGACTGGTTCTATGGAACTGGTTGTTATGATTCTGCCCAGTTCAGAGAACCAGGAAATCATGCCACTGGCTGGCCCACCATCCCCTCTCTACCCACACATCCCTTAAGGCTCTGTCACACTGGCCGACGGATGCAAAACGTTTGTAAAAAGGACACAGCGGACGAGAAAAATGTTCCATCCGTTGTTATCCGCTCTCAAAAGGGGCAAAAATTTGCATAACCAGAGAGGACAACATGGAAAGGAACGGATGGGGGGAGGACGCAGGGCGGATGGAAAGCAGATGCTCCACAGAAGCCTAGCAGATGGAAGCAGATGGGAGCGGATGGCACATCCACAAGGCTTCTGGGGGACTGCAGCAGAGCGGACGTGGAACGGGTATAGCAGATGCAGAACGGACGCTGAGCGGATGAAGAGGATGCACAGTGGAAGCCTAGCGGATGAAGCGGATGCAGAGCGGAAGCCTAGCGGATGCAGAGTGGAAGCCTAGTGGATGCCTAGCGTTCACTACGCATGCGGGGAGGATGCATTGCATCAGCCCCGCGGATATAAAGGGAAGCAGCTCCCAAGCAGGTCACCATTCAGAGGAAAGACCTGCTTCCAGACAGATCAAATTCCTTGCCAGCCTGCCCTGCCTGCCTGCCTGACTGCCTGTCTTGCTGCCAGCCTTGCTGCCTGCCATCCTGCCAGCCTCCCTGCCAGCCTCCCTGCCAGCCTTGCTGTCTGCATGCCTGCCAGCCTTGCTGCCTGCATGCCTGCCAGTCTGCCTGCCAGCCTTGGTGCCTGCCTTCCTGCAAGCCTGCCTGCCTGCCAGCCTTGCTGCCAGCCAGCAACCCCACAACCATGGGGAAGAAGAACCATCTGAGCCATCAGCTTCAGCCATCTGCTGCCAGCCCTGGCAAGAGAGATAGGGCCACCCTCCCACCCCCTGGCCCTCACTCTGCTTCTGCTGGGGCTTCTGTAGCACGGGCTTGCTCTTCTGGGGCTGGGGCTTCTGCTGCTTCTGCTTCTGGAGGAGCTGATGATGCTGCTTCTGGCGGTGGTGCTTCTGCTTGTGCTTATTCTGCTGATGCTGCTTCTGGCGGTGGTTCTTCTGCTGATGCTGCTTCTGGGGGAGCTGCTGATGCTGCTTATGGTGGTAGTGCTTCTGCTGGTGCTTACTCTGCTGAAGCTGCTCCTCATCCTGCTGGTCCTGCTGGTCCTGCTGGTTCTGCTCGTGCTTCTGGTCTTGCTCGTCCTGCTGGTCCTGCTCGTGCTCCTGGTCTTGCTCGTCCTGCTGGTCCTGCTGGTGCTCGTGCTCCTGCTGGTGCTCCTGGTCCTGCTGGTGCTCCTGGTCCTGCTGGTGCTCCTGGTCCTGCGGAAGGGGCACAGGCTCTACAGGGACATATGGCCCTGCCAGAGGGAGGAAGAGGCATATGCGAGAATGGGAGAGGAGGCAATACTCCATCAAGGAGGAACATGAGGAGGAGGTGCTGGAGTGGCTGAGAGAGAATGACTATCTATGGCGGAAGGGGCACAGGCTCTACAGGGACACCAAAAGGAAGCAGGCTGCTTGGAGAAAGAAAGCGGAGAGCCTGTGCTACACTTCGGAGGTGCTCCTCGGCTGGTGGAAGCACATGCACACCTGGTACAGGAAGCTGCACCTCAAGAAATCTGGCCAGGCCATGGTCAAGCTGACAGACAGAGAGACCTACATCATGGCCAAGTGCAGTTTCCTGGAGGGTGAGATCTGCCACCGAGGAGCAGCCCCTCTCACAACCCTCTCTCTCAGGCAGCCTGCTGAGAGCCAGTCCTCTTCTGGCAAAAAATCAACTCCTGTGTCCAGGCAGGTGTCTGTGGAGCATGCCATGACGTAGAACACGCGGACAGCTGTTCTAACCATGGCGGAGAGCATGGAGGACTCCCTGGTGCAGTGGGAGAAAGGAGACGGCACTTCCACCACAGTCCTACCCGCATTCACCCCCAGCTCCACCTCCACAGAAAGGCAGAGAGCCGGACAGGAGGGGCAGAGCCACAATGTCCTGCTGGAGATAAGAGACATCATCAGGAGCAGCATAGATCTCCTCTCTCAGCTGGTCCACACTGACTCCTCATCCTCCAACCGCAAGCCCTTCCTCACCTATGTCAACCAGACCCTCACGGACATGGCGGAACCTCAGTACCAGGTGGTGAAGGACAGGATCACCGATCTGCTTCACAACCCTCCAGATCCAGATGAACCTGCTCCCACCCAGTCCAGGTCTGCTCCTCCACCCCAGGTGATGTCCCTCCCATTCCAAGGCTTCCCACAGGCCCTCACCTACCAGGGCTATGGCTACCAGGAGGTCCAGCAGCACAGGCAGCAGCCCTTCCCAGTCCAGGCACAGACTCATCGGACGCCACCGTTGCCACCGGTTCCACTGATGCCACCGATGCCACCCACGCCACCAATGCCACCAACGCCACTGATGCCACCCACGTCACCGTTGCCACCCACGCCAGTCCTCACCCAGCTGCAGACCAGACAGCCCCACTATACTGCCCCTTCCTCCACCCCACAGCCAAGCCCGGCCTCAGTACATCTGTCGTCGGTACTGGGGCTGACACCCCATGGCATGGAGGAAGGAGCTCTCAACATCACGGGGCTGAGCCAGCTGCCTGAGAGCTTGCTCAACACACCATCACCTGTTGTCCTCTCGGGGCAGGCACCCCAGTGACGCTTCAGACCAGCACTCCAGCAGCACCCACCTCCACAGCACCTGGACCCTTCACCCCTGAGACTGGGCACACCTCTGAGTGACAGTGAAGAGTGCCAGAGACTGGGTAGCTACCTGTAGACTTTATTTGGACACTTGACTTGGGTCATTTTTCTTTTACAGCTTGTTATTTATAAAGATTATCTCTGCTTCACACACTTGCTTCATTTATTTTTTTCAGTAAAGTCTTGGTGGAAACTTTTAGAAATGGTTTAAGGCTTTGCGTGCTTCTGGGATGGGAAAGGATAGCAGTGTGGGGGGGGGCAGGGATACCTTTGGGATGGGGAATAGCTGTGGGATAGGCAGAGATATCTTTGGGATGGGTAATAGCTGTGGGATGGGCAGGGATACCTTTGGGATGGGTAATAGCTGTGGGATAGATAAACCTCCAGTGCAAGCATAGTGGGACTGTATGGTCCACCCACCCAGGTGCCACACCTATGGCCCTTCATTATCAATAACAATTTAATCATTGATCCACACATGTCAACATAAACACAACTCTTTATTAAATGCCCTGTTCATTATAAGCCCACCCAACATACATGGCCCAATCTCACCCGTATGATGAGACAGGCTGAAGGAAGCATCCATTAATCATCTATCATCCTGTCTTGCTACTCCACTGCTCCAGCTGGGGAGTTGCAGCAGTGTTTCAGGAGGTTGCGCTGCTTCTTCCCTTCACGTGAGGCTCTGTTGGGGCCTTGCACATCCTCAGTGTCTATCAGGTTTTGCCCTTACCTCCATTCACCAGGCTCCATGTCCCCGTTGTCTTGCTGGAGTTCCACGAGCCTGTTCTGCAACACTGGGTAGCGGGTGCGCATGAGATTGTGCAGGATGCAGCAAGCTTCCACGATCCTCCTCATGGTCTCTGGGCGATGCTGCATGGTGGTGAGAAGTACCTGGAACCTGTTGTCCAGGATGCCAAAGGCGTTCTCCACCACCCGCCTTGCCCTGGACAGCCTGTAGTTGGAGATCCTCTCTTCACGGGTGAGGCATCTGGAGGTGTAGGGCTTCATGAGGTAGGTTCTGAGGGAGAAGGCGTCATCCCCCACGATGAAGTAGGGCACATCTTGTGTGTCGTTGGGCAGGGGGTCTGCATCTGGGAAGCCCATGATGAGGTTGCGTTCCAGCCCCTCCTTGAGGTCACTGGCATTGTATACTTGGGCATCTGAAGCTGACCCGTTGCCTGGAGCATCGATGTACATCAACTTGTAGTCAGCATCGACCATGGCGAAGAGGACGATGCTGAAGAAGCCCTTGTAGTTGAAATAAGTGGACCCCGACTTGGCTGGAGCTTTTCAGGCCACGTGCTTGCCATCTATGGCTCCAACGGTGTGGGGGAAGTTACACTTCTGATACCACTGCTCTGCAACTGTCTTCCATCCTTCTTTAGTGGAGGGGCACTGGAGGAGCTCCTCCAGGTATTCTTCGATGATGGCCTGCACCACTTCTCTGACCACAATGCTGATGGTGTTGTGTGGCACCCTCCAGCTGTACTGGATGCTCCTGTAGGTGGTCCTTGAGGCTAGGTGGTGCAGAGTCAGTGCCACTTTGAGCCCAGGGTCCAGGTTGGGCCGGAAGTTGATGCTCTGCTTGGTCAACCTGGGTGTCAGCCGCTGCACAACTTCGTGAAACATAGCTGGCAGCATCCTCATGAAGTTCTGGAATGCACGAGGGTCTTCGTTCCTCAGCTCCACCATCAGCTTGTTGTACAGTCCGTACTCTGCTCTTCTCCCGATCCATCTTTGGACCCAGACCTGCCTCCTTTTCTTCCCGTAGTAGAGTTGAAAGAGCCTGTAGATGGCTTCGCACTGTTGCAGAACGATGATGGCTACCAAAAGGACTGTGTTACGATCCATGGTGGACATGACTGGATGCTATGGAAGAGCAAGAGGGAGATGAAGGCTGCAGAGGTCTGCACAGCAGGGCTGCTGGTCTGAAAGTGAGATCCAGGTGAGTTGCTCCCCCTTTTTATAGGCAATATAGGTTTTACCCTATGTGTCCTTTTGCATCCTCTAGGCATCCTCTAGACATCCTTAATATCCGAGATAGGTTCCCTCTGCGAACATTTTTTCCATTTAAAATGCTTTCTTTGCGAGCTGCATCTACTTTCATCCTTTCTCTGTCTGTGCTCCTAATGCTGCGCGTCCAATCCGCATCCGTTCCGCTTCTTCCCTGTGTCTGTTTTCCGCTGGAGCGGATTTGAGTTGCGCGGATGCGCAGCGCATGCCTACTGGATGTAGCGGATGCGTAACGGTTGACAACGGATGCAGAACGGATGTTCCCCGTATGCCTAGCAGATGCAGAACGGACGCGTTGGATACATTTTCCGCTGAGAAAGTTTTGACCAGCTCCAAAATTTTTGAGTGGATGGAACCTCAGTTGACGGATGCTGGACGGATAGAGAGGAAGAAAAACGAACGCAGTGAGTACAAAACGGCAGCATCACGTTAACCAATGGATGGCAAGTGTTTTTCTCCGTTTTACATCCTCTTTCCATCCGTTGGTGCAGTGTGACATGGGCGTTACCTGGCATGCATGCTATCAAACTTGCCTGCATTTGGTAAGTTGCTGCTCATTTTCTTCTCCCCCCAACCATAAGCTGTTCTGCTGTGCCAGGAGATTTAGATTAGCTAGAAAGCATGAAGTCATTGGATTTCTTGCTTTCTAGCTAATCTAAAAGCAGAGCTGAATCTCCCTTTGGACTGAAGCTTCTATTTTTCAGTGTAGACGCAGGTAGCAGATTGCAGAAACATAGATCTCTTAGAGAATCTGTGATTCTGTGAGCAACTCAGTCTGCCTGCCTGCTTTGCCTGCTTTTGGGTAAAAGTTGTTCTCTTTTTAAAATATAAAATTCAATATTTACATAAATAATATGTAACATGACCACCAGGGCATGCCCAGTCAGCAAGCCATGCCCAACCAGTCACATGACCACCAAGCCACACCCACAAATTAGGCCATGCCCACAGAACCAGTTGTTAAGAAATTTGAATCCCACCTTTGAATAGGACTTATTTATATACCACTCTATAGTGTTTTACAGCCTTCTTTAAGTGGTTTATAGAGTTAAAATATTGTCCCCAACAATCTGGGTCTTCATTGTACTGACCTCAGAAGAATGGAATGCTGAGTCAACTTTGAGCCAGTCAGGATCAAACTGCTGGAAGTGATTAAAATCAGCCTGCAATATTGCATTCTAAACATTGCTCCACCACTGCTCTCTCTCATACACAATTACAATTTAAAACTTATAGACTAAAAAAGTTTTAAATTCTAGCAGTAGTTGGTAATAGGTAAGATCAATGGCTGATGACTTCCCAGTCTCTGTAAAAGTTTTCTTTTACTATACTCAATCCTCATTATTTCCAATAAGCAATTTAAAAGGCAGGCATAAGGAAGATCCATTCACACCACAGCCACCCAACTTTTGACATCCTAGTATATATGGGATGAACAATCAATCAGATTTGTGTTGGTTAAGAACCAACCCTAACCCTAATCCCAACCCTAACCCTAATCCTAATCCTAACCCTAACCCTAACCCTAACCCTAACCCAATCCAACTGCTAATCCAAGTTGTAACCTGGGATTAAATTTCTGAATTTTTATTTTTTAAAAAGCTGGGAGCAAAATAGGAAACAGGCAGCTCACTGTAAAAAATCTCCTAAGACAGCTTCAAAAACTTAGAAACTACTCTCTATAACACTTTTTGCAATATGGTATCCTGAAAGTTATAAAAAATTCTTACTTATTAATAGATGCAATGGTTAACAAAGTCAAGGGGTACTGGGGGAGAGTGGGGAGGCTTAAAATTCTCAGGAAGAGCTGATTGGATAAATCAGGATGTTCTGGGTATGTCAGACAGGAACAACCAGATCCACACATGTAGCATTCAAATTAGCTAAGTTATTGTTCTCTGCCCATAGTACAGGAATCTCCCCCAGACTAGCAGCTTTTACCTCGGAAGGAACAGATAAGGCTCAAAGGCAGGGATGTCAAACTCATGCCCCGCAGGCTGGATGTGTCATGCGCTGGCCATGTCCACCCCTATTTTAGCAAAAGGGAAAAAAGTCATGATATGGCATGTGATGACAACATGATGCCATGAGTTTGACACTCCTGCTCGAAAGTATTCAAGACCTCCTGTGTTTATGTAGTGATTCCTTGCTTGAGCTCTGCTCCCATCTGGGATACTTGCTTTCCAACAGTATAGCTCTTCCAAATACAGCCTAGTACCTAGAAAGGAGTAATTAAAAGTAATGGTCATATCTTGACCAGTTGTAAAATGCTACCAAGTAAAATGGGAGTGGATAAAAACAAACATGTCCCCTTCCTAGTTTTAAACAACTTTGAAACTGTTGACAGTTTTTCAGAAATGAGTATGCACAATTTGTTCTGCTAACATTTAATAAGAATTGCTATGGCATGCATGGAAAAATATCATGCTGAGTTTACCGACATGTAGCAATTAAAAACAAGGAATCAAACTGAAAAAAGAAAAAGAAATGACAAGAAATAGGATAGGACTGGACTTTTTGAAGTTAAGTATTCTGCCTTCATTGAAAATTTTCTCATTTTAATTGGAAATACTTTTGTATCAAACACCTGGATTGAATAAAATTTTTAACTTATCCTAAATGAATCATATAGGGATTCCATATTATAGAAATGGCATCACTGGGTCATCTGATCTGCATTCTTTCTTACTTATGGCTCACTTCTAAACTATATCCTATCACAAAACAGTTATGACTTTGGTTATTTAATTCACTGTCATTACATGTGATTGTCATCTCTAGTTTCAAATGAAAGCTTCAAAATATTTATTGAAAATAAAGCACACTTGACAATTAGCAGTGTTTTTAATTGTCAATTCATTTGTCAATGTTAAGCAGTTTAAACATTGGTTATTTTCCTTTAAAAGGCAACTTACCTTAGATTTTTCCTGGTGTGCTTGTGAGTTCTCAAACATGTCAGTCTGACTGATCCCAGCTGTAACAAGGTGGTCCAGTAAAAACTTACCCAAGGCATAGGTGAGTAAAACTGTAATATTAAGCAGATACTTTTCACTCAATAAGTCAAGATTCATTTCATGTTACTGGACAAGAAGTTTGTTCTATATTTGCATACTTGAAATACCCTTTTCTGATTGGTCCACAAATACGACAATATGATTGGTTCTTCAAGCGACGGTGATTGGTCAACAATTGCCGTCCTGTGATTGGCCCACCTGAGCGGTGGGGAATTCAAGGAACCGTCATTGGCCATGAGCCGCCATTATAAAAAAGGCTGCTGTGGCTCCACAGTTACACCGCTTCCAGGAACCTAATAAAGTCACACTGGTCTCATGTCTCTTTTTCCCGTGATCAAACACAGGCGACGAGGGTGGGATACTGAGGCAAGGAGACCAGTTGAGCACGTGGCAACAAGAACCAAGTGAAGACAAAATGGCCAGCACCAACTCGCCACCCCCACCATTCAACCCAGCGATGGAAGACTGGGAATCGTACATCGACAGATTCCTCATGTTCCTCGAGAGCAATGAGTTACAGAGGATCTCAGACAACAGGAAGAGAGCCATGTTCCTGACACACTGTGGGCCCACAGTGTTCAAGATGGCCAAGGCATTGGCCAAACCTGAGGACATAAAGCAGATGGCCTGGCCAGATTTGGAAAGAATACTGAGGGCCCATTATGCACCAACCGTCTCCAGCCTTATTCGGAGACATGAATTCTATAAAAGAGACCAGAGAGAAGGTGAAAGCATCAGAGATTTTGTAATGGCGCTAAGGGACATTGGAGGGGCATGCGAGTTCTTCAACATGGATGAAGCCATGAGGGACTGCGTGGTCCTAGGACTGAGAGACCTCACCTTGCAGAGCCGACTGCTAACCCGATCAAACATCACAGTTACCGAGGCCATCACTGAGGCCACTGCAGCCAAAGCCACTAAAAAATCAGCTGCCACAATGTGGCTAATGAATACAGCAAACCAGAAAACACCGGCAGAGTCAAGCCAACCCCAGGAGAAGAAACCAGAGGGCACCCACAAGACCACCATGCACCATGAGGACATCGAGTCTTTGTCCGAGATCGATGACGAGGAAGAAGAAATACACAGACTCCAATCGGAATGAAACAGACAGGAGAAGAGAGAATGTAAGTCAGGGTTCCAGTGCGCCGGGTGTGGAGGAGACCACCCCCGTTCTGAGTGCCACTTCCTAGACGCGGTTTGCTGGCACTGCAAGAGATAGGGACATATAGCAAGGGTCTGCTGCAACAGAAAAAGCTACAGCCCCAGATGAAGAGACAGCACTCCCCCCCAGAACAAAAGAAAGACAGGCAGGGGGCCATTGGAACCGAGAAAACAGAAGCAAACAGCTCAACGAAACTTACCAGAAGGAAGAAACACACCAAACTATAACCATTAGACATTTGAGCGCAACTGATGCCCGGAAGGTACATGTGAAAGTCAACTTCAAAGGCCAACAATGCGAGATGGAGGTGGACTCCGGCTCATACCTGTCTATGGTATCATGGAACACACTTAAGAGACTGATACCAAGCATATTAAGAACGGAACTAGAGAGCCAAAAACTGATCCTGAAGGACTACCAAGGGAACAGGATCCCCGTAGTCAGACTCGTACACTTCCAAATTAATTTCAGAAAACACACGGCAATTCTTCCATTAACAATCGTAGACCGGGATCGCCCAAGCCTACTGGGACTCGAATGGTTTGTACCTCTGGGAATCAGAGTGACCGGAATTAACAGCGTCACCGAAACAGACTGGGAGGAGAGCCTGATAAGGGATTTCCAGGACGTGTTCGATGGAAAACTAGGCAAGTACTGAGGGTCCCCTATCTCATTTAATTTAAATCCAAACATAGCCCCAATCAAGTTAAAGGCAAGATGATTTATGCATTAAAACCGAAGATCGATGAGCAATTGGATAAACTCATCGCACATAGTGATGTGATCCCCCTTACTCATACTAAGGGGTATTGGAACCAATAGACCACGCAAGGTGGGAAACCCCAATTGTGACTCTGATTAAGCCAGATGGGTCCATGTGAATCTGTGGAGACTATAAGGCCACCCTCAACCACGCGCTACAACAAAGTGCATACCCCGTTCTGGTGGTGCAACATCTGTTACATTCGTTGGGGGGAGGCAAGGTCTTCGCAAAGCTCGACCTTGCGCAAGCATACCAGCAATTGCCAGTGGACCCCAAAACAGCGGAGGCACAAACAATTGTGACTCACAGGTGGGCATTCAGATGCAAAAGACTGCAATTTGGAATCAGCGTAGCCCCAGGGGTGTTCCAAAGCTTGATGGAGCACCTGTTACAAGGAATAAAAGGGGTGGTCCCATACTTTGATGATGTGCTGGTATCAGCTAGTGACAAGAACCAACTGGAAAACTGCCTTACAAAGATTTCAAGAGGCGGGACTCAAAGTAAAAAAAGAAAAATGCCAGCTATCCACCTCTAAAGTTGAATTCCTGGGGTACCTAATAGATAAAGATGGAATCCACGCCATGGACCAGAAAATCAAAGCAATAAAAGAAGCTCCCAGACCCAGAAATAAGACAGACCTACAGGCATTTTGGGGACTCATTAACTTCTATAATGTCTTTCTGCCATGGAAGGCAATGACGGTGGAACCATTACACAGATTGCTGGATAAGACAGCTACCTGGACCTGGGGACGATGAGAAGAGGCCATGTTCCAGGGAATAAAAGACTTGCTGACATCCGAATCTGTGTTAATCCAATACAGTGAAACCCTGCCACTGACAGTCACCTGCGACGCATCACCGTTCAGCGTCAGAGCCGTACTCAGCCACACACTACCAGATGGGAGAGAAGTGCCGATCACGTTCTATTCCAAAACGCTGTCCAAAGAAGAAAGAAACTACAGCCAATTGGACAGAGAGGCGTTAGCAGCAATAACTGGAGTCAAGCAATTCCATGAATACCTCTATGGCAGGACTTTCTCACTAATTACAAACCACAAGCCACTCTTGGGAATACTCGCAGGAAACAAGGCCACCCCAAACATACTTTCACCACGAATGACGAAGTGGCCCAAGTTCCTTGCCGCACACAATTACAAATTAATCCACCAGCCAGGGAAGAACATATCACACGCTGATGCCCTGAGCCGTTCTCCCCTGCCTGAACTGGGAAGTGACCTGGCACCAACCACATCCATGCTACAAATTGAAACATTACCAAACCTACCCATAACCGCAGCGGACATAGCAAAAGAAACCACAAGAGACAAAAAGATGGTGTGGATTTTAAACTGGGTAGGAAAAGGGTGGCCAGAAAATGAGATGGATGAGACTTTTAAACCATTCTGGAACAGACAGATGGAACTCTCAATGTTAAAAGGTTGTATACTATGGGGGGATCAGGTAGTCATACCGGAACTACTCCAAGAACAAGTACTGGATATCTTGCATGAAGGACACCCGGATATCATATGAATGAAATCCTTGGCCAGAGTTATGTATGGTGATCAGTGATGGATAAGGATATGGGGAGATGGGTGGAAACGTGCATGCAATGCCAAAAATCCAAACCTACACTCCCTGCTGCACCTGTGCTTGAGGGGGACCAAGGGGACCCTGGTTGAGAATACACATAGATTTCACAGGGCTGAAAAAGGACACACATTTTTAATAATAGTAGACGCTTACTCGAATTGGTTGGAGGTAAGCATAATGAATTCCACAACAAGAGAAGCTGTCATTAGACAGCTGAGGAAGCTGTTCACAACACATGGGTTGCTGGACCTATTGGTTTCAGACAACGGGCCACAGTCCACGGCATTGACATTTGAAAAGTTCCTCGCCGAACATGGCATAAGGCATGCCTTGAGAGCGCCGGGTCGACTGGATACAACGGGTGGGCATAACGCATGGTCTGGTATACGAAAGAGACTACAGAGAAACTAAACACGGGAGACATACAAAAAAAAAATCTACAAAATGCTAACTATACAACACATCACACCTAACACCACAATGAATAAAAGCCCAACAGAACTATTGATGGGCAGAAAATTAAGATCGTACCTAGATAGATTACACCTCACCTACAGTCCTGAAAAACCAGCAGACTCCTCTAGCAAGCATTGCACGTTCGGAACAGGAGACTGGATCTATGCAAAAAATCTCACGGGGCACCCACTATGGATACCAGCAACAATAACCCAGGTAACAGGACCCAGGTGATACAGACTAGAAACAGAGGACGGAAGAAGCTGGAGGAGACACATAGATCAACTGAGATCATGAACATTAGAAAGAAACACGAACAAACCCAGGTGCGAAGAAAAAGAACATACACATATGCCAGAACCACAGAAAACATTAAATAATAATAATAATAATAATAATAATAATAATAATAATAATAACCAGACCAGAGAAGGGGGAGACCCTCCACTGACATAAGAAACATCACAACAAACACTAACAACGACCCGCCAACCAACTTCACCAGTAACCCCAGAAAGAAACCACAATTACTTACCTGGAGATGACTTTGGTAGAGAGGAACAGGCAGTGGAAAAACAACAAGAAACCACTCCAGAAGGGAGCAGCCGAGCTGACTCTACCAGCCCAGATAGACCGGGAGGGAGCGGCATGGCCGACTCGACCTTCCAGGAGGTTCCACGGAGAAGGACGGGAGAAACAGTGATCCCTTCCAAACCAACCAAAGACAACAACGCAACTGAGCTGCGCAGATCAAGTAGACACCATAAAAGCCCCGCCTACTTATGTAACTACATAATGTAGGTTGGACTAAACCAAGTGGGGAGGGGTGTTCTATATTAGCATACTTGAAATACCCTTTTCTGATTGGTCCACAAATAGGACAATATGATTGGTTCTTCAAGCGACGGTGATTGGTCAACAATTGCTGCCCTGTGATTGGTCCGCCTGAGCGGCGGAGAATTCAAGGAACCATCATTGGCCACGAGCCGCGAGCAGCCGCTATAAAAAAGGCTGCCACAGCTCTGCAGTTACACTGATTCCAGGAACCTAATAAAGAGCTGAAAGTCACACTGGTCTCACATTTCTTTTTTCCATGATCAAACAAATTTAAGCTAAAAAAAAATCAAGATATATTTTGTTTCCCTTTTCTACATTTGGATGGAATTTCCTGAAAGTATTTTTCTATTGACTTCAGCAGGAGTCAGACCAAGGTCTAAAACCCTAAACCCATCCATCCATTGGTCCATCCGTCCATCCATCTCAAACTGCCCAAAGAGCTGCTGAAACAGTTCTACAGAGGTATTATTGAGTCTGTCATCTGCACCTCTATTACTGTCTGGTTTGGTTCTGCAACCCAACAAGACAGACACAGACTTCAGCGGATAATTAGGACTGCAGAAAAAACAATTACAACCCACCTGCCTTCAATTGAGGACCTGTATAGTACACAAGTCAAAAAGAGGGCTGTGAAAATATTTACAGACCCCTCACATCTTAGACATAAACTGTTTCAACTCCTACCCTCAAAACGACCCTATAGAGCCCTGCACACCTGAACAACTAGACACAAGGACACTCTGCTAAACAAATAATTCCCTGAACACTGTCAAACTATTTACTAATTCTGCATTACTGTTACTATTAATCCTCCTATCCTTCCTTTCACCCATCTCCTCCCACTTGTGACTTTATGACTGTAACCTTGTTGCTTGTATCCTAACTATTTTTATTGACTGTTTCCTAGTATGAGTTGATTGCTTATTGTACCCTATGACTATTATTAAGTGTTATACCTTATGATTCTTGACTCTTGACAAATGTATTTTTTCTTTTATGTATGTTGAGAGCATATGGACCAAAAACAAATTCCTTGGCCAATAATGATCTATTCTGTTCTGTTCTATTCTATTCTATTCTATTCTATTCTATTCTATTCTATTCTATT
>BLBF01000006.1:11144544-11155353 GCA_015471245.1 Laticauda colubrina | reverse complement strand
TTCTATTCTATTCTATTCTATTCTATTCTATTCTATTCTATTCTATTCTTCCGTCCAACAACCAACCAACCAACCAACCAACCAATAAGTCCACCCATGGAGAAAATATAGAAACAAATCCTCATAAATACTGCATTGTTCCTAACACATAAAATTCTGTGCTTTCCAACTGACACCAGTTATGCTATGCTTAAAGTAAATAAAATACCCTATTGTACTTGTATTGGTAAACTGTACAAGAGACTACAAAATAAATGGGATGATATTCCACATTTTGTCCCTGGGTTAAAGTTAGAATATGCAGAAAAAAGCAGACAAGCATGCTAGCATGCAATTTATTTTAGCTAATACAGGTAATCTTTGACTTACAACTATTCATTTAGTGACCATTCAAAGTTACAATGGCATTGAAAAAAGTGGCTTATGATCAGGGGTGGGATTCAACCTGTGTAACAGCCAGTTTAGTGACCGCACGCTTTGTGCATGCCGAACACCTGCTTTGCGCGAGTGCACAGCTTTTGCAACTCATCTTCTGCTGCAAGCCCTGGGTGTAAAACAGCTGACATGCTGCAATCTGCTGTGCTGAGTGAAGCAGCTGAGCTTGAAAACACAGAAATAAAGCACAGACTAGAGCCAGGGCAGGTGGGTAGGCCCAACAGCTGATCATTGGAGCGATCAGGGTTTGCTCCCCCTGATCTTCAGAGCTACTGGTTCAAAAGAACCGAGTTGAAGCAATAGAATCCCACCCATGCTTATGATCCTTTTTTTACACTTATGACTGTTGTAGCATCCCTGTGGTCACATGATCAAAATTCAGACACTTGGCAACTGACTCCTAGGAGTTACAAAGTCCTGGGGGTATCATGTGACCAATGTTTGCAAAATTCTGACAAGCAAAGTCAATGGGGAAGCCAGATTCACCTAACAGTCATGTTATTAACAACCGTGGTGATTCGCTTAACAACTGTGGCAAGAAAGGTCATAAAATGGGGCAAAATTTACTTCACAACTGCCTAGCAACTGAAATTTTGGGCTCAATTGTGGCCATAAGTCTAGGACTGCCTGTATGAATGGACAGAGGCTGGACTTAATTTTTGTTACCACTGACCAAAACTTCTGCATTCCAGTGCTTAACCCCAGAATCTATGAAATAAAGATGGAATGAACTGCTTTTGAAGAAAGGCAAATTTTTATTTTCTAGTCACCCAGTAACTACAATATCTCAGTACATGTTAGAGATTACAGGTTTTGTGATTGTGAGGTGAAAATTCCCAGCCAAACTTAAATGCTTTATTGCCTTAGTTGAAGGTTAGGTTAAAAGTCCATAGTTACCACATACAAGGATTGATCATTTCTAAAACATAGCCAGTATCATGGAAGACTGCTAAGGATTTAGAAAAAAATTCAGAAGGCCTTCAGTAATTTTGGATTCTTGGGGGCTTAACTTCAATAGAATAGACCAGGGGTGCTCAACCTTGGCAAATTTAAGACGAGTGGACTTAAATTTCCAGAATTCCTCAACCAACTTGGTTGGCTTGGGAATTCTGGGAGCTGAAGTCCACAGGCCTTAAAGTTGCCCAGCTTGGATACTTCTGGTGTAAATTTGAATGCTGAAGTCAGGATCTGGTCAAATAGCCTTCAACTTTCCCCCACACCAATTCTGCAAACACTTTCAACTGATTAGAACTCTCTCATGCTTTCCCTAAAATGCAGCAAATTCCTTTGTGGTTCACAAAAAAGATCACATTACAATTTATCCAACATACATATCTTCTGTTAGACACACAGTTTCTGCCTAATGATGTAAAATAACATGAGGACCAGAAATAATAAGCCAATAGTTGATTCCAGAATATGAATTGAAAACATAATATTAGACATGAACTAATGTTCCTCTGTGGATTTCCTCCATGTATTTCCTCTGATCAACAATACTAATTATAAAAAAGGATGTTTGTTCCAATACTATATAAAGATGCCACTGGAGAATGGAACTGAACATGTGTTTGCAAAAGCATTTGTGATGTTTGTGAGTTTTATTCATTCCTCAATTTACTAGAGAGAGAGAGCTGGTATTGTGTAATCTTTATTTTACATAACTAGCCCAGGAGTCAAAACATATCAGGAGCTGCTGGCCCGTCATTATCATCATCTTTGCTGGAAATTGCTACTGGTTTTCCATAGCTGAAAGAAAATGTTTTGTGGCACCTCTCTCTGATGAGATAGGAAGGTCAGAATTTCTGACCTTAAACGGACATTTAAATCAGAGGTGGTATTTAGCGGATTCTGACCAGTTCTGGAGAACCAGTAGTGAAAATTTTGAGTGGTTTGGACTTTGGAGAACTGGTAAATACCACGTCTGACTGGTCCCGCTCCATCTAATCTCTGCCCCCCGAGTCCCAGCTGACTGGCTGGGTCTTCTTTTGTTGCCCTTCCCAGGAGAACTGGTAGTAATTTTTTTTTGAATCCCACCACTGATTTAAATATTTTCCATTTAAGACAAGTCTGGAATAAAAACAGAGGATAGTTGGGATAGGGAAAAAGAATGGTTGATCTATCAGCTTCTGAGAAGACCAAGGAGTAATTCTTCTAGGAGTCTATGGAGAGTGTCAATCATCTAGGTCAGGGTCTTCAAACTTGATAGCTTTAAGACTTGTGGACTTCAACTCCTAGAATTTCTCCTCCAGTCTTGTTTGCTCAGGAGTTCTGGGAGTTGAAGTCCATAAGTCTTAAATTTGCCAAGTTTGAAGACCCTTGATCTAGGTCATGGTTGTCCTAAAGGTGCTTTTTCAAAAGTCAGCTGGACTTTCTGACTTCAGAACTGAAGAAGATTCTTGGATGAGAAGCAAAACTTCTTCGAGCAAAAATAAAGAAAGTCCAGTTGCCTTTTGGAAAAACACCTCTGGGACAATTCTAGGAAAATATTTCCAATTACGAAAAAATGTGTAGCTATTTCGGAAGTTTTGTTGTTTGCTTTGATTTTGTTTCGTTATCCTCAAGGGGAAAGCAATGATAGATCACATAACAGAGTAGAGGTCTTGTTTATATTAAGAAGGGAAGTTGAGACAGATCTACCTTCACTTTCCCTTTGAGGATAATGAAACAAAATCAAAGCAAACAAAACTTCTGAACCAAATGACATTAATTACCTTCTGTTCACAATTCTGAAATAGCTAAACATTCTTTGTTACTGGAAATAACTTCCTAGAGGAATTGTCCCAAAGGTGCTTTTTCACTCAGAAGTTGGAACTATTGTAAAGCCCCTTTTTTGCACTCTAGGATGATTGTGAAACCAACAAAGGCAGTTACTCTTCTAGAAAAAAATAGAGACTTTAGAGTTAGAAGAGACACTAAACTTTACCTTTAGTGAAATGTTAAGGTGACTTTAGATTAAGAATATGAAAATAAAGCCTGAAAATTAGTGTCAGATTGTGAAAAAATTGCAGGATTTAAATAGACACAGAAGAAAGCTTTACAGGGTCAACAGTAGGGTACTTAAAGCCTCATTTCACTTACTTTACTATTTCCATAATTAGTACATTTCCCATGTCTCATGGGAAAAATCTATAAATTTATAATTTCATCTCAACAAGACTCAAAAAACTTAAAGATGCTCCGGAGGAAATTTGAGAGACGTATTTCAATTAATTTCGCAAAGTTTTGGCAAGATGTTTGAAGATCCACAATCAGTCTACTTGTATTAGTTTGCTTAATTAGATACATATTCCCATGCAGTTAATTTCACCACAAGGCTACAGCTAGGCTTATGAAGTCACATCTCTTAACTAAACCTGTGTAGGTAGCTTGAAACAAAAATCTATCTTCCATTCTTCTACTACAATTTTACATATAGGTTACCCCGGAAGTAAATTTAACTATAGTCAGTAGGTGTTGTGAAAGTTTGCAGATAAACGCAATGTACCCTTTTACAACCTGCTACCTTCAACCAGGGGTGGGATTCAAATTTTTAATAACCGGTTCTATGGCCGTGGCTTAGGTGGTGGGTGTGGCTTGGTGGTCATGTGACTGGGTGGACATGGCTTGTTGGCCATGTTATTGGCTGGGTGTGGCCAACTCAACATCACTCACATAGAGGCATGCATCTCCTCGCCTGACCTCTCATGACTGTGGGGATGCTGCAACAGTCGTAAGTATGAAAAATGGTCATAAGTCACTTTTTTCAGTGCCACTGTAACTTTAAATGGTCACTCAACACAAGCAAAGTACCAGCAAAGGAGGGGGAGAAAAACCTCCAGAGAAGTTCCTGAGACAGAAAGTCTAGTCCTGCCAAGAATGTAATAAGGGTTAATGGAGAGGCAGTTTCTGTAAGCAACACCAGAATGTTTCCTTCTTGCTTTCCTTACAGGATTAGACCAGTAATTTCTTCTAACAACCGGTTCTCCAAACTGCTTAGGATGTTAACAACCGGTTCTAGTGAATAGGTGTGAACTGGTAGAATCCCACCCCTGGACCTGTGGTCCAAAGCACTCATTGCTCCAGATGTTGTGGAAGGTTGGTTTAATGCAATGGAGATCAATTGTGAATTCTGGCTTAGATGAGATTTGAAAGCAACTTGAAGAACTGTAGAATCTTACAAGCAAATGTTTGCGAGTTACTTTTATTTAGTTTATGGTGATGTTACATTCACCAGGAGACTACAACTACTAATGCAAAGTAATTGCTTGCTTGCTGACAATTGCTAGTCTATTCAAATCATTCTCATGTACTATCCAGAATGCACCACAGTGTGCGAATTAACTCCATACTCATAAGACTTGATGGCATTATCTGCAGTATCATCTAGCCACCACTATCACCTCTAATTTTGGGCAGGTCAGACACATGCTGAATTCATATTGCTGCTCGACGTGCTGGGTTTTTTTCCCATTAAAATGGTATCTATTTATCTACTTGCATGTAACATGCTTTTGAACTACGAGATTGGCAGAAATTGAGTCAGGTAGCAGAGGCAGGTAGCATCCTATGGTAATATGACTCAAACCAAAGCACAAACCTTCTCCAGCCTAATTAAGCAACTGGGCTACCATGCCTCTACTTTGTGGAGAAATTGAAGCTTTGGAAGGAGTTTCTATTGATCCTCTTTGGCTTCTTGGTTTTGGCAGCAACCTCTCAAAACTGATGTCTATGGAGTCATCCCGGTCATGGTGCTTTTCCTTGAAGTCATTTTGCTTCAGCCAATTGAAAAAGTCTCTTGGATGAGAAGTGAAACATCTTCAAGGAAAACCAAAGAAACTCCAGTTACCTTTTGAAAAAAGCACCTCAAAACTAATGTTGAACTTTGCTGATGGGTGAAGCTGCAGTAGCAGAGAGAGTTCAAAATCACAGTAAGATCTGAAAAGAACGTTGACTCAATTCAGTTGGAAGGTTGTTATTATATTGTCCAACTAATATTTGTATGAAAACATCTGATTCTGATTTAAGAAACATCATGGAGTGTCAGGGTTCCAGCAAACATCCATTCCAATCAAAAACTCCAAGACAGACATTTCTTATGATACCTTTATTTGGACAGAAAACTGGCACATCTGTGGAATCCTGAATCTGAAAGTTTTCAGGCTTCCTTCAATATTCAAACTACAAATCAATTCCCCCTTGGCCGTCATCACATCACATGGCCCAGTCATGATCCATACTAAAGTAAGATTATTTTTCATTCTGCACCATACTCAATGACCCTGTACTAACAAAAGATTTTTATTTTATCTACTTAGAGTTCCTCAATTGAAACCTCCCTTCTCCCACTTTCTCAGGCTTGTGGCAGTGTGGGAGCATCGACTATCAAAATGACTTCCAAAGCTGACATGGAGCAGAATCCACCAAGGTCCATTCCACCAGCATATTATAGTGCTTTTGTCAACATATTCTACTTAGATTCCAACTTTCAGTTCCTTGTGGAATAATTAGAATTAGTGAGGAAAGATGCATATATATTCCAATTATTATGACAAATAGGATGATACAAATTTCTGTCTAAATGCAGCCTAGCAGCATTTCTTCACACATAGGAAGCAGTTACATGTAATTTTATACAAATTAGTTTTTTTTTTTTTTTTTAACAAGACACTGGTATCTTTCACCTGCTTACAGAGCTGTTCCTTTAACTTTACTGGAAGGTTTTTCGGATTCTGGGTCAATGGAAATGAATGCTTTTCCATCAAGATTGACAGGTAAAATTTCATCAGGGTTATTTTGAGCTGTCATTTTGCAAATGAGTAGCCAAGGCATTTCAAAAGGCTGCTCAAGTAATTACCAACAGGGACTCTGATCCAACCTCTTTTTCTCAGATATTATGCAGTTAATATGGGAGCATGACCATCAAATGTACATATTATATCTAAAGGCACCAACACTACCTCCATCAGACTGAAGCCCCAGCCTTTGTGTAAGTGTGCCTGATATCACAATACAACACAAAGGGAGTGGAACTTGTAATAGTGATGCCCTCATTCTCCATTCTTCAGTCTCCCCAGTGCTTCTGATTACATCAAAGACGAGCTTAAACATTGCATTCTTTAATTTTTGCAGCAGTGAAACAGACAGAAGGTTTATATCTCATGCTCAAAAGTTTATTTTATTCATGTATCAAATTTAGAAACTGCCCATTTCACTCACACAAAGAGACACAAATGTTTTGTGGGGCATTATGGAGAACTGTTTTCATATAGGAGAGCTGGTTTGGTGTAGTAGTTTAGGTACTAGCTTAAAAACTAGGAGACTGTGAGTTATATTCCTACCTTTGGCATGAAAGCCATCTGGGTGACTTTGGGCCAGTCACTCTCTCTCAGTCCAACTTAGCTCACAGGATGGTTGGTGTGGGGAAAATAGGAGGAGGAGAAAGTATATATATTGTCGCTGCCTGGAGTTATTGATAAAAATAATAAAGGCAGAATAAAAATGTGATAAATAAATAATTTTTTAAAAAATTTCCTCTTATTTTCCCCATTAAGACAACCCTATGAGGTGAGTTGGGCTGAGAGAATGACTGGCTCAAAGTCACCCAGCCAGCTTTCATGCTTAAGGCGGGAGTAGAACCCATAGCTGCCTGATGATTGGCTCAAAGTCACCCAGCCAGATTTCGTGGGAAGGCATGGCTAGAACTCACCATCTCCTTGTAATTGGCTTTCATGCCAAAAGTGGGAGTAGAACTCACAAGCCCCTGGTTTCTAGGGTACTACTTTATCCACTACACCAAACTGACTCTCCTATAGGAAAAAAAATGTTCTCCATAATGTCCCACAAAGCAGCCAACAATCTTATGCCAAAATCTTATTTGTTCTGAATTCCTCACAGTGGTTATTCCACAGGTGCTTTTTACAGGAGGCAACTGGACTTTCTTGTTTTGTCTTTTGAAGACATTTCACTTTTCATCCAAGAAGCTTCTTCAGTTCTGACTGGATGGTGGGGAACCGAAGGATTTATATTCCTTTTTTGCATCCTTTTTTGGAGGATCATTGAAGCACTTGGAGATTTATCTGTGTCCTCAGAGTCACCTGAGTTAGTGCTCCTGGTTCCTGTGGTCTGTAATTTTTTTCCTCTGGAAATGCATTCCTAGTCCCACACCATTCAAAGGGTGTTCATCCCAAATTGTACAGCTAAAAGTCTGTAGAGATTCTCAGTCATCTGTGTCCATTCCTGTCAGAGCTGAAGACACTTCTTGGGTGAGAAGCAAAACAACTTCAAAAGAAAAAAAACAAGAAAGTCCAGTTGCTTCCTGGAAAAAATACCTTTGGAACAATCATGACCAAGATAACTGAGAATCTCTACAGACTCACAGTGATTACATTTACTTTGGGAGGCGATAGCATATGATGCTACCATTTAGCATTTTTCCCCTTTTTCATTATCTGAAACCTTCCTGGTTGATGGTTTCTAATTTGTAAAAGCTCTGAGGGAAGGTCTTCCCCATAACCTCTTCTTTTGAGAAACCAAGGAGGTTACAGCTCACTGGAGCAATGATTGTGAAAGACAGGACATTTGTTACAAACTCCTTTTCTCTGCCTTGTAACTAAGTCCGCTGAAGAGCACTCCAACCCACTCACAAAATTTCATTGAAATGCTCTTATCCTTGGAAAGGAATGTTGGGAGCAAATTCTCTTTCATCTAATTGAATGTAGTGGCAGGAAAAACCAGCATCATCATACTTGTTAAGAACTGGGGGGGAAAACATGTTATGTGACTAATGAGTTACATTAGCACCAGTAGAAAGATCACAAGTTTTGTAGGTCAGGCTTCAAGGCACAGCAAAGTCACTTATGTTCTGCATAATTTTTCAGCTATGGAGTTATCTTTTTGTGTGCCTCCTTCTCTTCTTCCTTCCTCTTTCCTTTTCTTCTCCTCTCCATCAAATGGCACAATGGGAATGATAAGGTGTTATCCTTGCTATGGGAGGAGGTAACCATTCTCTGCCACTTCTTTTCTTAGAGAATCTCTTAAAGAGTATTCAGCTTAATTAAGGGCATCAGTGAATTCTGGCAATAGAGTCCAGAGTTGCAGATATAAAAACTTAGGGTTCCAAAGGTGCTTTTTCAAAAGGCAACTGGACTTTGTTTTTCCTTGAAAATGTTTCACTTCTCATCCAAGAAGAGGTTCTTCAGTTCTGAAGAAGCTTCTTGAATAAGGTGAAATGTCTTCAAGGAAAAACAAAGTCCAGCTGCCTTTTGAAAAAGCATCTTTGGGACAACCTGGATGACTGAGAATCTCTATAGACATAAAAACTGATGGGCCCATATAGGACTCACAGGCAGTGGGTTGCCTGACTCAGCCTAACAGAAACTCTATGGCAAATATATATGATTGAATTAAGGCAAATATACATGCTTCAGGATAAAGTTGCAGGATCTAATCTTGGTAGGTGACTGGGACCAGGAGCTTTATCTTCCAAACTTTCAGATTCATGCTGAAAACCATCTTCAGGGAACTTCTGGCTAGAAAGTTACTAAAGAAAAGTTTCATGAAGATGGGCTCCAGCACATAGATAAAACCTCTAGTCTCAGTGACCAACCCAGATTGAATCCTCCAAAATATATTAAAAATAAATAAATCCTTCCATGGAACTATATAAGTAACCTTGCTTAATGCAAATAGTCTTTGGCATATGACTGGTCACTTTCTCACTGAGCTCAACGAACAAACATTGTTATTAAATATTGATCTTTCTAAATTACTGGCTATAATCCTTTGTTACGCTGAAATCATTTGCTTTGCATGCTTTGAATGACTATGTCAGGGCTCCGATAATCCACCCCCATTCAAATCATTAGTCTCTAACTACATCTGTCAGAGTTAAAAAAGAAATCATTTATAAGGAGTGAATAATGTCAGCATTATCTGGGTGTAGTCAGAAACTTCATTCATCTCACCCTTGACCCTGGTCTTCCCCCGTCCCCTGGATGCATATTCTCCAATGGGACACATCCATAGCCAAGAGTCATCAAAAATGCTCTCCAGTAAAAATATTGTGTGCCAGAAGCTTTGGCCACATAACAGTTATCTATGAAAATTTTTAAGGTATGCATTGCTTCCCCCACTCCCTTTCTGCTGACAACTCTAAAAGATCAGATAAATATTTTTGAGTTGACAGATTAACAGGTTCTCCCCCTGAAACCAGTTGAAGTTATGATGAACATCTCCGGGGTTAATTATGACCCAGATTCAAAATTCCAATGGCTACCCCTCCATGGTCATGTGATTACATTTTGGGCACTTTATACTTACAGCCATTTGCAATGTCCCTCAATCAGGTCACTGCAATTTATGATATTTTGGGATGGGAACTGGTGTTTACTTCTGGTTTCCAGCAAAAAAAATGCACTGCAGGCAAAGGATTAGCTTAATGACTGTTGTGTTAGTTTAACGACTTTAGCGATTCACTAAATAATTGCAACAGAAAAGTGCCTGAAATAGGGTGCAGTCACATGGTGACCCACTTAATGAACTGCTCAACTTACCACATTTTTCCATCTATAAGATGCTCTCATATAAAAGGCACGCACCCACTTACCCAAAATTCAAAAACTGTGGGCTGGTCTGGTCTCAGAAAGGATCACTTCACAGGCAGACAGATCTTGGCTCACTGTTGAAGGAGTTGGGCAGGGACCGCTGGGGCTTGCAAGAGAGTGACAAGACAAAAAAAATTGGGGAAACAGAATGGCCAATTGGGATTATTCCCACCCCTGCCCTCAGCTCCCTTTCAGAGTTGGGACTGCCGCACCCAGCATGATGGAAGGAGGAGGCTGCTTTTCCTCTTTCTTCTCCCTGATCCTCCTTCCCTCATGGTGGCTGCTCCATTTCCCATTTCTCTATCGCAGTGCAGTGCAGAGCTGGAGGATGGCAATGGGCCATGCCTTCACCTCTTGCACACACCCCATGTATAAGATGCTCCTCATTTTCAAGTATGTATGTATGTATATATATATATATATATTTGTGCTGTTCAGCTTCCTTCGGGTATTATCCCACGTCATTGTAGTTCTGTTAAAGTTGTAGCAACGTTTCAGCAGAATCTCATCTGCCATCATCAGGCTTCTGTATGGATGTGGGTCTTACAGCTCCTGGTTTTTAAATTTGAGGCTGGTCCATTCTGATTGGCTGGGAGCCTGGACCTGTTTCATTGGACTTGGAGTTTGATTGATTGGTGTTCCTGGTTTCTTCTGTCTGTTTTGTGGCTTTGACTGGCTGGCAACAGTCTGTTCTTGTGTTGGAGGCTTTCAATGCAGCTTGGCTCCGTGTGAAGGGACGGCTGCTCTTCATTAGCAAGCTGGGTTTCACCTGGGTGCCTGGTGGGGGGGT
>BLBF01000006.1:11113310-11139544 GCA_015471245.1 Laticauda colubrina | reverse complement strand
ATTAGTGTTTTCGCTACGGAATTTATCTGTGCTGGGTGGTGGTGGGACCTATATATATAAATAGTATCTTATACATGGAAAAATATGGTAATTCCAGGATGAATATGATTGCAAGCAGGGGTGGGATTCTCCCGGTTTGGACCAGTTTGGGCAAACCCCTTGTTCCCATGATCAGCTAGCTTTGAACCAGTTTGTTATACTGGTTGAATTGCACCACTGGTTGCAAATCAAGAACCACCTGTAAATATTTTAGGCTAAGGCACTCGTAGGAGAACATTATGTTGAATTCAGACTTCATTATTATAGCTACTGCGGCTTGTTGTCTCCAAGAACTAAAGTGGAGGAAGAGATTATTTTTATGTCAGGTAGCAAAAAGATTTGTTAGCTGTTGCTATCTGCAAATTGTGCAGAGTTTTTTTGGAGCAACAGCAAGAGCAAATGCTGAGTTAGAACAACCAGAAGAAAATGTAAATCTATCTACCAGCTCTAAGTTTTTGGGTGAGAGCTATAATCATTCAGAGCAAGCAAAGCAAATGATTTCCACAAAATGAAGGGTGAGACACAGCCAGTAATTTAAAAAGATCAATATTTAATAACAATATTTGTTCGCTGAGCTCAGTTAGAAAGCCAACAGAGTAGCAAACATATTGGCACAAGCTGGGTTTTTTCCCCCCACCAGGTATATTAACATTTTAGCACTACTGCAGATGAAGTGTGCAAAACTGGATTTGAAAGTGTGGACGGCGATGGAATTAAAATTCAGGGATCTTTTCAAAGTGCAATTCTTGTCCCCTCATTTTTAGGCTGATAAGCAGAATGAAACTTTTGCTACTTCCTGAATTTAGCGTTGCTGAGGTGCCTCTCATGGCTCTGGATAAGAACAACTTTTAAATATTGGTGGTGAGGCTGAATGTCGATTGCCGATGTAGGGTTTTGATGAATTTATCAGAGTGCACATATTGCCTTTTCTGCTGCACAGAAAATCTTTTTATAAAAGAATGGGGCAAAAGCCATTTAGAAGCTTGGCTTCCAAGACATATCTCTGTGCTCTTGAAAACAGTTTGAATAGCACTATCTTAGACTTTCAAAACAGAGCCATACGTCTGAATGTCAGTAAAGATATATTTCTATTTAATTCTCCTTAGCTCTCAAAACACTGAAATAGGCATTCTGTGTGACTCATTTTCAACAATGAAATGGCTATAGCTTCCTGAATAGAAATGTATTTCTATTGGTGGTGTAACATATATATTTCTACTTGAATTTAGAAGTAGAGGCTTAAACATTCATAATTTTATCTTTCAGGGACAATCAAACATTGGAGTCAGACGTATTATATTGACATTGCTTATATGTCTTATTTTGTTAGGTGTATCTCACACAAATTTTCTTCATGTTTTGTTTTCTGTTATTTTGCTCACTGATAGCTTTTGATGGCTTTCACATAATAACTGCCAGTCTTTCAGACATTTTGCAGTGCAAATAGTTGTTGTTTTTCTTGCTACAATAAAATGAAGTACATTTAACACAAGAATTCAAGATCCTCATATGCTGTATTGCATCTGATACTCAGAAATAAGAAAAGCAACAAATATATACAAGAGAATTGAACTGCACTATATATTGTCTGCATATGCATATCCCTAGGATTCGGCTTATCAAATGCAATAGGATTTACTTCTGAATAAATGTGCAATGAAATTGCTCTATAAAAGTAATCATTTTCTTTCTACTGTTCATGTGTTTGCTGAATAAGCTGAATGGAGGCTAAAGTCTAACAAAGAAAACATTAATTTCAGAACAATCCTTACCCTCAAGAACAAAAGAGAAGATAAAATACAGCTTTCTTTACATGATTGTTTTGTTTCTGTTAATTATCATCCATCTCCCCATCTAATACAATTTTCAATTGCATTTTAACCTTAAAGAGATATTTAACATCACCTGAAATTTGCTTCTTCGTTTCCAGGTACATAGAAATTTTTATGGATACAACACTCCATAGCCAAATAAGTGAAAAGGGGGAAAGATAAAATATGATCTTTTTTTGCATTTTGGGTTGAGTGGAATCAAGGGATAAGAGAATAACAGACTTGAAAGGAACTTTGGAGGTCTTCTAAAATAATCCAACCCCGTGCTCAAGCAGGAAGACCTATACCATTTCAAACAAATGGTCGTCCAATCTCTTGGATAAACTTGGGTTAACTAAGAACTTGGATAAAATTCATCTGCACTTCCTTTGACTCCTTTCTGTTTCTAGCATCAGTTGTTATCAACACTGACCTTGGAAGTCCATGAGAACATCTGATAGATTATGGACAAAACAAAATGGACTGTAATAGATTATATCTGAGAAGTCATTGTAGGAGTACAATGAGTAAACATGATACCTATTTCTCAAAATGTAATTTCTCCTGCCTTTGAAAAGTTGTTTTTAAAAAAACCAGGGTAAGGGATGGTCCATTATGACCCCATGTACCTCTGGACCTCTTAGAACAACATCTCTCCTACTTCTGATTTCAAACACTGATTCATACTTTATGGTTATGGAAATTAACAGTTTACTTAAGGTCAAAGAGATAACAATTGACAAAAGATGCAGTTCAAAACAGAATATCTGACCCATGTTTGCCTGAATGACTAGTTTTTTAACAGGAGCATACAGAAAAATAATTCTAAACCAGTCCAAGATTCCAAGAGCCAGGTTAGGGATGTTGGTCTGTTCCAAGGTCAGAATTTTATTGGCAGAATCTACACAAATTTTCATTCAAGAGCCAAAAATCAGATGGTTGTTTCTAGCAAACATTGCTCACATTTTTGTCAATCAATCAATCAATCAATCAATCAATCAATCAATCAATCAATCACCTTGTTTTATGTACTCTGTTTAATTATGTTTCTGCACATAATGTCTCTGTTTAAAAGCACATTGGTTGATATATACTTTACCATAGATGTGGTATTCAGCAGGTTCTGTCCAGTTTTGGAGGAGCAGTAGCAGAAATTTTGAGTAGTTTGGAGAACTGGCAAATACCATCTCTGACTGGATATTTTACAGTATCTTTCCCCTCTCACACCCACCAAGCCATACCCACCAAGCCACACCCACAGAACTGGCAGTAAAAAAATGTGAATCCCACCACTTCTTCAGCACAAAAAGTGCCACTAAATAGACTGAAAAGGACATTTGTTTACAGTAAGTTAAAGGAGTCCTTGAAGATTTTACTCTGCTAATCGTTGCTGGCTTTAGGGAGTGGTGCTCATCTCCATTTTAAGGTCATTGACCCAGCACTGTCCAAAGATATTTCTGCAGTCATGTGGCCAGCATGACATAACGGAGTGCTGTTACCTTCCCACCAAAGTGGTACCTATTTATCTACTTGCATTTGTATGTTGGGCAAAGGACGGGCACTCATACTGTCACGTGGAGCTTGGGTCTTGAACATGGGCTGCTGGTATTCCAACTGACAAGTCCAGGGTTTTAACCACTGAGCATCGTGCTGCCTTATTTACAGTATGAGAACCAAAAAAAAAGGCAGAGTGTCATCTTATTCAGCTGGAATGTGTATGTGATTCCCCTGTCGGAATCTGACAGGGAGTGGGAATGTGGCTCTGTTGGCTGTGGAAGAAATGAGGGAAGGGCAAAGTCTGGCTGGGCAGAGCAGGGGAGAGGTAGAGCAAGGCAGAGGGAATTCAGAGGAAGATCCAGGCCCACGCCCTCTTTATCCTTGGGCACACAGGGAAGAATGGAGAAGGGAGCAACATGAGTTGCGTGGCTTATGGCGAAGAAAGGGCCCTGATTTTCTTCATTAGCTGCAGCTAGGAACACAGTGTTCAAAAAGGGAGATTGCGCACAGCAACTTGTTTGAAGCAAATGGTGAGTTATCTGTTATTGCTATTATCTGGGTTCTCGGCGTCTTCCCAACTATGTGTGTTTTGCTGTGCTTTCAAATCTGTAATTTCTTCTCCTGCCCCATCAAGTTAATTACTGCAGCGTGGTTTGTGTGGATTTTTCTTCACAGCTTGTATGTACTTTGTTTTCGGATTGAATTTCCTCCACTTAAAGACTGTTCTTGGGAGAGATTTTTCTCCAGCCAAAGCAACTGGACATTGGGGGCAAAGTTGGAGGTATTAAAGGGACTCTTCTTACTTGTGTAACTGGGTTGCCTTTGTGCCATGCCCCAGGTCATCACAATTTGTATCAGATTGCTCAAATTTTTTGCCACTCTGCACTGGTCCATAAATGACCATGAAAACATTGATTTAAACTGGTTACAAATAAATATTACAAGTAGGCAAATATGCAGAATCTGTGAATAATGAGGATTGACTATATTTATTATTTGTCAAATTTATATCTCATTTTTTCCTGAGCTTAACTCTTTCAACATTTTATCTCCAGGAAAACCTTGTGAAGTAAATAAAATTCAGAGGCAGTGATTGGCCCAGTCACCCAGTGAGTTCTGTTTGAAGGTGGACTAGATTGTTGATATCAATCCTAGTCCAAGAGAAAAATAATAGATGAAAAATAAATTCAGTTGACCATTAAAGGTAGGGAGTTAAAAGATAATTAAATAATAGGCCAGAAAACCACTTCATAACTTTACAGTCATATCTTCATTATCATTGCCAACATCCATTTAAAAGGTGTTTTAGGTATCAAACATCAGGAACAAACTAGTGAAATCTTTTATGAACTGAAGGAAATATTTGTTGAGAAGAGCTTAATCTATCTTTTGTTCACCATAATTTACTCTAAAACTGGGATTTTCTGCAGCTATTAGAAAATGGCATGCTTTCCTGTATCAGGAATAAACCAGACCTTTCATGCAATTTTCTGGCCACAGTGAATTATGCAGTTTATATGAATTCCTCTGATAGAAATGGAAATTCTTATATAGCTTTCAGACCACTGATGAAACTGTGCAAAAGTTCTTCTTCAGTGTTTCTAAATAACAATATATTCTACTGGGTTTTTTTTTTGGCATTAACAAATGGGCCACTACTACATATATTTAAATAAAGTATTATTAACTTCAACTCATTCATAACACCAAATTATTGAAAGATTGCCTTTGACAATTTGAATTTTTGTTCAAGGTTTTTTTGGGGGGGAACTCATGGACTTTGGAAAGAATTTTATCACATGAGTGAAATTGATAATATACTTTTGAAGTGGCACAATTATTGTAAATGGTGAATTAATTAAACCATGTGAAATACAGAAAGGAACTAGACAAGGGTGCTTCCTTGTTATTGTTCATTCTGACACTTTAGGATTTAAATAGAGATATAAGACAAAAGGAGACATGATGGGTCGGTGGTTAAAGATGCTGAGTTTATCAGCTTGTCAGCTGGAAAGCTGACAGTCTGGGTTAATGGAGTAAGCAGTGGTGGCGCATTGGTTGGAATGCAGTACTGCAGGCTACTTCTGCTGACTGCCAGCTGCCGGCAGTTTGAGTCTTACTGCCTCAAGGTTCACTCAGCTTTCCATCCTTCTGAGGTTGGTTAAATGAGGATCCAGATTGCTGGGGGCATTATGCTGACTCTGCAAACCACTTAAATAAGCTAGCATAAAATCCAGAACTTCACAGCCCAATTAAAAGATGGGGGTGGGTGAGAGCAGGATGGGTGGGAGGTGGGCTCATTGTTAACCGACCAACTATCACCGTGGCAATACTCCCCCATTGGAGCCTCAAGCTAACTGGCAGAACCTGGTCTTTAGGATTTTCAGAAAGGTCAGGAGGATCAGGGCCAACCTGACAGAGGAGGGGATGTCCCACATCTTAAATGTGTTTATAATGCTGTAAAGAAAATCAGAAGCTGCTTTCATGAAGTATCTTTCTATTTCCTTTTTCTATTTTTTTCCTCTTTGTATTGCTTTTAACACTTTTTTCCTTTTCACTTTTCTAACTCTTCCTTTATATTTTGCATTTCTCTTTTTAATGTTATAAAAAATAATCTTCAACACAGCGTATTAAAAATAAATTTATTACCTTACTACCTGCATTTTGAAATTAATGTTCATGCATTTCAATGCATTTGCTGATATTTTTTTCTTGAGGTCCATTAGGTTCCTAGCACATTTGATTTTTAAAGATTCCTTTAATTAAAAAAAGGAGGGGTAATCCAGCATGTGAAAATGAACAGCTTTGGCCTTAAGAATAACCTTTGTAACCTCAAAGGCATCCCATAACTCAAGGTGGCTCCTATTAAGAAAATCAAAAGCAAGGTCAGATATAAACCATCAGAGAGTATTTTGGGAGAAGAGAAGGGATGCTGGGAGGATATGCATTTCAGTAAACCAGATCGTGAAATAAAAACTGCAGGAAAGCTAAAAGTACTTTGATTGAAATTGGCTATAATAACAGAAACTTAGAAGTCTGATTGTAGTTTGCTGCTGACAATTTTTATATCCCAGTGAATCAAGAAGATGTCTTTCTGTGCTATATCCAAATATTATCTTCTTTCTCAGGGTCTTGTATATTTCTGCAAAGGTCATCTTTCTTCCTCTCTAACCAGTGGCGGTATTCATTTTTTTTTACTACCAGTTCTGTGGGCATGGTGAATGTGGTGTGGCTTGGTGGGTTTGGTATGGCTTGATGGGCATGGCTTGGTAGGCGTGGTAGGGGAAGGATACTGCAAAATCTTCATTCCCTCCCCACTCCACTAACCTGCTTTCCAGCTCCGTTCTCCTTTGCAGGGCAACAAAAGAAGACCCAGCCAATCAGCTGGGACTCAAGAGCCAGCAAATAGATGGGGGCAGGGCCAGTCAGAGGTGATATTTGCCAGTTCTCTGAACTACTCAAAATTTCTGCTACCAGTTCTTCAGAACTTGTCAGAACTGGCTGAATACCACCTCTGTCTCTAACATTCCTCCATCGACAAACATTTTAGTGAATGTTCATAATATGCTCTTAATTATGGTGTTCTTATTATTGATAACTAAAAAGATTATTGCTCAGAGGCAGAAAGATGTGATTAAACTTTCTGTTCAGATATGTCGGTCCTATCATGCTTGAAGAGAATTCTAAAACATATGTTGGTGAAGGAAAAGGAAGTGGTACAGCTTTATTGGTTGTACTAGTGATATCTGGCCATCTTTAAAAATAGTCAGACTTCTGAGAAATATCAGAAGATTGGTACTGGAATGTGAGATAGAGATAAAATAAATATAGGGTTGAGCTAGATATATAAATAGCAATATTTATAAATAGCTTGCCTTCAGAAGTTGTGGGTGCTTTATCACAGGAGGTTTTTAAGAAGAGACGGAAGAGTCACTTGTAAGAGTCATTTGTCTGAAATGGTATAGGATCTCTGGCTTAAGCAGGGGGCTGCACTAGAAGACCTCCAAGGTAGGAGTGGGCTTCAAAAATTTAGCAACCAATTCTCTGCCTGGTTGCTGGGTGGACATGGCCACGGTGGGCATGGCCTAGTCAACTCTTGCACTGCCCTATCCTGGGAGTGAAAATGGGCTGTAGGGGGGCATTTTTGCTCTCCCTGGGCTCCAGAGGGTTTTCTTGAGCCTCTGGAAGGGTGAAAACAGCTTCCCCAGGCTCTGGCCTTCTGGAACTTCTTGGAGACCCATGTTTTGCTCTTCTGGGCTCTGGATGCTTTCCTTGAGCCTCCAGGAAGGCAAAAATAGTTTCTCTAGGCTCCAGAGATTCCCTGGAGGCCCAAAACAGGCCCATTTCCAGCCTTCCAGAGCCTCCGGGTGGTCTGTTTTTTGCCCTCCCTGAGCCTCTGTGCAGGCCCTACACTTACATGGGATCCAAAATGGGCCATGTGGGGACTCCTGGGTGGAACAGAGAAGGGTGGATGGTGTTTTGTTCGGAAAACACATGAGGTAGACCGGGTTCCAACAACAAATACTTTTATTGTTAACAGTTAGTAACGGAACGCCGGCTGAAGCCGGGGCCAGCCCTTTTATACAGGCTGGCTTGCCTGCTTGCAGCCAATGGCAGCTATTTAGATTTGCCGCCTTTTTGGTATCACTTTGGATTGGTTCCTAGTGAACCAATCCACTGTTCCTTTCCTTAGCCAATCAGAATGGTAGGTTTGGAGTCATCCACTTTACATACAGAACAGATGGGGCTAGCCAGGGATGGGATTTGCCAGTTCATTGAACCAGCCATAAAATTAACAACCAGGTCTCTCGAACCAGGGTGAACCGTTGGCAGCCCACCCCCTACTCCAAGGTCCCTTCCAGCTCTATTCTGATTCTAATTTCAATAGCACTTAGACTTATATTCTGCTCCTTAGTTCTTTAAAGCATTCTCTGAACAGATTATAGTCAGCATATTGTCTCCAACAATCTGAGTTCTCATTTTACCAACCTATGAGGAAAATCAAAGGGGAACACAGCAGTCATTCCCATTCCTGTTTTTTTGCCTGCCCTAAGTAATTCTGTTTTTCTCTTTCAGGAAGAAATTATCTTTGAAATAATGTTCCAATGAGTTATGTGTTGTTTAATATCAAATAAAAATGCTACATACAAAAATACCATTCTGGTCATTTTGAGAAGAATGCCTACATGCTTGCTTTTTCCTGGCTACATTTGAAAAACAATATTATCTATTTTTTAAAAAATTACTCAATATTCTCTTTTGTTTTTCCTCCTGGACAGAACAAGAAGGTGAATAGACATCACTATATCATATTAAATTCATCAATTCTCATGGCAAAAGCCTTGAATAACAAAAGCACAACCCACCATGTATACAGCTAAAAATAGGAACATTAAACATGTGCTTTGTGAGCTGGACAAAGACTGAAAATTCTTGAAGGCAGACCTACAGAAATTTTGATCAGAGATTCCAGTGGGAATCTTTTCTGAACACGATGCATTCAGATTCTTGCCTGAGTTCAGAACCACTGGCTTTTCAAAATGTGTCCTTGCACTAAAGAAAATAATGTGAGCAAGTCACTGAATCTAATTTTTAAACTTTATATTTTAAAGAGTTTTATATAACTTAAGGATTATTAACTTGAAACCAATAGGTCCTATACTCCCTGTTTCTTGGGGCATTCTTCTAAGGCAGGGCTGTCAAACTCCCGGCCCAAACACCAGATGCATCATGCGCTGGCCATGCCCATACCCATTTTAGTGAAGGGGAAAAAAGTCCCAATATGTCATGTGACGCTACCGTGATGCCGTAAGTTTGACACCCCTGTTCTTAGGTAACAATTTTCTTCAGCTCATTAAAGTCACGCTGTTGAAATTGCACACAAACTGCCAAATTATGGCACTTTTTAAATATAAAATCATCACCAAACGAGCATACTAAGACTCCATGACATTTTCTATACCTCAGAAAGCCTAGGCATTTACCACCATGTTTTCTGAAATCCTTGGAAGTCTAAATTTGTCATGCCCCTGTTGGAATCTGATTCTGAGGGGGAGGCCAAGCAGCTGACTGGGAGTGGGAGTGTGGCTCCATTGGCTGTGGAAGAAACTGGAGAAGGGCGCAGTCTGGCTGGGCAGAGCAGGAGAGAGGTAGAGCAAGGCAGAGGAAATTCAGAGGAAGATCCAGGCTCACTCCTTCTTCATCCTAAGGCATGCAGGGAGGAATGGAGAAGGGAGCAACATGAGTTGTGTGACTTTTGGAGGAGGAAAGGACCCTGATTCCCTTCATCAGCTGCAGCTGGGAACACAGTGTTTAAAAAGAGAGTTTGCACACAGCAACTTGTTGGAAACAAATCATGTATTATCTTGTTTTGTCGAGGTTTATCTGTGTTCCTGGCATCTTCCCATCTATGTTTGTTTTGTTGGTCTTTGAAGTCTGCAATTCCTTATTGTGCCCTGTCAAGTTAATTGCTGCAGCATGGTTTGTGTGGATTTTTATTTACAGTTTATATGTACTTTGTTTTCAGACTGAATTTCCTCCACTTAAAGACTGTTCTTGGGAGAGATTTTTCTCCAGCCGAAGTAACTGGACATTGGGGGCAAAGTTGGAGGTATTAAAGGGACTTTTCTTACTTATGTGACTGTGTTGCCTTTGTGCCACACTCCAGGTCATCACATAATTAATCCATCAATCAATCCATCAAATGATCTTAAAATGTGGAGTCAATAGGGGCAAAACAACAAGTTAATTTAAAGGGAAATAAAGCTAGTTTTGAGTAAATAAACTGAATACTATCTATAATTTTATTTGGTTTCAAAACAGAGAATGTCTGGAGGTCTTGATATCTTCAGCCAAGCTATCTTCATTACATTCTGCAGCATTTTTTATTACCTCCAAGATGGAGATTTTATGTCTTATACTCTTCCTGTTCTCTCTATTTTTTAAAATCATATTTTTACTACTAAATCAAGTTCCTCTTTGATCCAGTGTTGCCCTCTTGTTCAACCCCTGGAAGATAAGTGTTTGGTATAAGGGTTTTCAATTTGCTCCTTTTACTCATGAAACATCTTTTTGCTTTTGAATCTGAAACAGTGCATAGCCTTGTACTTATTACAGACACTTGTGTGCCTGAAAGCTTTAAAAGATAAACATTTTTTTTTAAATTAACAAGAAAAAAAGGCCTTCTTGAAATTATTTAAAGTCTCTAGAAATCCCTACAGTCTCAGGTCCTTCACAATTGCTTATTATACCCCTGGACTATATTTTAGGCAATCAAAATGATTCGGTTTCTTTAAAAGGGAGCCAAGTTCGTTTGTTACATTGGTAAAAATTTGCTGTTGACATAATCACAGTCTGATTATAATTTTTCATCTGTTATGCCCAAAAGAGGAACTTCTGAGATTTCATTGTGACCAACACTGTGCACCATCATATCATTTTGAGAAGATCAAATTACACTTATGGACATCTTTAGATATAATGTACTAGCTCAATACATGTGCTTCGGTACAAAACTATGTGATCGGGCTTAGTTTTGGGAAGGAAAATAAGGGGAAAAATTGTGCCTCTGCCTACCAGCATTTGTCAGTGTTCATCTGGCTAGCATTCTGTCAGTGTGTGAGAGAGTTGAGGCTATTTGGAAACTGAAGCGGAATCTGCTGTGTGAGAAAGGAGACAGCAAAGAGCCTGAGCGTGGCTTAGCTCAACTGTTCTGTACTAAAACTGGTTGCTGCTGTGAAACTAAAAATGAAACTCCTCACCTCTGCTTGTGTTTTGCATCTGGAACAGATTTCTTTTCAAGTAGGGAGGGGGAGTAGAGCTCCTTAGCTTCACAACATGTTAATAATAATATCATGCTCTGATAGTCATTTTGAAAAATCCTTTCTTAGTGAGCATCTAGAAGCCAAGAGGAACATACGTGCCAAATTTCAAATTTGTATGCTTTACAGTTCTGGAGATTTTGTGATGATGTATGAGTGACATTTCACTTTTATGTATAGAAATTATGGGATCTGGTTAGTCAGGGGAGCATCTGGGTGTGGTGGAACTGATTTTGAACTACACATCTCTGACATAATTTCTACTGAATCATACATCATTCCAAGGAAAAGGAAATTATTTTAAACCTTACTACATGAATAATGAGAATATTAAGAGAGCAAAGACAAGTGATATTGTGTAGCGGGCTTCAGTAGGCACGAGTGAAACTGAGCATTGATTGAACAAAACTATTGGGTTTTTCCTGGAAGTTAAAAATGACTCATACTATAGAGAGGAAAAGAAAGCTGTCAGAAAATAAGTTTGAACAAAATGATCAGCTTCGGAGAACAGAGCTCATCATACTTGCATGAGAGAAGAACTTTTTAATTGTTCCCTTGTCTTCAGCATCTGCTACTTCATCCCCTTGAAAGTAGACCTTAGGGAATGAAATGAGCTTTGTCCTTTGCAGTCAATTCCCTGCACTGCATTTCAAATACCTGACGATCTTTCTTTCTATTTGTTGGAGGAGAAACCAATCCAGGGATTAAGGTCACATACATCTAACTGAACACCTCTGGTGTTTTCAAGACTCACAAGCATAGAATGAAGCAAGTCAGATTGCCATCCAGCCCTATCACAAGAGGAGGCCAAAACCCCAATACTTAAAATCATAATGATCCATTCCTAGCCACAATATTTCAGACACAAATGGAAAATCTAGGAAGTTCTAGTCATTAATTGAAAAAGTCCAAGGATGCAACTGGAGTGAATGGGTAATTTAGCTTGGGTTGATGGACTGTGCAGTTTTTCAATATCAGGAACTCTGTGACTCTCGTTCAAGAATTCAGTTAACTGTTGGACAACACAGTTGCTTCTGTTCTCTGTTGTAAACAGTTAATCTTTGGCATTATGGATTAGCATTGAGGTTTCAATCTCGTGTTTGGAAGCTTATAGAGTTGGAAGGTACCTTAGAGGTCTTCAAAGTAGTTCATAGTTTACTCAGTGTTTTTTTTTGTTTAAATATGGTTATAGTCAGCAACTGCCTCAAGAAGCAAGATGGCAGTCCCAGTGATATGAATGAAATCTTGGCTCTTGCATAGGATCTTGACACATACTAGTACTGCTCTTATGTTACATAATTAGATAATTAAACATCTGCAAGAAAACCACCAAGCTCACAGAGCAACAAGGACTCAAAAGTTCAACTCTGAGCTATAAATATTCTCTTTTTGGATATCTTAGTACATGTAGAAAAATCACAACGCTGGGATCACCATTTTGTTTTCCTCTTCTTCCCCAAGACAATGAAGTTAGCAGAAGCATACTTACTATGCATGTTAAGGAAACTTGCAATATTTTCTTACAACTTTGTGTGATTATAATGATCTTAGCAAATGTTTGGCTAGGATGTATGCTGAATCTGGTTGAAAATATGTTCTTGGACTTCTTTTATATTTCTTCCCCATAGAAGATGCATGTAATTGCCCTTAGGAACTGGTCTTATTGTGCTTCTCTCTTTTGCTCAAAATATTTTTAGATGGGTTCAAATCAGGACCTAAGTGAAAGGTTTAATTTCAAATGAACTGTTCTGACACTTTTCGTGTGTGTTTGATAAACTCACCATTGCAGATAAGATTTTAAAATATAGCAACTTGGCACTAATTTGTATGTAAAATTATATTTAAGCCATTGTCTGGGATCATAGTTTATTCTCTTAACTCGTAGGTAACACCATCTGTTGCTCCAGACGAAAAAGTTCACAATTTTCCTCGACTGAAAAATGTATATATTCCCAATGTGGGAAAACTGTGACCCTCCAGATGTTACTGAAGTATTGTCTAAGCAACATCCTTCAGTATTGGCTAGAACTTCTTGGATTTGTAGTGTGTCCACATCTGGAAGGACATCTGTTATACCCCATCAGTGTTGTAGTTTTTTAATTATAATTTGAAACTGAAGCTTCTAGTAAGCTACTAGTCCAAGTCCCAAAGGTGCCTTTTCAGAAGACCTAACTATCCTTTCAGAGCTGAAAAAGCTACTTAGATGAGAAGCGAAACATCTTGGACTTCCATTTGTCAGAAATGGTATAGGGTGTCCTGCTTGGGTGGGGGGTTAGACCTACAAGGTCTCTTCCAACTCTGATTATCTGTTATCCGTCTTAAAAGAAAAAACAAGAATGTCTAGTTGCTTCTTGAAAAAGCACCTTTGGGATAATATGACCTGGATGACTGAGAATTTCTATAGACTTCTACTAGTCTAAGAAAAAAAAAATTTGTGGCCCTAATAGTGATTGAATGGAGGTCAAAAGTGGTCAGATCTGAGGTCAGAGGAGGCCAATCTCTTGATTTTTTCCTTGTACAAATTTGTTTTAAGCAGCAGAACAAGCTTCATTTTGGGAAGTGTTATATCTAAGTGTTATAGCCCCATCGTCTTCCTAAATTATATAATATATGAAAGCAAAAAGGATGATTTGTTTTAAAATTATCCCACACCAAGATTGGTATCTTCCTTTCAGTTGAGGCCACTGACTGCAATGGAATTTATTTTCCTCACATTCAATCCTTCACTTGTTTTCTAACATCAGCAAACTTCCTGTTCAGTTATTTAGCATCTCTCTGGTTTATGGGTCAATTTACCTATGGCTGGAACTTTAGATACAGAAGCTATATTAAAATTTCTGGGGATTTTTTTTGCTGACACTGTATTTTAGAACTTATTGCATTTTACCTTTTCTTTTGTGTATTTGGGGTATGCTCCAGTAAGGATTGAGTGCTTAATTTTAAACTGTCAGCTTAACAGGCTGTTTATCCTAGATTGCAACGCAGCCATGGATGTCCAGGGAGAAAGAAAAAAGAAATATTGTAGAGGACAAAGAGTGCACCACAACATTGTGATGCAAATTCAATCTATTTTTTTGCATGTGTTGGGACATAGCATATATGTATATGAAGGGTGCTGTTTGCATTGTGAAGTCAGAATGCTCCAGATTTGTGGATGTAATTGTATGTGAGTGCATAAATTGTTCTCACTATCAGAAAATTTCTCCTTACTTCTAGTAAGGTTGGGTCTCTTTTTTAACAAGTTTCGACTCATTACTTCTTGTCCTACCTTCTGGTGATTTAGAGACTAAGTTGGACCTCTCTTCTCTGTGACAGCCCCTCAGGTACTAGAAGATAGTTATCATGTTTCCCCTAATTCTTTTCTTTGATACACTAGACCAAGAGTGTCAAACTCAAGGCCCGCAGGTTGAATCCGGCCTGCGGGATGCTTCGATCTGGCCCGTAAAGGACCAGCCCGCAATGCCTCTGCCAGTGAAAATGGAGCTTGGGAATGCCATGTGGCCCTCCCTAGTTCCGTTTTTGCTGGCAGAGAGTTGCAGGAGACTATCATAGCCAAAAACAGAGCTCAGGAGCCCATTTTTTGCTGGTAAAACGCCAGAGCCTCCACAGGTACCCCTGAAACAAGTGACGTCGGGCTGGCCATGCCACCCTGAGCACGCCCATCCTGGCCATGCCCACTCTGGCCCCTCAAGGTCAAACATAACCCTGAGGCAGCCCTCAATGAAATTGAGTTTGACACCCCTACGCGAGACATACTATGTCCCTCAACTGTTCATTATATGATTTACTCTCCAGACCCTTAAGATCCCTTAAGAGTAAATATGATTTACTCTCCAGACCCTCCAGACCCCTAAGAGCCATAGTGGTGCTGTGGTTAGAATACAGTATGTACTTCAAGCTAAAGCCCATGTCACACTGCACCAACGGATGGAAAGAGGATGTAAAACGGAGAGAAACACTTGCCATCCATTGGTTAACACGATGCTTCCGTTCTGTACTCACTGTGTCTGTTTTTCATCCTCTCTATCCGTCCAGCATCCGTCGACTGAGGTTCCATCCGCTCAAAAAGTTTTGAGCTGCTCAAAACTTTTTGAGCGGAAAATGTATCCAACGCGTCCATTCTGCATCCGCAACGCATACAGGGAACATCCGTTCTACATCCGTCGTCATCAGTTACGCGTCCGCTATATCCGCTAGGCATCCGCTGCACATCCGCGCAACTCACATATGCTCCAGCGGAAAACGGACACAGGGAGGAAGCGAAACGGACGCGGAACAGACGCGCAGCGTTAGTAGCACGGACGGAGAAAGGATGAAAGCGGATGCAGCTCGCATACAAAGCATTAAAACGGCTGCAGATATTCCAGCCCAAAATGCTGGAAACAGAAAACTTTAAATTGTAAATCCAATAAACCAAGAAAAGGCAATAAATCCGACAGGGTATGATGAGGAGTTCCAGAAGTGAAGTAACACAGCAGTAAATCAAACCAATTGGGAGGATCCCAGGAACACAGATAACAGCAGCCAACATTAGATAAACTCAATGTTTGTTCCCGGAAAACGTAGCTTGCAACTGCCTTTCCTTTAAGCTCCCTCCCAGGTGTGCCTTATAAAGGGAATCAGGGCCCTCTCCTCCCTCATAAGCCATGCAACCCACATTGCTCTATTCTTCGTTCTTCCCTGCATGCCCTAGGATGAAGAGGGGGTGGGCCTATGTGTTCCTCTGAACCCATGCTCCCTTGTTCTACCTCTTCCCTGCTTTGCCCAGCCTGACTCTACCCTTCTCCAGTTTCCTCCAACAGAAGCCAACAGAACTACTTCCCCGCTCCCTGCTTCAGTAATCAATCTGAAGCTGAGCTCCAGCATTCCAACTTAAGCTCCTTCTTCCAATTGAAGATTGGAAAAATGTAAAGTTGAACAAAATGATATTTTATATTTGGTCATTCCATGGCCTGTGTGTCTCCCTAAGCTAACCTACCTGCTTCCATTTAGCCAATCATGCAAATGTGCAAACTATGAAAGAAACTCTTTCTTTCTAACAACTATTTACTGCTTCTTCAGATCTCTTCAATCTGTGGTCTGCCTCCCCCCACCAAAACCCATACTGTAAACCAAGGATGTCCAACCTAGCCAACATTGAGAACTGTGGGCTTCAATTCCCAGAATTCCATGCTGGCTGGAGAATCCTGGAAGTTGAAGTCCACAGGTCTAAGAGTTCCCAAAGCTGGACACCCCTGCTGTAAATATTTGATTGAATATTCTTTCTTACAGATATACCCCTTTTCATATTTTCTTTCCTTTTTGGTGAATGCAAGCTTTTGTCTCCATTGTCTATTCTTAACCTGCCTCATTGTAATGTAGATTAAATATATCTTTCTTCAGTTCAGCTCAGTGGTGGTTTGCTACTGGTTCCGATTGGTTCAGCTGAACTGGTAGTAAAAAAAGCCTCCGACAATCAGCTGAGAGGAGAAAGAAGAGAAAGGCACAGGGTCGGCCCTCCCACCCATCCCTGCATTTTTCTCTTCTTTCTCCTCTCAGCTGACTGGTGCTGCAATATGGAAAGCTGCAGTGTGGAAAGCTGTGTGTGCATTAAGTGCATGTGCATTAGGTGTATGAGTGCAATCATTGAACAGGTAGGATCCCACTGCTGGTTCAGCTCCTGCTTATTTCATAGGACCTGTTCTCTGTCCTTAGATTTGCTAAAAAATAGCATTTAGAATTTTAGGACTAGGGTGAGTATTTAAGATTAGACAACTAAAATGCTCTATCTTTCTGCATGGTTAGCTGAACAGCAAAGATAATAATTTGAACATTCAGTAAGACTATATGTTGTTATATGAATGCAGTTGGACAGTTTCCAGTATTTCTTTTATAAAGACAATAAAGTATTGATAGAGATTTTATTTTAGATTTCATGGGTCAAGAGTTACCCTGGAATGAAGTCTAAAATCCATATACAGTAACTGGTGTAGATGAACTAAAATTCATATTGGATATTGAAGGATTGGGATGCATACAGTGCTATTTAGCCACTTTTAAAATTTGACATCAATTTAATAGAGTACATTTTTTTCTTATAATGATCATATCTAATAAGAGAGTACCTCTAATTTGCATGCCATTACTGGTAATTATGAGCCTAATCTATTACATTTGAAATACAATTTCATATTTAATATAAGAAATGTTCACTCATGAATGGTTTCTGAATTTAATTTTCTTTGTGTGTTTTATCCGTGTCATTCACTTCTCAGTTTTTGAAAAGACTCTTTGTGTGTCAAAATCAGATTGAGTGGTCTTTTTTATGTATGCTTCCTTGATCATTGTCTTACCAAAGCTTTTGAAAGAAATGATATCTTGGCTCTTAAAAAGTTTTCGGTGCTTAGCCTTTTCTTTGAAATTTTAGACTTTTTCTAATAAATTCCTATGTGATGAGGAAAAATATGTATATGTCAGGTTACTTCAGTTTAAAATTGCAAAACACTCATACTAAATTGGTGGAAAACAAGGAGAAAGAGGAGAGACATTACAGGTACAGGTTGTCCTTGACTTACGACCACAACTGAGCCCAAAATATATGTTGTTAAGTGAGAGTTTGTTAAGTGAGTTTTGCCCCATTTTATGACATTTCTTGCCACCATTGTTAAGTGAATCACTGCAGTTGATAATTAATAACACAGTTGTTAAGTGAACTGTCTTCTCCATTAGCTTTTCTTGTCAGAAGGTTGTAAAAGGGGATGTACATGACCTGGGAACACAGCAAAAGTCATAAATATGAATCAGTTGCCAAGCATTAACTTTTGATCACATGACCACAGGGATGCTGCAAAGTTTGTAACTTGAAAAATAGTTATAAGTCACTTTTTTCAGTGCCGTTGTCACTTTGAATGGTCACTAAATGAACTTGTCAACTCAAAAATATTTCTCTGGTCTTTTAGAGTTGTCAGTAGAAAGGGAGAGGGGGAAACAATGCTTACCTTAAATATTTTCATAGATAATTGCTAGGTGGTCGAAGCTTCTAGCACGCAAGATTGTTACTGGAGAGCATAATTGATGAACCCATGGCTATGGATATGTCCCATTGGAGAATATGCATCCAGGGGGTAGAGGAAGACAAGGGTCAAGGGTGAGATGGATGATGTGTCTGAGAGTTGGCTGCATCCAGATAATGCTGGCATGTTCACTCCTAATAAATGATTTTTTTAAACTCTGAAAGATGTGGCTAGATGCACCTCTATAACTGTCTGGTTTGGTTCTGTAACCCAACAGGACAGACACAGATTTCAGAGGATAATTAGGACTGCAGAAAAAACAATTACTACCAACCTGCCTTCCATCAAGGACCTGTATACTGCAGGAGTCAAAAAGAGGGCTGTGAAAATATTTACACATCCCAGACATAAACTGCTTCTACTCCTTCCCTCAAAATGATGTTGTAGAGCACTGCACACCAGAACAATTAGACACAGTTTTAGGACAGTTTTTTTCTGAAAGCCATCACTCTGCTAAACAAATAATTCCCTCAACACTGTCCAACTATTTACAACATCTGCACCACTATTACTGTTATTCATCTCATCACTCCTTATTGCCCATCCCTCCCACATGTGACTGTGACTTTGTCGCTTGTATCCTTACGATTTATATTGACTGTTTCTTCGTATGATTTGTTTGCTTATTGTACCCTATGACTATCAATAAGTGTTGTACCTTATGATTCTTGATGAATGTATCTTTTCTTTTATGTATACTGAGAGCATTTGCACCAAGACAAATTCCTTGTGTGTCCAACCATGAAGAATTCTATCTATCTATCAATCTAGAGACTCATGGTTTGAATGGGGGTGGATTGTCAGAGCCCTGATAGAACTGTTGTAAGTTGAGGACTATCTGTATTAGTTTCTAAATTTCTCTATATTATCTAACTAATGGACAATATTTATAAACATTTTTAAAAATGTTTTCTGATTTCAAGCTGTTATTTTTTTCCTTTGGAAAAAACATATTTTGCCCCCTAAAAACATCATACTAATTTGCAGAAGTCCCGATTCTGCCAATTTTTGAATCTGAAGATGTACATCTCTGACCTGCCTCAAATCAACCACATACTGTGAAGTAGTCACACTGTTGTTCGTAGGATTGAAGTCTAATAAATGCTGAAATACTATATGGCACTTATACAGTCTTAAACATCACAGAACTCATAATTATTATTGCTCATTCATGAAATATTTAACATTTCAATAAGTTCCTAATGAAGGAGAAGTCACCTTTTGGGGGGCAGCATGTAGAATCTAGCTACGTACATTGGTTCTTTGATTTTTATCAACTGGAAACTATTCTAAATGCAATAACATGGCAGTGATGACAATTCTATATTACTTCATTTAATATAGCAGCCAATGCTACCCTATACTTGATTTAAGTGAAGCAATACCTTAATAACATTCTTTTTATTTTCCCCCCATGGAAGCATTTTTTTAAAGTAAAAGGAAGAGAACATCTAGACAGAAACTGAGCAACATGGTATATGCTGTACAATGCAGTGAGCCATGTGCAAATCTGTACAATGGAGAAACCAAACAACCACTTCATAAAGGCATGGCAGAACATAGGAGAACAAACACATCAGGAATAAATTTGGCGGTCCATCTGAATTTAAAAAACAGGCCATTCTTTTGAAGACAACAAAGTCCATACTTCAGACAAAGATGATTGCTGTTTTGAAAGAGGGGTTAAAGAAGCCATCTATGTCAAAATTGAACAGCCCTCTCTCAACAGAAGGGGAGGAACACATCATCATCATCATCAACAACAACAACAATCCCAAGAAGGCTCCACACCAATTTGCACCACTCAGGTGATCCTGAGAACACAGATAAACTTCCAGATGACTTTAATGACCTGCTAAAAGAACACAAATGGCCAGCTATCTGCAAGAAGCATAAATGCTTCCAATCCCCAGCATCCAGTCAGAGCTGAAGAAGCTTCTTAGATGAGAAGTGAAACGTTTTCAAAGAAAAACCAGAAAATCCAGTTGCCTCTTGAAAAAAGCACCTTTGCGATAACCATGACCTGGATGACTAATAATCTCCATAGACATTAAGAGGAAGAAAATTTAAGAAAATAAAAATTAGTTGAGAATTAGTTTAGGAGTAATCTGAAGCCTATCCACAAACCCATCATTGATCTATGGGCCATAAGTTAAGAATCCCTGGAGAAGATGCTAAATAAAATGAGAAATGACTGAAGACTTTGAAATCTATTTCAGATTGATGGTCAGATAATAAAGAATATTTGTACTACCTGAGAGTCTTCAGCAATGAGGGACTACAGTTCCCATTAGCCATGACCTATAGTCAATGATTGATAATAGGAGAAGCTGCGTGAAGAGAAATGGAGGGTATTGAAATGAAGAAAGCTGAGATAGAAAACAGCTTTTCAGAAGCAACATGAAAAATTACAGTCGCCAAATGTTGCCTTAACTATCATGGCCAACGGTGAAAAATGAAGGGAAATTTAGTTCCAATGCAGTGCTAGAAAGATTGCTACGAAACAGCCTTGTGATTCTATCCCAACCAAGGAGATGTTGTGATTGATTAAATGGTACATTCATCTTCATCCCAAATGTCTCACAAGCACTGGGGGAAAAATAAATTCAAATCTGCCTTGTAACTTGAAGGAGACTACCTAATGTAAACACAATTATTCTTTCTCTTAGCAGCTCATGAGCATGGTCAAAAAGTGCTCAAGTGGTTGGAACGTTGGGTAAGAGGTTAGCAAGGCCATGTTTGAGACCTGAGAGCTGCCATCAGGGGGAGTTGAGCTCTTGTCCTTCACTCCAGCTCTTCCAGGTTGTCAGCCCTGAAGCCATTTTGGGAGCATCTTCGGGGCTGCCACAGCAAGGCTGAATGGAGCTGTGGGAACATGAGGGGGAAGTCGGGAGTGGGCTTCAAAAAATTTAGCAATGGGTTCTCTGCCCGGTTCCTGGGTGGGCATGGCCACGGTGGGTGTGGCCTAGTCAGCATCCTGCACCATGTTTGGGGGGGCATTTTTGCCCTCCCTGGGTTCTGAAGGCTTTCCTCAAGCCTCTGGGAGAGCGAAAACAGCTCCCTGGACTCCGGAGGCTCTCTGGAAGCTGGAAACAGGCCCATTTCTGGCCTTCCTGAACTTCCAGGAGGCCCAGTTTTTGCAGTCTCTGAGCCTCTGTGCATGCCCTGTACTTACCTGCATCCAAAACAGACTGTGTGGGGACTTCTGGGAGGTGTGGGATGGTCGGGGCAGGGCCAGGTAGAAGTGGGATTAGGGGGTTCTCCAAACTGCCCAAAATCTTAGCTAGGGACTCTCCTGAACCCTTGTGAACCACCAGCAGCCCACCCGGGGAGTAGAGACAGCTGGGGGGATGTGCAGCCAAAATAGCACATTTTCCTGTGGGAGCCAAGGATGTTCTACCAGGTGTTGGAGAGTCATGGATGGTGGCTGCGACCTGGTTGGACCACATGACAGGCATGTGGTCTAGGGGCAAGAACTTTGGGTTTTGATTTGGGTGGGGAAAACCTCAGTCCTTCAGAGTTGGGTTTTCACCAGCTGTGCCAGTATGACATTCCTAATAAATTCATGCTTTGAGGATACTCTAAGCCTCAGGGTTTTGATGACATTGAGTCTGTTACTTGGAACCCTGACACTCGGGTCCTGAAAGGAGCTCCCAACTGGGCATGCCCAGGGCAGTGCTTTTTTCACTGGCTAATCTTTTCAACCCAGAAGAGCTTTGGTGCTTCTGACATGAGTGCCAAAAAAAAATAAAAATAATAATACATAGTCAAAAGCAGCAATATGTCCACTTAAATATGGTTAAGTATGATTAAATTATAGTCAAACTTAACAGCTTCGAAATAGAGTTTATGGCCTTTGAGAAAGTTTAATAGAGAAGATGAAATCTAAAATTCAGTAGTCACAAAGAAGGCATTCAGAAATTTGGGATGAATCATAAGAGGCTGGAGGAATAAGGAACTTGTGACACTTCTGATGTTCCTAAAATAAATTTTCCAGCATCCCTCACCATTGGCCATGCTTTCTACAGAAATTGGACTCATCATTCAGTAAAATCTTGAATGCCACAGCTTATCTACTTCTAGGATATATTGCTTCTTCCAAATCCATGATTAGTTTCATGATTGCTTTAGTTCTTTAAGCTTCTCTCTCTTTTTTTTTTTTGGAGATCTCATCAGTTCCATCCAATAAAAACTTTCTTGGTTTTTCTCCTCCTCTCAGTCCAAGGCACTCAATGCAACAGTACTTTATTGAATAATCAGTTGAGCATCTCAGACTATGAGTATGCTTAGAGATGCTCAACTGTAAAATACAATAAAATGAGATTAGCAAAATGAAGTAAAAGAGTCTCTGGTGAGATAAAACTGAATAAAATGTTGTAAGGTAAGATAAAGTGAAGACAAATGAGTAAAATAAGATAGTATAAGATAAAATAAAATGCAGGGATGTACAATAGTGTGAGCTATCCAGAGTAACCTGTGTGTGAGTTGGTTGGCTATATAAATTTGCATTATAAATAATAAAATAAATATTAATGTTCACAACCAGTGAGTTTTGGGCTGAATTCATTACCTTTACAGGCAGTCCCAGTGTGTTCTCTAAAATGTGTTCTCTTTTGGACAGACATGGAGTATAAACATAATACTTCTAGTGATTCCATATATTTTTGTGCCTTGCAAGAAATAAGACAATCTTTGGTTAGAGTTCCAGAGCGCAATTCCCTCATATAGTGTCTATAAGTATTACGCTCTTGCTGAGGCATATAATTGACAATAGAATATGACATGTCATCTATCTTGATGCTTCACAAATATATGTTCTCTCAAAAGCTAGCACATGTTAGAACATAGAATCAGGGGTGGGATGCTACAGGTTTGCCTGGGTTCAGGTGGACCCGTAGCTAAAATTATGGCTGGTTCGACAAACCACCAAATCCCACCCCTGTCTGTCCCCACCTCGCCCTGCCCATCCCGCCCTTCCCAGGAGTCTCCCTACGGCCCGTTTTGGATGTGAGGTAAATGCAGGGCCCATATGGAGGCTCGGGGAGGGAGAAAAATGGGCCTCCTGGAAGTTCAAAAATGGGCCCATTTCCAGCCTCCGGATGGCCTCTGGAGCCTGGGTGAGGCAGTTTTTGCCCTCCCAGAGGCTCGAGCAAAGCCTCCAGAGACCCTGGGAAAGGCAAAACACCCCACCACCACCATGGTGCAGGAGGCCCACTAGGTCATGCCTACCAAGGCATGTACCTAGGTCACACTCACCAAGGCAGGTACCAAGGTCACACTCACCCAGCAACGGGGCAGAGAATCCATTGCTGAAATTTTTGAAGCCTAGAATCCAGCTGCTCGAATCTTGCTCTGGTAAGGCCTATCCTATGATATTGAGTCAAATCCATTGTCAAATAGTTTCCTCCCATTCTATATTTGTTCCGTCATTGATCCCCATTGATTTTCTATATTGGACCAAACCATCACTATGTTACCAGTAAAGGAGGATAATTGTACCTCAAGGTTAAAATGAGAGATCCTTGCTGCTCTCTGAACTTGGTTGTGCTAGTCTAGTACCCTTCATTTCAACCCTGATCTACACATATTTTCTTTTATTGCATCAAATGCTTCAGAAAACAACTAGCACTGATGATGTTACCTATTTTCGGTAATGAAACATCTGCAAGATAACAAGCAATCTCAGAGAGCACTAAGCAACCTTCATCCCAATGTTATTATGCCATTATTGGTTGCTGGACATAATAGACAATTTAGATGACAATATCTAGCTCAATAAACTGTGGAGAAGACACATTAATATTATTTTATCTTTTTCAGGAAGTTGGGATTACTATCTTTTCATTTTGGAGAAAACCCATGAGGTAATGGTTCCCTTGACTATTACTTTATTATTGGTATTTTTCCTCTCTCTCCATTTAAGATTGGCTTGTTAGAAGGATATCTGACTTCAATGAAATAAGATTCATTTTCCTCTTGCAATTTCATTAATTAATCATAGATTTTAAATAAAAATCTGTCCCAAGTTCAGGGAATGATTCCTTGCCTTCTTGTGATGATATCATTACTATGTGAGATCAGTAATTAGCCTGCTTGGATGTTCATGGGTGAAAGGAAGATATTACTTGTTATTGATTGATATTGATTGAGCAACTTGATGAAGACACTCATCTGCAATTCAGTAGACTGAGAGTTCAATCCTAAGCAGCAACAGTTGTTTCTCTCTCAGGGGGCAAAAAGAAAATATCTGCTGTGAACTCTCCATGCTGTTGGGAGGGGCATCCAGCAAGTAAATGCTAAACTCCATCCATCCACCCCGACGTTACCCAGAATTTAAAAAAAAAACATTATACTGTATATTGATTGAAATGGAAGAATAGTTTACAGTTTGCAACCTCATATATACTTTCATTTTATTTTAGCCAAGTACTCTTTTTCTAACTCAGAGTTTAATGAACAAAAACCTTTCTGTGTGTTTTACAAATTTTTTAGGAGATGGTCAGTTCAGATCACATTATCCCAAAAAAACATTTTTGTCCACTGGAGGGCTCCCATATTTCTAATCTCTCTCTCATTCTTAGATATCAGAATGAAAAGGAAATGTTAATGAACAATTTCTCCTGTATCTGGCTAAAGAGAAAGAATGCCTAATTTATGGTAACTCTTGTTTATTCCTCAAAATGGAAGGGGAAAAGCTGAAGGAGAAACTGAAGAGACGGGGAAAATTCCTTTCTATATGTCTTCAGAGAACACATAGCAGAACACTTTGGAAGCTAATCTGCCCATGGCTGTATAATATTTCATTAGAATTTTTATCATGTGCATATTTTAAGGTAAAATATAGCATGAAATCGAGTCATAGAATGCATGTTTCTTGAAAGAAAAAGAGAATAAAATGGATGCGATTTTAAAATTATATATTGATTCAGAGATGTGGAGGGATAAATTCATGTGAGGCAAATTGAAAATAAATGAGTTTGAGGACTGTGGATCAGTCAACATTTGCTTTGCATCATCAAATCACTCTGGATTGTTGATATGATTTGACTGAGAATTTGAATAAATCTTATTCAATTCAATGCTTCCATCTGAAAGGCTGAATTGGGTTAGTTCAGCTCTTTATCTGCTTTTTCAAACTAGTTCAGGAAAAAGAAACTTTTCCTCATTGACTTGATCGAACTTTCTTGTGGAGTTCAGTAAAGCTAATTCAATCAGAAAATTTATTCAGATGTGCTCTGAGTGGAATCTCTGAATCAATACTTTCCTCGGTCCCAATAAATATCCCACCTTAATTACAACTCAGATACAGATTAATAAAGTTGGAAGGGACCTTGTAGGTCATCTAGTCCAACCCTCACTCTAGTAGACCTTACACCATTTCTGACAGATGGCAGTGAATCTCTTCTTAAAAGCTTCCAGTAATGAAGCTCCCACAACTTTGGAAGGCAACTTCTGTTCCATTAGTTGTTTGCTCTCACTGTCAGAAAATTTCTCCTTATTTCCAGATTGAATCTCTCCTTGAATAGTTTCCACTTTGGTGGGAAAGGAACAGTGCTCTGTGCACCTTGGTGTAAAATCAGCAATGGGCTGCAACCAGTTTAACAACTGGTTTTGTGAGCACATGCTTTGTGTGCACGTTGAACATTCAAAATAAAGCAATTTGAAACTCAACTGCTTACCTTCTAGGGTAAGTAGAACAACTGAGTGTGAAATCAGTTGTGCTGCACAAATCAACTGAGCCTGAAAGAAGAAAATAAAGGACAGGATAGAGCTGGGGCAGGTAGACAGGGCCAGCTGATGGTTGGAATTTCTGGTTCACTAGAACCGATCCAAACTGGCTGCCTCCCACCACTGTGTATGCTGGTTACATGACCTCAGAAGCATCTTCAGACAATGCCAGCTCCCTCCATTAGTTTAGTTTAGTTTTAGTTTAGTTTAGTTTAGTTTAGTTTAGTTTAGTTTAGTTTAGTTTAGTTTAGTTTAGTTTAGTTTAGTTTAGTTTAGTTTAGTTTAGT
>BLBF01000006.1:11075100-11113300 GCA_015471245.1 Laticauda colubrina | reverse complement strand
GTTTAGTTTAGTTTAGTTTAGTTTAGTTTAGTTTAGTTTAGTTTAGTGTCATTGCACCTCGTACAACAAAATTAAATACCATCTTCAGTGTACATTATAACTATAAAAATAAAACACAAACACACATCCTCCACATTCTACACATTGAATTGAAAACCCTTGATATTGCATTAATATTGTACTATACAGTAGATTTCAAAAAAGCTACTGCCCTGGGATGGAAGCTATTTTTCAGCGTATTTGTCCTCGTTTTTGTTATCCTGTACCATCTGCCAGATGGTAATAGTTCAAAAAAAAAAAGGATGCCCAGGATGAGATGGATCTTTGAGAATGTTTTGAACTTTCTTAAGGCAGTGGGAGCTATAAAGCTTTCCCAGAGAGGGGAGAGGGCAACCAATGATCTTCTGGACAATGACATTAACCCTCTGGAGTGCTGTCCTATCAGCCACTGTGCAATTGGCAAACTATATACAGGTGCAGTAAGTTAAGATACTCTCTATGGCGCAGCGGTAGAAGGTCACCAGCAGTTTTTCATTCAGTTGTTTTCTGAGAAGTCTCAGGTAGTATAATCTCTGCTAGGAAATGGAGATGAGCATCATGATTAGACAGGGGTAAAATTTCCTTTTACTTTTAAGAAAGAAAGTCTCAAAATCAATCATTAAGTTCTAAGGTTGATTATATCTTGAGCCAGGAATTTCTTGATTCAAGGTTGACATCTTATTTACCGCATCTATTGTTATTCCTACCTACGGGAACTTACCATAGCAAAATAGAATGTTTAAAACAATATACAGTTTCTCTAAGTTCCTTATTGCTGAATGAAACAGGAGCAGAACCTAGGTTGCTTTTCTTATTGTCACTAACAATTTTCTAATGCCAGCTTATCAGTGCCCCTTATTAATACTTACTCTATCATAATTTAGCTCTAGGTGTTCATTTGTTCCCGAAAACAGCTATTAAAGCATCTTTGTAGACATCTTTGTCTATCAGTCAGTGACAAAGCAAAAATGCATTAACATTAGCAGAGTAACTGTGGAATTCAATTAACTTATTAATAAGACATCAAGGTATTTTAGAGCTTGCTGTGGGATATGATCTATTCAGATAAATCTTCAGGAGTATATAAGTGGCAAGTAGAATAAATCTCCCCGTGACTGACATTGAAAATACAAAATGTTGGCATTGTTAATTAATCTGAGAAGTGATTGGTTTGAACAGGTGGGAACTGGTGTAATACACAAACCAAAACCTATAAAACAAAACAATGCAATCATATATAACAGACTTGTAGAAGGCTATGAAATGCTACAGATAGCCAAGAAGAAAAACGGAGATTAGAACAAATCAATCTGTAACCAATCCAGAATTCTCATTTAAGGCACAAATGACCAGGTTCAAATTATCATATTCTAGATACATTATGTGATGATGGTAATGCAGGGAAATTCCTGACAGTTACAACAATTAATCAGTGGAATGACTTAGATCCAGAAGTTGTGGAGCTAAAACCTCCAACACTGGAAGTTTTTATGAAGAGATTGGGCAATCATTTGTCTGAAATGTTATAGCAGGGGTCTAGACTAGAAGATCTCCAAGATCCCTTCCAACTCTGTTATTCTGTTAGAGAAGAGGACAGCCAGCTACAAGATAAAGGTAAAGGTTCCCCTTGCACATACGTACTAGTCGTTCCCAACTCTAGGCGGCGGTGCTCATCTCCATTACAAAGCCAAAGAGCCAGCACTGTCCGAAGACATCTCTGTAGTCATGTGGCCAGCATGACTAAATGCCGAAGGTGGACAGAATGCTGTTACCTTCCCACCAAAGTGGTCCCTATTTTTCTACTTGCATTTTTTACATGTTTTCGAACTGCTAGGTTGGCAGGAGCTGGGACAAGTAACAGGAGCTCACTCTGTTACGCCGTACTAGGGATTTGAACCGGTGAACTGCCGACCTTTCTGATTGACAAGCTCAGTGTCACTGAGCCACTGCGTCCCCTTGAAACAAGGTAGATAGACACAATTATAGTGGGTGGGTGCACTTTTGGGAGACTGACAAAGCCATGCTGGGGAGAAATCCTCCAAGAAGATCTGTTGAAATGTTCACTCAGTTGGCATTTGCTTAATTGTCCATAAACAATCAAAAGTATCTTTATGATATTTCCCCCCCTCCCTATATTGTTAGGCAGGGATCATCTGTGGCTCAGTGTGAACAAAGAGGCAGAGTCCAGATTTTCTCTCTCTTGATTACACATTTATTTGGCCAAACTCCCATAGGATTGGAAGAACCCCAAAGGCACTTGCAAGCAAGTATATATTTCAAGCACTTTTACTTGGTTACATAACCAGGGGTGGGATTCAATTTTTTTTAACAACTGGTTCTGTGGGTGTGGCTTAATTGGTGGGTGTGCCTTGGTGGTCATGTGACTGGGTGGATGTGGCTTGGTAGTCATGTTATTGGCTGGGTGTGGTCAACTCAATATCACTCACATCGAGGCATGCATCTCCTTGCCTGGCCTCTTGTGACTGTGGAGATGCTGTAACAGTCATAAGTGTGAAAAATGGTCATAAGTCACTTTTTTCAGTGCCATTGTAATTTTGAATGGTCACTCCACACAAGCAAAGTACCAGCAAAGGAGGGGAAAGAAACTCCAGAGAAATTCCAGAGACAGGAAGTCTAGTCCTGGCAAGAATGTAATAAGGGTTAACGGAGAGGCAATTTCTGTAAGCAACACCAGAATGTTTCCTTCCTGAACTTTGTATATATTTTCAAGTTCCATTGAGGACCCACAGATGAATTGCAAACTGCTTCAAACTACTGAACTGGTTAGATTTTTTTTTTGTTCTCATAACAACTTGGTATATTTAATGCTAAAATCCTGCACTTTAGTTAAGGGTTGACATCTTGGAAAATTTACTCTATTCTGCTTTTAATTTCTTTAAATCAATTTCATTTCTTTAAATCAATTTCTTCCTAATCATATTAAATATTAATAGTTAAGAAAATGCAGGAAAAAAATTAACATGGCATTTTTACATACACATGTTTGAGCACATAACAAATACAAATAAAGACACAAATTTCTATCTGTAAGTCACAGGAAGATTTTAACCAGTTTGAGAACCAACATATATATATTTTTCTGTCAGTGCAAAAATGAGATCTTATTGTCTCCCTACAGACATTTTCCATCTCTGATTCTGTTTTGGTCCATTACTTAAGCAATTTAATATTAATTTAATTAATATTAATATTAAGTTAATATTAATTATTCTAATAAATAGAATAATTAAGCAACAACAATTATTATCTCTATGTTTCTCTAAAACAACGCACTAAATAAGCAAATAGTAATAACACTGCTGTTGATTGTCACCGGAGTTTTGGAACTGAATTACAGATATGAATTGGTCAACCTGAGAAAAACCAATCTTTTATTCACTGTATAATATAATCTTCTCAGCTGGTTTTCTAGATCTCATATTTTGCATCGTTATTACTTCCACTGTTGATACCAAAAGGAAGAATAAATTATTAACCACATTTTCAGTGCTGATAGGAATTTGAATGATCTCAGATCCCCAACCGAGTTCTTAGAGATCGTTCTACTATGGATGACTTATTAATTACTATCATTATTGTATAGAGTCACCTCCTTTTTTAAAAGCATGAATTTTCAGCTGCACTAAAATTTGAAACACCCAAGTTTATTAATAAAGTACAGATTGAAAAGAGTTCGGGGAATGACAATGTATAAAAGGAAAACAACTTTTATTTAAAGCAAAGGAAGTTATGTAATTTTAATTTCATTATAAAAGCATGCATTTGACGAAAGACCATGCTCAAATGTATCTCCAGGAGATCATAACATTTCAAATATTAATTCTCATTTTTTTTCTGGCACAACCTAGCAATGAAATAATCATGATAACAAGACTAATAATGCAGCTTCTGTTAATAAAAGTTCCATTAAATAATGCTTTGTTTTGTTTTAAAGAGGAGAAATTAAACTTTGTATATTCTAAGTAGCTTTCTTTCCCTTTACTCCTGTTTACTTTAAATGCAATGTGACCGGTATATTAATAAAAATTTATATATTTATCATCTGTAAGAAAACAATTATGATAAAAGGATAGATGAAGGCAAGGAGCTGACTATTTTTTTACAAGCTGCACAGTAGCAAACTAGCTTTTCTCTTGTATAATATCTTTAGTCATGATAATGTGTTTCTTGTGGAGTTTTTGGTGCTCTCTGAGGTTGGTAGTTTTCTTGCAGATGTTTCATTATCAGGGCACTGATGATGTTATCTGGTTGGGTAATGAAACGTTGCAAAACCACCAATCTCAAAGAGTACCAAGGACCCACAATTCTACCTTGAGTTAAATATTCTTTTCTATCAGTAATATGTTTCTTGGATTAGAAGAGTCCACAAACTAATGAGATAGGACAGAGTTGAACATTTTTCTATTCTTTTCCAGGTGAGCCACTAATACCTCTAATGTAACCACAATTATGAATAAACCTTGTTCTGAACTCCCAAGAATTCTACAAAGGTGGACCCTCATTCAAAGTTATATTTAATCTTAATAATAATAATGATGATAATAAATGATTCAAATTGCTGACTGTGCAAAGAGGCAGAAGAAATAGTAGATCATACAAAAAGACTGCACAAACTGCTCAGAAACAACACCCTCACACAATCACCAAAATGATTTATTTGAATATTTGTAAAATTTATGATGTGCCTTTAATGAAAAATTGGTGGGGACATAGAGTTGAAAATCAACTTTGCAAGATTTCTGAATACAAACTGATAAAGATTGGCTCATAAAATGTCAGATTTAAATCTGGTCGAAAAGAAGACAGTCTGGATAATTAATGTGGCAATACAAGAGAGAGTAGAGTGGAAGACACAGAATTGGAGAAGATCACAAAACATCAGAATGCGGAATAATGGAGTTTGGAAGGGACCTTGGAGGTCTTCTAGTCCAACCCCCTGCTTAGGCAGGAGACTTTGTCAGTCTATACCACTCCAGACAAACGGTAGTCCAATTTATTTTCAATTTATTGATTATTTATTCCACCTGAAGGCAATGAACATTACAATAAGCAAACCCCTCCCCCTCCCCATTCTTGGGATCATGGGAATAGCTTTCAAGGAAGAACATTTAAATTGACCAATAAATACTTCGGACAACTTGGACATGAAGTTTCCAGGTGATTCCTACAATACATACAGGTAGTCCTCAATTTACAACAGTCCATGTCGTGACTGTTCAAAGTTAAAGTGGTACTGAAATAAGTGACTTATGACCATTTTACACAGTTACGATTTTGAGGATACTACCTGTATTTAGCATTGATGCTAATTGTGTGAAAATTCAGTCTGGCATGTCCATTGCTGTAGGTGTTGCTACTGCTAAATCTGGCCATATTCTTTGTTTAGAGAGATGGATTAATAAGCAAGAATGGTGATTAGATTCACCACATGAGGTAACCTGGTCTATAGAGGAAGGGGTTTATGCTGTGGTTCTTCTGTATTCAGTTTTTATAAATACTCGGCTGCCATAGGTGTCACTCATGTGGCCTAGGTAATAAATGAAAATCATGATCCTGGTTAGCACATCATGAGAACCTTGCAAATGATAATAGCAATATCACTTAGACTCATATACCACTTTACAGTGCTTTACAGCCCTCCCTAAGTGTTTTACAGAGTCAGCCTATTGCTCCTAACAATCTGGGTCCTCATTTAACTGACCTCAGAAAGATGGAAGGCAATGCAAGCAACTACCAGGCACATACTATCATATGTGGTAGACATGTAAACATGAAAGGAAATATTGGCAACAGATTCAGAAATGGTTAGAGCAAATGGTGAGACATCATGTAGAACTTAAGCCAGAATTATTTTTATTAGGAATAATAACAGAAGGGTATAGCAAATATAATACTCCACATCCTGACAATGGCGAGAATGGTTTATACCCAGCAATGGAAGAATGGAAACATTCCATCAGAAAGAGAGATAATAAGAAAAATACTGGTTTGTGACTCTAACTCTAGAATTGAAAAATGAAGGGGAAACAGAATACCATGATACTTGGAATAAATTTTACCAATGGCTGTATGCAAGAGGTGGAAATTGGAACATAACATAATTAAGATAAACTGATCTAGAATGAGACACTATAGAGGATCTAAAAGAGCAGGGTAGTCAAAAGAATTGTAAAAAAAAAATCAATATTGCATAAATAATATGTATGTTAGTTGTTTAGGTTTATTCTAGTATGTATGGCAGAGGAATGCCAGGACTGTCACACTGTGTTGGATATCTATATTGGTAAACAATAAAAATATATTCAAAAAAAGAAAAAGATGAGTCAACCCTAAGATTTGAACTGCCAAATTCCAGTCAGCCGGCAGTCAGCAGAAGTAGCCTGCAGTACTGCACTCTAACCACTGCACTATCCTGGTTTATAATGTTGACAACACAACAATGGATTCACAACAGTATTTTCGAATTAAGAAAACTCTGAAGCATTGGGCTAAAATATGAAGACTTGTCAAAGCCTCATGCCTGATAATATTCTAAGATCTGGATTTTCGAGGTATTATAAAGTCAAACTAGATGCTTGCTAAAGAATAACCTTGAATTTCTTTGTTCATTCTCTCGCTGGGACAGATCATCTCCCATAGCACATCGGACAGTTTAGTACTTTCATGTCCATTTTCCTTCTGTTCTTTTTTTCTTTTTAATTGAGTAGTCAACTATACTTATTCAGATCCCTTTTATTTTTTGACATCCCTGCCACTTTCGGTTTGGCTACTTGTCAATATACCAACAGTATGGATTTTTTTTTCCTACTTTGAAGTTCAAGAGGTGAAAACTGACATTCTGAAGAACACTTTTGAAATGTCAAGCCTGTCTTGTCATGAGTTTTACAGTAGCATTTCCCCTATTTGCTCCAAATGGATCTTTAAAACTAAATGAATTGCTTTCATTAGCCCTGTGGTGGACCTAACCTTGATAAATCCCATAACTGGAGAACGAACGCTTATAATGCTTCTGATTCATGGTGAATTCACACCAGAACAGCTAGACATAAGAACAGTTTTTTCCCAAATGCCATCACTCTGCTAAATAAATAATTCCCTCAACACTGTCCAACTATTTACAAACTCTGCACAACTATTACTATTAATCTTCTCATCACACCTTACCACCCATCCCTTCTCATTTGTGACAGTATGACTGTAACTATATTGCTTGTATCCTAATGTTTTTTGGGGCTGTTTCCTAGTATGATTTGATTGCTTATAGTACCCTGTGACTATTATTAAGTGTTGTACCTTATGATTCTTGACTCTTAATGAATTATCTTTTCTTTTATGTATACTGAGAGCATTTGCACCAAGACAAATTCCTTGCATGTCCAATCACACTTGGCCAATAAAAGAATTCTAACTCTAATTCTAATAAAAGAAATGGGAAAAATATTTGGTCCACTATGCTACACTTTTTTCCCATAATATAATAGTTTTGGAAGGGACCACTGACCATTCCTCTGAAGAGGAAAATCTAGCTTTTGCTTGAAATGGTTTGAAATCTACTAACTCTTTGAGTAATGGTTCTATTATAGAACTGCTCTGATTGTTATCCAGTTCTGCTTTATATTCAGTTGCAATCTGTCTTCTGTAACTCAAAATTCATTTTTGTGCCCTTTACTTTGGAACAAGGGAGAAAAAAGGTCTACTGTTTGCCTTTCTTTCAGATATTCAATGTTTTCTCTTCCAACAGAATCCAAGGCTGGAGTTGGGATCAAAATCAGCAAGCTGATGGATAGAGAGTATGCAAAGCCTGCTCTTTTGTACTAGCTTTGATGTTGTTGTGATATGTGGTGCTGGTTACCAGCTTGTCTGGTTGAGCCAATTGGTTGAACCAATTCATGGAAGTCATGGGGATGGTAATCTGTAGGGCTTCTGTTGGGAAATTAGTAGGTTTCCTTGTGCAGTTGGTTGGCCACTGTGAGAAATTACTGCTGGACTAGATGGACAGGGCCTCTGATCAAACAGGGTATTACATATTGTATTGTATTGTACTGTACTGTATTGTATTTATTGCATTGCATCCCATTGCATTGCATTGCATTGCATTGCATTGCATTGCATTGCATTGTATTGCATCCAATTGCATTGCATTCCATAGCATTCCATTTCATTGCAGGGTAATTCTGGGTGACTTGCAATATTAAAAAAGATAATACTATATAAATAAAATGCTGAAAAATATAAATAAACAAAATACAAAAGGTAAAAGATGGGGAGGAGGGACGAAGATAAGCAGGGGGCAAGCAGGAGCTGATATTAATCAATCAACCAGCCCCAATTTGAAGTTCCACCTTGGGAGATCCACGCCAATTGACAGAGCCAGCATCAACTTCAGGTCTGCCACAGCCATCTTTCCATTTCTCAGATTGCTGCACAGAATGGGAGGAAGTATATGTTTAACTTTTGTTCATAAACATTTTGAATACAGTATATTGTCAGTGTTTATCATTTACAAAAAATAAAAAAGAATACAAACTGAGATATCAACATGTATACTGATAAATATAATAGTAGTGTCATTCTGTCATTTTAACTAAATTTCTCTTTCTTACCTTATTTATAGTTCTATAAATTATATCAACTTGTTTGTAATTACGTATAAACCCTCTTATATATTTAATTCATACATAACAATACTCTTTCTTCGCCTATTTTCTACCTCTTATCTCTAACCACTCATAAAACATGAGGTCGTATTCAGCAGGTTCTGACCAGTTCTGGAGAACCAGCAGCAAAAATTTTGAGTAGTTCGGAGAACCAGCAAATACCACCTCTGACTGGCCTCTCCCCAATCTATTATCTGCCTCCCGAGTCCCAGCTGATCGGCTTGCTCTTCTTTTGTTGCCCTGCACAGGAGAACGGAGATGGAAAGCAGGTTAGTGGGGTGGGGAGGGAATGGAAATTTTGCAATAACCTTCCCCTGCCATGCCCACTATGCCATGCCTATAGAACCGGTAGTAAAAAAAAATTAATCCCACCACTGGATTCTGTGAAGATTCAGACAATGAAAAACAAGAACAGGTACAACCAAGAACCCTGAAACTGAGTCTTATGAAGAGAAGATCATGGAAGATTTAAAGAACCTGGCAGATTTAGCTTTGAAAGGAAAACACCGGAATCTGCCAGGGCAGAGATCTCAAAACCAGCTGGGTGGTGGGCAATGTCACGATCCAGTCCTGTTAAGAACATAATATATTGCCCCTCTCCCCAAGTGAAGTTGGATCCAACCCTCCTGACCTTCCCCAAGAGCTTAAAGACCAAACTGTCAAGATTTCAACAAATGAACCAAACCAATTCAACACTCCGAGGCTTGCAGCTTTCTCAAATAACTGTTTTACTGAGTATATCGTTTTGGCACAAATGAAAACAAAACCAACTCTGACTATTTCCCGTATTTTCAGTATAATTAAAGAATAGATAACTCACTCTCTCATTGTCACATTGTCCAATTAGGTGCTCTGGCATCTCCTTGGCAACCTTTTCCAGTCTCTGGCCAACATCTATTGGAATGGCTTTGGTTTCCATGGGACAGTAGGTTGTTATTGTCTGGACTGACATTCCAAATCTCTCCCTCCTCCTAGTTTTGCATGTATTGACAACTGCAAGGATTGTATTTGCACAATATTAGAAAAATGTGAACACTCCATCAGGTGGGGACGTAATTCGGAAGATACTAGAGTGTACAGAGATGGATTGATTGACCATTAAAAATAAAGGACAAAGAAGACACAGAATATCACTTAACATGGAATAAGTTTTCAGAATCACAGTTTTTGAAGGAATCCCCCAGTCTGATCCACAGCAATGTGTAGGAAAACTATTTAAGCCAGGGGAAAAGTTATCCAGCTTTTCCTTAAAATATTATTCAGAAATGGGGAACTCCTTTCACCATTCCACCGTTCCACCGTTATACAGATCTTACAATCAGGATAAACTTCATCTTACTCTTTCTTTTTAATCTAGGTACACTTTATACTCATTGTTTATGTCATTTCTGTGATCATAGTTCATGACTATTTGATTTATTTCATTTATAGGCTGACTTCAACCTGACTTTACCTTGCCTGTAGCTTTTCTTTATGCACCTAAATTTGCTATCAAATATTTATGTATACTACATCTATGCATCCAATTCTTCTTTTCCACAAAGTGAATATCCAAAGTTTAAATGGCACATCCTTAAGTCGATATATCATCCTCCTTGCCTACTTTGAACCCTCTCTAATTTGTAAATATCATGCTGGCAATGGGGTGTATGCACAGTACGCTAGGTATGGTCTCTGTACTCTGAAGTAGAAATGAATAATGACTTTTCATGTCTTAAATACTTTTAATGTGGCTTAAACTTGCCCTCTTCTTCAAATGTCATGCTCAGCACTGGACATAGTACTTTATCTGCTCGATATATAATAAATAATTTAACTATTAAATTTGAACACAGAGACAGTTTAAAGTGATTCTTATTCACTTACATATTATTTTATTACCAGATTTAAATAAATTAATTATGGGAGGAAAGACTACACCAAAACATTCCTTCTCTCATATACTGTGTATTTCTCTCATATGCTGTGTATATAAAATTCCCTTCCTCCCTCCTTTCCTCCCTTCCTTCCTCACATGCGCGCGCGCACACACACGCACACAAACTTCTCAGTCACAGGAAGTAGAAGGAGCATGAGGGTTTCTTGCTGGAAGCAACAGAATTGGGAGGCAAGGAATAAAAAAATAATTGTATTTGAACCATCAGTGGCCTTCATGAAATTCCTAAGCCACCAGCTATGCATCTAGCTTAAGTAAAGAATTGTAATCATTCTTTGGGATTCCAAAACCATGGAAGGTCTTTCCTGTCTTTTTCTGTCTGATTCTGTCTGAAGGTTTGGCACACAAAAAAATGTTATCTGCCACTAAACTAATACCCTTCTGAGGAAGGAAAGGGGAAAAGGAAGTATCCTTGAAATCATGTCAAGATAAGACTTGTGGTCTTTGATCATTATAACTCCTAGATCAAAACTAGTTAGAAAGAGTCTGATCTCCAAATCTGGATGGGAAAAAAACAATTTTTTGGTCTATCTTCCAAGTGTTAAACTCTCTCTCTCTCTTTTTTTTTTTCTCTCTCTTCTCTACACCCACAATATTGTGCCAGACTCTGTTATCTTGCTTCATTTACTTCTCTGGTAGCATCATCCAATTAATCTCCTTAGGACATTGGTTCCATACCAACGAGCCTACAAAGGAAATCTTTCTGCATGGTGAATATCCATTCTGTCTATTCTTTCTGAACAATATAATGATGCTGTATTTCCCACCTCTGCTGACTCAGGCAAAATCTCTCTTGCATGCTGATCAGGAGAAGCAATCATTCAGGTCATTTGATTTTAATGTGTGCTTCACAATATTGTTAACCTTTCAGCATTCATTGGCTGCATTCCTTTATTGCAGCTCAAATTGGCTGTACCAGGGTGGCAGAGATGAAGGAGCGGACATTTTACATAGAAAGAGCCCATATGAAAATAGGCAGATGGAATCTCCTATAGCAGGCATATCAAACTCAAGGCCTGGATGGATCTGGCCAGCGGAGTTCTTAGATCTGGCCCCGGGACTACCTTGAAAACAGCGAAGGACTGTAGTGCTTCTGCAAGTAAAAATGGAGCTTGGGAGGGCCACAGGAGGCTCTTCTCAGCTCTGTTTTCACTGGCAGAGTGCGCGGGCCTACAGACACCCCTACACAAGTGACATCGAGCTGGCCACATCCACCCTAGACCCCCAAGGTCAAACACAACCCTGATGCAGCCCTTGATGAAACTGTGTTTGACACCGCTGTTCTATAGGATTTCTACTTCTGTTTTACAGATACTTAGACAAATCCTTGCTCTGCTCTCCTTTCTATGGCATCTTTCATCAAGGTGGGTTAAAATTGTGCATTTTTGTTATGATGTTGGAGCAGTTAAAAGAAAGACATTGAGTCTATTATACTTTTCTCTACAATGATATGTCATTTAGGACAAATGACATTGCAAGTAAGGTTATATAGCTAATCAAATCTTTTAAAAGAACATCACAAAAGTTTTCAAATAAATACTGGCAATTTTGGATTGATCTTGGATCCATATACATTGCAGATATTTTCCTTTCTAATCGGGTTTTTTTTTTGAAATGAGTAAAATATTAAAGCCCAATTAAGTTGTCTATATATTTTTATATTGTACTATTGTGAGCAGAACCGAAGCCATGTTGGATGGCCCATTGAATTGAATAAGGAAGTGTGTCTCAAAACTCAGTAGTTCTGCTAAATAAGAAAGTGTTCCAGTTTGTGCACAAGAGAAAAAAACAAGATAAGGCTAGAACAATGGGGAACTGTAATAAAGTGCTGCGATGTCAGAAACCGTATAACTACTTTTGCTAGATAGGGAGCTAGTATGGACCTTCGAAATACATGTATCAATTCCAAAACAGAAAGAATGTGAACCAAGGCCTCGTAAGAATGCTGCCTGAATTTTGCTCTGTGTTCCTTCTATGCCTAAGGGGACCCGTCTCTGCAGACACGTGAATAAAACCTTGTTTTCCTTGGATCAACGAATCTTTTGGTGGTTTTTTTATCTGCTTCCACCTCACACTATTTTCTTATTTTTTTTTAAAAAAAGAAATCATCCTTGTTCGTGAATATGTAGGACAGACTGGAGTGAAATTTAAATCAATCCCTTTTCTGTACAGCAAGAAATGAACCTATGATGTGTCTTTAATTTAAATTAAGTTTCATTAAATTAATTTTAATTAATTAAGTTTGATTAATTATTTAAGATTTCAAATTAACTTTCATTAAGAAATTTCACTTACCATAGGTAACTTACCATGTGTCCTCATCCACATCTATATGCAAACTCATTAAGCCTCTAACCATAAAACAAAATGGAGAAATGGGATGGAGGTCATGCAATAGAGGAGTAGAGAACAGAGAGGAATTGGTTCAAGAAAGACAATCAAGGTTTAATAAAGGAGCTCTGGTCATGCAGTGGTTAAAGTGCAGTATTTCAGGCATATTGTCCCTGCAGTCTGGAGTTCGATCTTCACCGGCTCAAGGTCGACTCAGCTTCCATCCTTCCAAAGTCAGTCAAATGAGGACCCAGAATATTAGTGGTAATATGCTGACTGTGTAAATTGCTTAGAAAAGGCGACAATGTGCTGTGGGGCGGCATATAAGCCTAAATACTATTGGTATTTCTTTCATGGAACAGATGAAATCACACTTAATATGATTCTTCCTTTCCTTGAAAGCAAGTGTAAAGCATCTCTTCCCATGAGTCTTTGGTCTCAGCTTTCTGGGGATCCCATTATAAGTTTTATTCTTAATATTTTGGATGGTGTGCTGCTTAATTGTATTAGTTCAATTATATTGTCGCTTACAATGGCTGGAAATTTATCAAGAAGAGAAGCAACCTGGAATTAAGGAGAAACTTCCTAACAGTGAAGACAATTAGCCAATGGAACTGCTTGCTGTCAGAAGTCATAGGTGCTTCATCACTGGAGGATTTTAAGAGTAAACTGGACGGCCACTTGTCTTAAATGGTATACAGTCTCCTGGGGCTAGACTAGAAGCATTGGCAGATTAGACTAGAAGCAGTGGTACCCTAAGCACTGACAAATCTTGGTGGCCCCTCCTTTGTACATTAGAAATGAAGCCATATTCTCAACATTGTGGTGCCCCCTTTGGACCTGGTGTCCGAAGCACATGCTTAGTCTGCTTAATGGTTAACACATTAATGGTTAACGCATCTGCTTAATGGTTAACACTTATAGTCTAGAAGGCCTTCAAGCTGCCTTCCAGCTCTGCTCTGTTCTATTCTATTCTATTTTATTCTATTATTATTCTGTTCTATTCTATTATTATTCTATTCTATTCTACATTCTGTTTTTGCACCTGATTCTGGAGGACTGAGTACTGAAATACTCTCAAATTAAATGAAGCAAAATGGTAAATTTTAAAGAAAGGTTCCAGAAGAAGTACTTGGAATGATCTATTCTGAAAAACAGACAGAGAGAGATAGAGACAGAGAGAAAGAGAGAGTACCATTTGAAGGAAAATGAAAAACAAATGAGCAGTAGGGAAGAAAACAAAAAACATGGGAGTTCCTTGAGAAATCCATAATATTAGGAAATATTGAAGGGAAAAAAAAGAATGCAGTTGATTATAATAGTGAATGATCTCTGAGAAATCTACAAGCCCAAATTGAAGACAGGTGATTCTGGAAAGAATCTACCTATTGGGTGCTAAGAGGTGAAAATGATTTGGTGGTGCATAATTAATTAATGAGTCAATGATGTTAATTATGACACTGGGAGGGCAATAGCATTGATTATTAAATAATTACTTCTAGTTCACATTGCCGTAAATTTGAACACAATCAAAAGCCCTTCCAGATTGTAAATTGAAGTTTATCAATTTTCTTGACACGCATTGTACATTTCCTTACAGGAACAATTCCTTCACATTTTGCATATAGAATTTGATATGATAATTTTGTTCAACACTGTAGGCTTGGGGATTGTAACTAAGCCACATTGGTCTGCTATTTAGATGTTCACCTGAATTCCCACTCCTGTTGAATCACTGTTGCATCTAGAGGTTTGTTATTCCACGTAGATTTTTTTTTTCTTGTTCCAGCCTTACTTGTGTGTATCCTGGATTGCATTGTTGGTTAGTCTCTGTTTGGAATTGTATTGCTCAGACAGTACTGAGCTAAAATCAGCAGGAAACATGAAAAGGGATATAAAAATTTAAGTCTTACACTTAGGCAAGAAAAACCAAAAGTACACATATAGACTGGGAGAAAATAGGCTTAATAGTAGTAACAGTGAGAGGGATCTTGGAGTCTTGGTGGACAACCAATTAAATATGAGCCAACAGTGTGCGGTGGCAGCCAAAAAAAGTCAATGCAATCCTCAATTGCATTAACAGAGGGATACAATCAAGATCAAGTGAGTAATTAATGCTACTCTATAAGACCTTCATAAGATCACACTTAGAATACTGTATCCAGTTTGGGTTACCACACTATAAAAAAGATGTTGAGATTCTAGAAAGAGTGCAGAGAAGAGCAACCAAGATGTTTAGGGGACTGGAGGCTAAAACATAGGAAGAATTGTTGCAGGAACATGGCTGGTCTAGTAAGAGAAGGATCAGGGGAGACATGATAGCAGTATTCCAATATTTGAGGGATTGCCACAGAGAAGAAGGTGTCAAGCTGTTTTCCAAAGCACCTGAAGGCCAGACAAGGAATAATGGATGGAAACTGATCAGTGAGACATTCAATCTAGAAATAAGGATAAATTTTCTGACAATGAGAGTAATCAAGCAGTGGAACAGCATGCCTTCAGAAGTTGTGGGAACTTCATCAATGGACGCTTTCAAGAAGAGACTGGCTTGCCATCTGTCAGAAATTATGTAGGGTCTTCTGTTTGGAGTTGGTGGGGTTGGACTAGATGACCTACAAGTTCCCTTCCAACTCTATTAATAACCTTTACTCTTTATTTTGTGGAATTCTGAGAGTTATGAAATCCACCTAAATTGCTGGATTAAGAAATCCTAGATTGAGGAATAGCAATAGCAAAGCACTTAGACTTATATAACAATAAGTGCTTTATTGTAAAGCTTTATAGCCCTCCCTAAGCAGTGTATAAAATCAGCAAATTGCCCCCAACAATCTAGATCCTGATTTTACCAACTTTGGAAGGATGGAAGCCTGAGTTGACCTTGAGTCCCATCAGGATCAAACACCTGGCTGTGGACAGAGTTAGCCTACAATATTACATTCTAACTACTTTGCCACTACAGCTCTGCTTATCTAATTCAATGGAAACAGTTAAATAAATGTGATCTATATTTGGGAATATAAAAAGCAGAGTGTGGGAGGAATAACTAAGTCCAAATTGTGTGGATCACATCAGAATTTAGGTACTTTGACCCCACTTTCAAATATTGTGGCTGAATCATAGACAGATGCAACTTCCTTGGGACCAGCTAGATAAACTTTCAAAATAAAACATATAGAATTCCGAAACAACTTGCAAACAAAAAGAAAAAAAACCTGTAGAATGATGGTCTGTAACAGTCAAAGATGGCTTTGTTCCTGAATGTTCATGTTTTCAACTTCATCTGGAATTCAACTTCTTCAGACCACATCAAACCGTTTTGCAAAATTGGTTATGCCATCCTTTAAAAACAAGCATTTAACCATGAAAGTCTGGGACTTGCAGATGAGCTGTTGAGTTATAAAACTGCATTTCATCTCCCACAAAAATATTGCCAGTGAGGATGATCTTCAATGCAGGACTCAAGGTTAAGTTGCATCTGTTTTATGTTCCATACAAAAAAGGATGCATATATCAAAAGCCAAAAGGATTGGTGATAGCTTCTGGGGAAATTACATTTCTTAAAGGGTCACTGGCTTCCCACCCCCTCCAGCACTCATCAACTCTTGCATGGCTTCAGATGTCCACTCCAGTAGCTGCACCTTGAGTGCATCTCCCTGAATTTCTTCAGCTTAAATTACAATCACCATATTTTTCTTGAATTTCAGCATATGCCTGCTATTTAGGTTGTTATCTAGAGTGGATTAAAATAAAGGTAAAGGAAAAAAAAACCAAAAACAGGCTTCTCTACATAAAGCAAGCAGTACACCATTGTTGAAACCATTAATTATAGTAGAGGTATTAGGCTAGTGCTTGTAATCAAATCAAGAAATACGTGGGTCCAAAAAACACTATGTCTTCTTAAACTCCACTTCCTTTTTGCAAGAATATTTATGAACTGGCAGAGACACAGTAACAAGGTCAGCCAATGAATAGGCATAGCAACTAAGTCAGCCAATGAGGACTGTTTGGAAATTGAAACTGGAAGGAGCCTAGGGGTGGCTCTATATTAAGCTCTGAGCTCTGAAGATGCAGTCTTGTCTACAACTGCTGAATTGAAACTAAAACTGTTTTCTGCTGTTCTCTCATCTGCTTGTGTTTTTGCCTGTAACTCTCTATCATGTTGGAAGAATTGGTATTGTCCACTTACTTATGTGTTAAATATATATAAAGAAGTTAATGAATCCAGCTGAATCAGTCATCTGTGTGTGCTTTCTGGATTTGAATTTCTGCTGCAAAATCTAACACATTCCCCATTATTAGAAGCACAGACTTTGGACCTAATATTGTTCCAAAGTTTAAAATTCAGCAGGGTGTAAAGCCCATGTCACACTGAACCAATGGATGGAAAGAGGATGTAAAACGGAGAGAAACACTTGCCATCTGTTGGTTAACACGATGCTTCTGTTCTGTACTCACTGCCTCTGTTTTTCATCCTCTCTAACCGTACAGCATCCGTCGACTGAGATTCCATCCACTCAAAAAGTTTTGAGCTGCTCAAAACTTTTTGAGCGGAAAATGTATCCAACACGTCCGTTCTGCATCCACAATGCATACGGGGAACAGCCGTTCTACATCTGTCGTCATCCATTACGCGTCCTCTATGTCCGCTAGGCATCCGCTGCACATCCGCGCAACTCACATCCGCTCCAGCAGAAAACGGACACAGGGAGGAAGCGAAACAGACGCGGAATGGACACAAAGCGTTAGTAGCACGGACGGAGAGAGGATGAAAGCGGATGCAGCTCGCAAACAAAGCATTAAAATGGAAAAAACGTTCGCATAGGGGACCTATCTCGGATATTTAGGATGTCTGCAGGATGCCTAGAGGATGCAAAAGGACATCTAGCAGAAAACCTATATTTCCTATAAAAAGGGGGAGGAAATCACCTGGATCTTACTTTCAGTCCAGTAGCCCTGCTGTGCAGACCTTTTCAGCCTTCATCTGGCTCTTGCTCTTCCACAGCATCCAGTCATCTCCACCATGGATCGTAACACACTCCTTTTGGTAGCCACCATCGTTCAGCAAACAGTGTGAAGCCATCTACAGGCTCTTTCACCTGTTCTATGGGAAGAAAAGGAGGCGGCCAAGAAGTGTCTGGGTCCGAAGATGGATCGGGAGAAGAGCAGAGTACAGACTGTACAACAAGCTGATGGTGGAGCTGAGGAACGAAGACCCTCGTGCATTCCAGAACTTCATGAGGATGCCTCCAGCCATGTTTGACGAAGTTGTGGAGCGGCTGAGACCCAGGTTGACCACTTATTTCAACTACAAGGGCTTCTTCAGCATCATCCTCTTCACCATGGTCGATGCTGATGACAAGTTCATGTACATCGATGCTTCAGGCAATGGCTCATCTTCAGATGCCCAGGTATACAATGCCAGTCACCTCAAGGAGGGGCTGGAACGCAACCTCATCATGGGCTTCCCAGATCCAGACCCCCTACCCAACGACACACAAGATGTGCCCTACTTCATCATGGGGGATGATGCCTTCTCCCTCAGAACCTACGTCATGAAGCCGTACACTTCCAGATGCCTTACCTGTGAAGAGAGGATCTTCAACTACAGGCTGTCCAGGGCAAGGCGGGTGGTGGAGAACGCCTTTGGCATCCTGGCCAACAGGTTCCAGGTACTTCTCTCCACCATGCAGCATTGCCCAGAGACCATGAGGAACATCGTGGAAGCTTGCTGCATCCTGCACACCCGCTACCCAGTGTTGCAGAACAGGCTCATGGACCTCCAACAAGGCAATGGGGACATGGAGCCTGGTGAATGGAAGAAAGGCGAAACCTGATAGACACTGAGGATATGCAAGGCCCCAACAGAGCTTCACGTGAAGGGAAGAAGCAGCGCAACCTCCTGAGACACTGGTGCAACTCCCCAGCTGGAGCAGTGGAGTGGCAAGACAGGATGATAGATGATTAATGGATGCTTCCTTGAGCCTGTCGCATAACACTGTTGAGATTGTGCCATGTATGTTGGGTGGGCCTACAATGAACAGGGCATTTAATAAAGAGTTGTGTTTATGTTGAAATGTGTGGATCAATGATTACATTGTTATTGATAATAAAGGGCCAAAGGTGTGGCACCTGGGAGGGTGGACCATACAGTCCCACTATGCTTGCAATGGAGGTTTATCTATCCCACAGCTATCCTTACCTATCCCACAGGTATCCCTGCCCATCCCACAGCTACTACCCATCCCAAAGGTATCCCTGCCCATCCCACAGCTATTACCCATCCCAAAGGTATCCCTGCCCATCCCACTGCTATCTTAACCCATCCCACAAGTATGCAAAGGCTTAAACCATTTCTAAAAGTTTCCACCAATACTTTACAAAAATAAATGAAGCAAGTGTATGAAGCAAAGATAATCTTTCTTAATAACAAGCTGTAAAAGAAAAATGACCCAAGTCAAGTGTCCAAAGCAAAGATAAAGTCAACAGGTAGCCACCCAGTCTCTGGCACACTTCTTGGTCACTCTGAGGCATGCCCAGTCTCAGGGGTGAAGGGTCCAGGTGCTGTGGAGGTGGCTGCTGCTGGAGTGCTGGTCTGAGGCGTCATTGGGGTGCCTGGCCCCGAGAGGACAACAGGGGACGGTGTGTGGAGGAAACTCTCAGAGAGCTGGCTCAGTCCTGTGATGTTGAGAGCCCTTCCCCCAGGACATGGGGTGTCAGCCCCAATACCGATGACAGATGTTCTGAGGCCGGGCTTGGCTGTGGGGTGGATGAAGGAGCAGTGTAGTGGGGATGTCTGGTCTGCAGCTGAGCGAGGTGAGGCATGGGTGGCATCTGTGGCATGGTTGGTATCTGTGGTGTGGGTGGCATCAGTGGCATCAATTGCACCGGTGGCACCGGTGGCATTCGATGTACCTGTCCCTGGCCTGGGAAGGGCTGCCTGTGCTACTGGAGCTCCTGGTATCCATAGCCTTGGAAAGTTAGGGCCTGTGGAAAGCCTTGGAAGGGCAGTGACATCACCTGGGGTGGAGGAGCAGGCCTGGACTGGGTGGGAGCAGGTTCATCTTGGTCTGGAGGGTTGTGAAGAAGATCGGTGATCCTGTCCTTCACCCCTGGTACTGGGGTTCCGACATGTTCATCAGGGTCTGGTTGACGTAGGTGAGGAAGGGCTTGCAGTTGGAGGATGGGACGTCTGTGTGTACCAGCTGAGAGAGGAGATCTACGCTGCTTCTGATGGTGTCCCTGATCTCCAGCAGGACAGTGTGGCTCTGCCCCTCCGGTCTGCCTTTCTGTCTTTCTGTGGAGGTGGAGCTGGGGGTGGATGCGGGTTGGCCTGTAGTGGAAGTGCCCTCTCCTTGCTCCCACTGTGTCAGGGGGTCCTCCACGCACTCTGCCACGGGTAGTACAGCTGTCAGGGGGGGGTCTCCGTCGTGGCACGCTCCACAGATACCTGCCTGGACACAGGAGCTGACTCTTGGCCAGAAAAGGACTGGCTCTCTGTGGGCTGCCTGAGAGAGAGGGTTGACACAGGGGCTGCTCCTCGATGGCAGACCTCACCCTCCAAGAAGCTGCACTTGGCCATCATGTAGGTCTCTTGGTCCGTCAACTTGATCATGGCCTGGCCAGATTTCTTGAGGTGCAGCTTCCCGTACCAGGTGTGCATGTGCTTCCACCAGCCGAGGAGCACCTCCGAAGTGTAGCCCAGGCTCTCTGCCTTCTCTCTCCAAGCAGCCTGCTTCCTTTTGGTGTCTCGATAGAGCCTGTGTCCCTTCCGCCATAGATACTCGTTCTCCCTCAGCCATTCCAGCACCTCATCCTCATGTTCCTCTTCGATTGAGTATTGCCTCCTCTCCCATTCATGCGTCTGCTTCTTCCTCCCTCTGGCAGGGCCATATGGGCCCTCATCAGAGGGGTTCGAGGTTGTAGGGGCTGGTCCTCCACACCACCACCACCACCACCAGCAGCAGCAGCAACAACAACAGTAGCAGGAAAAGCAGCAGCAGCAGCAGCAGCAGCAGCCGCACCAGCCGCACCAGCAGAACCAGGAGCAGCACCAGCAGAGTAAGCACCAGGAGCACCAGGAGCACCAGCAGCACCAGCAGCACCAGCAGCACCAGCAGCACCAGCAGGACCAGGAGCAGCAGCAGCACCAGCAGGACCAGGAGCAGTGCCAGCAGAGTAAGCACCAGCAGAAGCACCAGCACCAGGAGCAGTGCTAGCAGAGTAAGCACTAGCAGAAGCCCCAGCACCAAGAGCAGTGCCAGCAGAGTAAGCCCCAGCAGAAGCCCCAGCACCAGGAGCAGTGCTAGCAGAGTAAGCACCAGCAGAAGCCCCAGCACCAGGAGCAGTGCCAGCAAAGTAAGCACCAGCAGAAGCACCAGCACCAGGAGCAGTGCCAGCAGAGTAAGCCCCAGCAGAAGCCTCAGCACCAGGAGTAGCGCCAGCAGAAGCTCCAGCACCAGAAGAGCGAGCCCAAGCAGCAGAAGCCCCAGCAGAAGCAGAGTCAGGGCCAGGGGGTGGGATGGTGGCCCTGTCCCTCTTGCCAGGGCTGGCAGCAGATGGCTGAGGCTTTCTCTTCTTCCCCATGGTTGTTGGGTTGTTGGCTTGCTGGCTGGCTGGCTGAAGCTGTGTCTGGCAGCAGGTCTTTCCTCTGAATGGTGACCTGCTTGCGAGCGGCTTCCCTTTATATCCGTGGGGTTGGCACAATGCCTCCTCCCCGCATGCGCAGTGAACGCTGTGCATCCGCTAGGCTTCCGCTCTGCATCCGCTTCATCCGCTCTGCATCTGCTCTGCATCCACTCTTTCCGCTGCGCATCCGCTTTGCTGTACTCCTACGGAAGCCCTGCGGATGTGCCATCCGCTCCCATCTGCTTCCATCTGCTAGGCTTCCATGGAGCATCCGCTTTCCATCCCCTCTACATCCTCCCCCCGTCTGTTCCTTTCCGTTGTTGTCCGCTCTGCTTATGCAAATTCGGGGCACTTTTGAGAGCGGATAACAACAGATGGAACATTTTCTCGTCCGCTGTGTCCTTTTTACAAATGTTTTGCATCCGTTGGCCAATGTGACAGGGACTTAAACCATAGCACTTGTCACCTGGAAAATAATTGTAGGAGATTTCCAAAAGGGAACAAGAAGAAGCTCTGGTTTTGAAATCAGTCAGGGTGGAAAAAGTACAAGAAAATGAGAATAAGCAGCAAGAAGTTTGATGAGCAGGTGTGTGCAGTGTTGAGAAAAGTCTATAATTCTCTGAAAATGTTCATCTTTTTAGTGTGTGTGTGTTTGTTCATGTGTGTTTTGACAAGCACCAGTGTTCTCAGCCAGGGGCTATGTGGCTTTCTAGAGCCCTCGGATATTTTAAGGAGGCCACAAGTGAAAAACTTGTACAGGTAGTCTTGACAATTGAGCCCAACATTTCTGTTGCTTAATGAGACATTAGTTAAGTGAGTTTTGCCCCATTTTACAACTTTTTTTGTCACAGTTGTGAAGTGAATCACTGCAGTTTTTAAGTTACATGCTTGTTAAGGGACTCTGGCTTCTCCCTAGTCTTTGCTTGTCAAAAAGGAATCACATGACCCATAGGACACTGCAACTGTCATAAATATGGGTCAGTTGTCAAGCGTCTGAATGTTGATCATGTGACCATGGGGACATAAATGTCTCTTGTGATCATGTGACAATGGACATAAATGTGAAAAACAGTCACACGTCTCTTTTTTCCCCAGTACCATAACTCTGAATGGTCACTAAACGAACTGTTGGAGGTCAAGGACCAGTGGTGGGATTCCACACTTTTTCCTATTGGTTCTATGAGAGAACGCTTCATGCGCGCAGCATTTAAAAACCGTCTTCTGTGTCAGCGCTGGTGAGGTGAGCTGTTTTTTAGCTCAGCTGAGGCACCGCATTCCACTCTGCCGCGTGAATCAGCTGAGGTAAAAAACAAGGGACAGGAAAAAGCCAGGTGAGTGGGCAGGGCCAGCCAGAAGTGGGATTTGCTGGTTCCCCAAACTACTCAAAAATTCTGCTTCTGCTATGCCAGAACCAGTCCAAACCGGCTGAATACCACCTCTGTCAAAAACTAAAGAAGGCAGTGATTAGATTCACCCTTAAATGTAAGGGTAGATATAACACAATGTGTTGGCAATAACATATTCAAGTCCGTTTAAATCTCCAGAATCCCTGGTCACAAAAAAAATGCTCTTTTCAGCTTTTTGCTGTTGAATGTCTCCTTTCAGTTCCTTGTACTTTTTTCTTCTTCTTTCTTTTCTCATCTCCCCTTGCTTGTCAAACAGTTTCCACAAAGCACAAAGACCACTCAATTACGATCCTTGGCTGACATATTTTCTGTGTCAGGAACCTTGAGTCTGTCTTAAGATACGGAGTGAGGAAAAAAATACCTCTTCGCCACATTTACTTTATTGATTCAGACAGCATCCCAACACATGCAGTGCTTTGCATATGGAAGTAAAAAGAAAAAAAAAGAGGAATATTTTCAGGTGTGCAAACAAATGGAAGGCTGTTTAGTATTGCACAACTGAATGTTGAACCAGGAAAACAAAGGCTGTAACATAACGCTTGTATTACTTCTGTTCTTTTGATCAGTCTTTATTTCTGGAGTCTTTGCATTTTTCTTGGCAAAATTTTGGAAGTAGTTTACCCTTGCCTTTTCCCTGGGGCTGAGAGAATGTGACTGGTCCAAAGTCACCTAGTTGGCTTTGTGCCTAAGGTCAAACTAGAACTCATAGTCTTCTGGTTTCTGGCCTGGTGCTTTTAACCACTATGCCACACTAGTTCTTAACACTTGGTTAACCTCATATGTCTTTAGTGTGATGAAAACCCAAACCATTTTGCTTTACTTATGAGTTAATATATTGTGTAAACCATTCCAAGATATATTTTATTATCTCTGTTGCAGCTGTTGTTAAGTGAATTAAAGCAGTCATTAAGCAAACATAGAGGATATTAAATGAACACTTCAATCATTAAGTAAACCCAATGATTGTTAAGCAAATTCATTGTCTGGGTTGTCATTTTTTTCTTGGACATCAGAAGTGTTGTATTTCTTGTGTGGTCAGGAAAGGATGTATTTTGAGAAGCATAGCTGAGAGATGCACTAATCATTTGCAAAGGCAATAGCTTGATTGGATGCACCTAGCATTCCAAATAGTTGGAAGCTTTTGATCCGATGAAAAATGCTGCTCAGATTATTCAGGAAGTCCTCAGTTTCTTGGTTTAATGATGGTACCAAGTTATGACACTGAAAACAGTAATTTATGACCATTTTTCACACTTACAACCATTGCAGCATCGCCATGGTGGTGATGCAGTGGTGGTGGTGTGGTTATCTGGAAGCAGGTGCGGATGGCTGAGGTAAGTGAGGACTCAGATGGGGGACCAGGACCATTAGGGACTGGACTGCTGCCTTCAGAGATTGTGGGGTCTGGCAGCAGTGATGAAGAGGTTCCCGAGGAGCCTGTGCCAAGTGCACATGCATACAGAATTGCTCGTAGGAAAGAGTAGTTACAACAGCACGGGTGACTTGAGAGTAAGGCTGCAAGGTAATGGCCCCTCCTTCAAGAAGATAAAAGGCAGCGGTGCAGCGAATGTTCTTTGTAGGAAGCAAAGATGTTTTGAAACTCAGCCTCATAGACATTACAGTTGGTATTTGAAGACTCTTGTGTTGTAAACTATTTCTTATCTGTTGTTTTGTGGCAGTCTTGCAAAAAATTGGCAAGACTTTCTTGTTGGAGCTAATTAGTTGGAAGCAGCCTTTTATCTGTGAAGAAACAGGATTCTTAGCTGAAACATTAAAAGGTTATGCTTCTGCCTTTGTCTTGTGTTTGCTCTCTTGGGACCAGGTTTGGGTCAGAACAGGTAGTATTGTATCGGTTCAGTCCGGTTTGACTGAACAAGTAGCTTCAATGATCATCTGTGAGTGAACTGGTTCACTCCTACGATCAGCTGCTGGGCCCACCCAACCACCCCGGCTCTATACTGACCTTTATTTCCTGCTTTTCACCCTCAGCTGCTTCATGTGGCATAGCAGATTGCCGCACATCAGCTGTTGGAGACACAGGGAGAGTGCAGGAATGCAGGAGAAGATTAGTAGGCAACTGTGTGTGTAAAGCGTCCATTTGGTGCGCTTGCATGCAAAGCATGCCCACCAAGCCATGTAGACAGAACCGGTGGTAACAAAATTTGAAACCCACCACTGGTCACCTGGCCAAAATTCAGATGCTTGGCAATTGATTCATATTTATGACGGCTGCAGTGTCCCAGGGTCATGTGATTCAGAGGTGGTATTCAGCAGGTTCTGACCAGTTCTGGAGAACCAGTAGCAGAAATTTTGAGTAGTTTGGAAAACCGGCAAATACCACCTCTGATTGGAGATTTTACAGTATCCTTCCCCTGCCACGCCCAGCAAGCCACACCCACAGAACTGATAGTGAAAAAATTTGAATCCCACCACTTATGTGATCCCCTTTTGCAACCTTCTGACAAGCAAACTCAATTGGGGAAGCCAGATTCACTTAACAACTAGGTTACTAACTTAATAACTGCAATGATTTATTTAACAACAGTGTCAAGAAAGATTGTAAAATGGGGCAAAGAAATGTCTCATTTAGCAACATAAATGTTGGGCTCAATTGAGGTTGTAAGTCGAGGACTACCTGTATTGCTGAAAATTGTTAGAAAAAGGAGGAGGGGAAAATACTGCTTGACGTTAAAGCCATTATTGTACTGGTAGTATTCTTAAGTGGAATGAGTAGGAGTCTGAAGAAATATAGTTTAGATGTTAATCAGATGTTAATATGCTAGGAAAGCAGGCAGATTATAAAAGCATTTGATTTAGTAAAACCCTCCCTTTTTTATTTTTGTAAATACGAATTCCAGCACCTAAAATCCATCCTGTTTCTATTCCATATGGGATTCACAGATATACTGCTGGCAAAGGGCAGAGATATTTGTATTTATGAAATATGAATATCTCTGCTAAGCTTAGATATACTGCTTGTGTTCTCAGTAACAATGCCTTCAGAGACAAACAGCCTATGGTATATAAATGGTTTAAGAGAAGGTTCTAAACATTATTCTTGGTAGAAGTGTTCGACTACAAATTGAGCTGCCCCCCAAAAACTGAAATGTATGATAAACTGGGTAGGCCTGAAAGCTTCAATCTTTCTCCAAAATATGAGCTTCCAGGCAAGATGGAACTGCTAAGGACTTCCCCATCATTTTTTTTCCATATGTTTTTCATTCAGAAAAAAACAATTCTTCAAAATCATTAAAGCCCAGCTGATGTGTTTGTATTTCTAAAATACAAACTTCTCACTGATATAATAATGAAAAGAAAATCCTGCACTCTCTGGACACTCCCATTTTAAAAAAATCCCAATGCAAAAAATGTAGGTTTGAAAAGAATAGAATAGAATAGAATAGAATAGAATAGAATAGAATAGGGAATAGAATAGAACAGAACAGAAGAATTGGAAGGGACCTTGGAGGTCTTCTCGTCCAACCCCCCCTCCTTTTTGGGCTCCTGTGCCAAAAATTGTGTGTGCGCTTGCATGCTCACACTCACATGCCAGAACCCAGAAGGCAATGTGCAAGCCCCCTATGCATGCGCACACAATGTCCTCCTCACCTGAACTGGGCCTCACAGCTGATTTTCAGCCAGTTTGAGCCTTTTTCAGCCTCCCAAAGGCTTCTGCAGGATTCTGGAGGCTTTACAGGCCAAAAACTAGCCCTGTTTTGTCACTTCCGGTATTTTTGGAAAAACAGGAAGTGATGAAACGGGGCTAGTTTTTGGCCTGCAAAGCCTCCAGAAGTCTTCCTCAAGCCTTTGGGAGGCCGAAAAAGGTCTCAGCTCGCATGCCGGAACAAATGGCTCTGCATGCCATCTGTGGCATGCATGCCATAGGTTTGCCATCATGGCCCTATACCATTTCAGACAAATAGTTATTCAATCTGTTCTTAAAAGCTTCCAGTGTTGGAACATTTACCATATATACTCGCATATAAGCCGACTTTAGAATGCTTTTTTTTTTTTTTCCAAATTTGGGGGTCAGCTTATATGCGCATAAATCTGATTTCTGACACAAACGACATGACGATATAACACCACTTCTCAGATCACGCAATATCGATATTACCATACAGTCATATATACATACAGCACATTTCTTTTTACTCTGGGCGCCTCCATTTTGCTTTTTCTACCACCGGATATAACACGCTCTGATTGGTTAGTTATTCACGTGACCACTGTAGTGTTTGCGATCGTCACATGCAACTTTGTGTCCAGTTTCTCTGCATTTAGTAAAGTTCCGCAGTAAAATTCATTAAAATATACCCATGTCTGATGTTAAAAGAAAAAGAATGTCTTATGCTGCTTCTTTTAAACTCAAAAGCAGTGAAGGCTGCAGAGGAAACAAGCAACCTTGAAGCAGCAAGAACCTTTGGAGTGGATGAGAGCAATATTAGAAGATGGAGAAAGGATAGTACATTGGATTGCACCCCCAGTTCAAAACGTACAAAAAGAGGACCCAAAGCTGGGCAATTCCCTGAAATGGAAAAGCACATTCTTGAGTGGTTTGAGGCTCAAAGGCAGAATGGCTACCGTGTGTCTAGATTGGCCGTGCGCTTACAAGCATTGCAGATGGCCAAATCTGGAAAATACCAAGGTACCTCAACCTTCACTGCTTCCCCGGGCTGGTGTACAAGGTTTTTGAAGAGAAATGGGATATCACTAAGACAAAGAACAAAAATAGCCCAAAAGCTGCCATCAGAATTTGAGGAAAAGGTGATGAACTTCCAACGTTTCGTGATAAATAAACGAAAGACTGGTGATTTTCCTCTCAGCAGGACTGGCAATATGGATGAGACCCCTATGTGCTTTGACATGCCAAGCAATAAAACATTGAACCAAAAGGGTGAAAAAACAGTTCTTATTAAGACAACAGGGCACCAAAAAGCCCATTTTACAGTGGTGCTGAGTTGCACTGCAGATGGGGTGAAGTTACCCCCGATGGTAATCTTCAAACGAAAAACCCCTCCAAAAGACAAATTTCCCAGTGGTGTGCTCATCCATCAGCATCCCAAAGGATGGATGGATGAAGAAGGCATAATCAAATGGATAAATCAAGTGTGGGTGCACAGAAATGGAGGTCTTCTCAAGAAACACTCCATGCTAGTCTGGGACCAGTTCAGAGCTCACCTAACCAAAAGGTAAAAAGGAGTCTAAAGGAGTCAAACACCATTCAGACAGTCATATCAGGAGGGTTGACTGGAATGTTACAACCCCTAGATGTCAGCCTGAACAGACCCTTCAAGACATACATGCGAAACCTGTGGACACAGTGGATGGCAGATGGCAAGGCTGAACTAACAGCCAAAGGAAACTTCAAACGCCCTCCTTTGCCCACAGTTGTGTCTTGGGTGAAGACTGCATGGGATATGTTTTTACAAGAAATTGTACAGAAATCCTTTTTAAAATGTTGCATTAGCAACAAATTAGATGGCACTGAAGATGATGTTGTATGGCAGGAGGATAGCAATGAAACTGAGAATGAAGACAGTGATGAAGTGGCAGAAAATGAAAATAAAGATCAAGATGAAGAAATGTGGGATGAAGATAATGTCAAATATACATTGGAGGACTGGAAACATCTCTTTGGGGAATCTGAGGACGAGGGTGGTGGTGAGGATGAATTTGAAGGATTCTGAGACATTGTTTAATTTGTGAAAATAAATAAAAGTAAAACACAACAATAATGGCTTTTATTCTCATTTATGCTCTTCTGCAAGCTTTTGCTACGATAAGTGCATATATTACCATTATATAACATCAGATTCTTTACATAGCAGGTAATTAACTTAATATTGTTTCCCACACAAATGCTTTGATAATGAACCTTCATCAGTGCATTGCATATTGATACTCTTTTGTTATTAGCCCAAACAACACACCATGGTATTTGGGGGTTGGCTTATATGCGAGTTTTTGCAAAATTCCTCATTTTGGGGCAGTTTTTTAAGGGTCAGCTTATATGCGAGATCGGCTTATATGCGAATATATACGGTACAACTTCTGGAGGCAAACTGTTCCATTGATTAATTGTTCTGTCAGGAAATTTCTCCTTAGTTCTAGGCTGCTTCTCTCCTTGATTAGTTTCCACCCATTGCTTCTTGTCCTACCTCAGTAGGACAGAAGTAGATGCTGAGATAGATTTATCTTCCTGAGCATTCTCAGGAAGTACAGCCTCTTCTGTGCCTTCTTTACAAGCAAGTTAGCATTCATAGTCCATGAGAGATCCTCTAAGATATAAGTGCCTCTCCACCTGCTCGCCATTTATGTACAATGGTTAATGTACATCTCCCTTCCTCCTGAAGTCAATTATAAGTTCTTTATAAACAGAGATTGGGAGAGATGATAGATATAGACATAGTTGTGATATGTGGTATAGATATTCCTACATTTGAACATATTTTTTTCTTTGGCACATGCATAAATGCAAAATGTGCAAACCATGTCACATGGAAGAAAAAAAATGCATTAAAATGAAGGGATCATGAAATTATGGTTCATGCAACATATTTTAATATAACTTGGAATTAATATTTTGCACGCCCATTTTTAGGTCAAAGAATCTTATTTTTGTTCCTTGGAGGAGGGCTTCTTCTATTCAAAGGCACTTGGGCTTATAAACACCCATCAATTTATTTGAAGGAAAGAATCTTGGTTATATTGAAACACTAATCCATAATGTTTAATACAATGTTCACTTGGAAATCATATTTCATTTGCTTTCTTGCAAAAGTTAAACTGCAGGTAACTGTGGATTAAAGGTCTTTAAATCTTCAAAGGGATTTATATTAATTCTTATCAAATGAACATTTTTTCCTCCTCTCCAAACTGTCACACCGGGAAATATTTCTCTATTAACCCTAAGCTGATTGCATGATGTTTTTAATTATTTCTGCTTGAAATAAAAAGCCACTGCCCTGTAATGAGCCAACCATGATTCACACTTAAATCCAAGATATTTCCAAAGGCACCATGCAGGAATATATTTGGAATTAATGCTGTAGTGGAATCTCTTCGAATTTTCCATCAATTTCATTTCACATAAAATAAACCGTTTTGAGTCTGTGCATAGGGAGCTTTAGAATTTCTTCCAAATTTCTTGCGATAATGTTTTTTTAGCTTACTTACTGTTAGTGAAGATGCCGTATTTCAAGGAAATTTAGACACCTTCTGTTTGCAGAACATGGAGCCAACTAAATGGTTGAATTGATTGTGTTGTTGCTCCCAACATGAGCATGAGATATGGGGTTTCTATAGGTTTTTATTACATGGTGGATTATTTTAAATTTTGTATGCTACCTGGAGTCACCTATGCATGAGTTAGGCAGCTATATAAATTTGTTTAATAATAGAAGAATAGAGTAGCGTAGTGTAGCCTAGCGTAGCATAGCGTAGCGTAGAATAGAATAGAATAGAGTGATGACCCAGGGCACGGCACAAAGGTAATACAGTCAGATAACCAGTAGGAGTTCCTTTATTAGCTCCAACTTTGCCCCAGTGTCCTGGTTACCTCCTGGGCTGGAGAAAAACTCTCCCAGGAACAGACTTTGGCTACAGAGAATCAAGTCCAAAACATGGTCAACAAAAACTGTAACTAAGTCCAATCAAGGCAAGATGAGGTAAGTAGTCTGGCAGGGCAAGAGAAGGAATTCCAGATGTGAAGGAACGGCAGTAATTCAACACAGTTGGGAGCATGCCAGGAATGCAGATCACCAAAATCAACACAAGATAAATTCATGTTTGTTCCCAGCAGATGCCACATTCAGTGTGCATCTCTTTCAAACTCTCATTTCCAGGTGTGGCAAAGGAAGGGAATCAGGGCCCTTTCTTCCCCCGTAAGCTACGCAACCCATGTTGCTCACTTCTCCATTCCTCCCTGTGTGCCCTAGGATGAAGAGTGGGTGGGCCTGGGTCTTCTTCTGAATTCCTTCCCCCTTGCTCTACCTCTCCCCTGCTCTGCACAGCCAGACTTTGCCCTTCCCCAGTTTCCTCCACAGCCAATGGAACCACACCAGGGGTAGGATTCAACCAACATTATTACCGTTTCGATAATTATGTTTTGCATGCGCATGTGTGCTTAATGTGCACGCATGCCAGTTGCGCACTGTGCGTGCGTGTAATACACCATAAGCTGTGCCACCTGGACAGCTGATGAGTGCTGCACACAGGTGCTCAACATTTCAAAAAGCACTTTTTTACTGTTTTTTCAACCTCAGCTGTGCTGCGCAAGGCAGCTGAGGTTGAAAAAGCATGAAATAAAGGTCAGGTAAGAGCCCAGGTGGGTGGGTGGACCAAACAGCAGCAGAAACAGAACCGGTTCTGTGTCTGCTGCTCTTCAGAGCTACTGGTTCTATAGAGCCAGGCAGAACCGGTAGCATCCTACCCCTGAGCTATGCTCCCGGTCCCTGTCAGCTGTTCATCTTCCTCCTCAGATTCAGACTCCAATAAGAACATGACAAATAATAGAATAGAATAGAATAAGGAATAGAATAGAATAGAATAGGGAATAGAACAGAATAGGGAATAGAATAGAATAGAACAGAATAGGGATAGAATAGAATAGAATAGAATAGAATAGAATAGAATAGAATAGAATAGAATAGAATAGAATACAAAAGAAAATAGAATGGAATAGAATAGAATAGAATAGAATAGAATAGGGAATAGAACAGAAGAGAACAGAATAGAATAGGGAATAGAATAGAACAGAATAGAATAGAATAGGAAATAGAATAGAATAGGGAGTAGAATAGAACAGAACGGCACAGAATAGCATAGCATAGCACAGCATAGAATAGGGAATAGAATAGAACAGAATAGGGAACAGAATAGAATAGGGAATAGAATAGAATAGAATAGAATAGAATAGAATAGGGAATAGAATAGAATAGGGAATAGAATAGAATAGAACAGAACAGAACAGAACAGCATAGCATTGCATAGAATAGAACAGGGAATAGAATAGAATAGGGAATAGAACAGAACAGAACAGATCAGAATAGAATAGAATAGAATAGAATGGAATAGGGAATAAGAACATAATAGAATAGGGAATAAAACAGAACAGAACAGAATGGAATAGAATAAAATAGGGAATAGAACAGAATAAAATAAAATAGGGAATAGAACAGAATAGTATAGAATAGGGAATAGAACAGAATAGAATAGAATAGGGAACAGAACAGAACAGAACAGGGAATAGAACAGAACAGAACAGAATAGAATAAGGAATAGCACAATGTAGCATAGCATAGCATAGCATAGCATAGCATAGCATAGCATAGCATAGCACAGCACAGCATGGCATAACAGCATAGCATAGAATAGCATAGAACAGAACAGAACAGAACAGAACAGAACAGAACAGAATAGAATAGAATAGAATAGAATAGAATAGAATAGAATAGAATTCTTTATTGGTCAGGTGTGATTGGACACACAAGGAATTTTTTGCTGCTGCACAAGCTTTCAGTGTGCATACAAACATACAATGTATATATTAACATAAGCTCTTCAGTGTACATAGAAACAAGTTATAAATCGTAAATCGTAAATCATAAGTTACTAACAACAAAGTGATAAATCATATTATAGAAATAGGAAATCATAATAGGAGCAATAGGAGAGATGAGAAGGATAACAGCACTACAGCCCTACTACATGGGTGAATATCCTTAGGGATTTTTCATTCAGTCACATTAAACATGAGCTATTTGGGGAACAATTTGATGGACTCCAGGAACCACATTCGATGATGATGATGATTGTTATTGTTGAAATCTCAGGCTGTACACCTCACCCTTGCCTAATGGTTATGTACAAGCCACAATGGTGAGATTCAGACGTCATGCTAAGATCAAATCACTGGTTGTGATAATCTACTATCTAGAGTTTTATGGTATGTCTTGCCTAGAAGTCTGTTTAATTTGCCGGCATTATGAAACCTCTGCATATTGTATCCTTTTCTGCAAACATGACCCGTTTTGTTTGCAGACTTAGAATACAGGTAGACTCCAAGCTTTTTGCTGATTACGAAGATAAAAAGAGACATGGATTTCAGTCCTTCATTGATCTTGCTGGGAATTAGTTTTTTTTTTTTTTTTTAAAGAGAGGTTGGGAGGAGAGAAATCAATCTGACCACATTGTTCATCAAGCAGAAACATATGATTTAAGCAGCACAGGTTTTACAGGATGAAGACAATCGGTTTAAAGGGCACTGATAATACCTGACATGATAGAATGCAATGGGTATTGTGTCGAAGCAGTTACCATATTGACAAAAACTCACAAAGGGTTTGTTGAGAAAAATCCAAATAAGGATGCTTGCCAAAGAGCAAGAAAAGGCATAAAGGAAATTTAAAAGTTTCCTGACTGTTAGAAGAAATAATCAGTGGAGTGACTTGCCTCCAGAAGCTGTGGGTGCACCGTCACTGGAGGTTTTTAAGAAGAAATTGGACAGCCATTTGTCTGAAATGATATATAGGATGGAGGTCCCCAACCCCCAAGCCACTATCGGATCTTGAGCCCTTCATAACCGCACCATGGAATTGGCACATATCCCTGCTTGCATGAACAGTAGGTGAATGGGCTCCATTTGCATGAGCAGTGGGGACATGTGTCAGCTGCTCACGTGTGTCAGAGTATATTCATCAATTGGAATAAAGCTTGGTAACAAGGTCAGCCAATGAATAGGCATAGCAATGAAATCAGCCAATGAAGACAGTTTGGAAACTAAAACTAGAAGTAGCCTAGGCGTGGCTCTATATTAAGCTCTGCAGCTCTGAAGCTATGTTAAGCTCTGGGTCTGTCTATTGAAAATGAAACTGCTTCTCTCCTCTTACTTGCCCACTGAGCTAAAGTAAAAGAGAAACTAACTTGCTCGCTGAAGACTGGAGCTCTGCTCTGAACTTGCAACATGTTTCTGTCTGAGTTTGCTCCATGTTGGAGAAATCTACAACTGGTTTGTAAAATCTACTTATCATGTTTATAAAGATGTTAAATGAATCATCAGCCATCTGTGTTTATTTTTCTGGCGCTGAATTAACGCAACAAAACTCTGGACAATGTGAATGGAGTGGCACCTATGCAGTTGCTTGCCACTCACATGTAATTACCCCCTCCGCTTCCCCGCTGGTCTGCAAAATCAAAAATATTGGGGAACTCTTGTATGAGATTTTCTTTGTGAGCAGGGGTTTGGACTGGAATGCCCCAAAGCCTCTGCCAGTTCTCTTATTCTCTTATTCATCTGAAGGAAAAGGGACAGTGAAAGGAAGATTTCAAAAATAGACTGGACAGCCATTTGACTGGGATGGTATAACATCTCCTACATTGAGCTGAGGTTGGATTAGAAGACCATCATGGTCCTGTGATGACCCGGGGTGTGGCACAAAAATAACAAAGTCACCAAAGTAGATAAATTCCCTTTAATGCCTCCAACTTGGCCCCCAATGTCCACTTGTCCTTGGCTGGAGATCAAACTCTTCCAAAAACAGTCTATGAAGGGAAGAAATGAAGTCTGAACCCAAAATAAAGATAATTAGAAATAAAAAACCAACACAAATCACACTGAAGTAATCAACACAACAGGCCAGGATGATAAATTGCAGACTTCCAAAAGATAACACAGCAACCACAGTTGGGAGGACACCAAAACCCAAACAAGCCTCGACAAAGATTATGCATGTTTTGCTTTCAGCAACTTTGCCATGCACAATTTGCCCTTTTAAGCAGTCTTCCCAGCTGCAGCTCATGAAGGGGATCAGGTCCCTTTCCTCTCCTGTAAGCCATGTTGCTCCCTTCCCCGTTCCTTCCTGCATGCCCAAGGATGAAGAGGGAATGGCCTTGGGTTTTCTTCTGGATGCCTAGTCGGACTGTGCCCTTCTCCCATTTCTTCCACAGCCACTGGATCCACAGTCCCACTCCCTGTCAGCTGTTCAATCTCCCCCTCAGAATCAGACTCCAACAAGAGGATGACAGGTCCTTTCCAGTTCTTTTATTATATGTCTATGTGAAAGGGAAATGGAAGAAATGGAAGAAAGAGGGAGAGTAACATTACAGGAAGCCCTGGACTTACAACCATTAGTTTAGTGGCCATTTGAAGTTATAACAGCACTGAAAAAAGTGACTTAGACCAGTTTTCACACTTTCTCCTGAAAGTTTTCAGATCTTAGTGCAAAGTAAATAAAAAAATAGCAATAGCAATAGCATTTAAACTTATATACTGCTTTACAATGCTTTACAGCCCTCTTTAAGTGGTTTACAGAATCAGCCTATTGCCCCCAACAATCTGGCTCCTCATTTTACTGACCTTGGAAGGATGAAAGGCTGAGTCAACCTTGAGCCTGGTGAGATTTGAACTGCCAAACTGCTGGCAGACAGTAGTTAACAGAAGTAGCCTGAAGTACTGCATTCTAACCACTGCGTCACCACAGTTCATAGATATTTTCAAGGATACATCCATATCATACTCACTTATTTCAAGGATACATCCATATCATATTCCTGGCCATGATAAAGAACTAGTTTTTACTGTCTTTTTCTGAGATTTTTTCCCCATCTTCCCGAGCTAGCAAATGACCTTCTGGAGATTTCCCCTCCAATTCTAAGCCTGTTTGACCTTACTTCACTTTTTGAGATCAATCAAGATTAATTTAAATTAATTCTTTTTGTACAAAGATAGCTTTGTGCAAATAAGAAAATAAAAGAAAGAGAATGAACAAAAAGACAGTAATAATAATTCCAGGATAGATTAGCTTGTATGCAAAGTAATGACTTTGTTTTCATTATGAAAACATGGAAAAATAAAATAGATTTCTGCTTAACCTGTTACAGGGTAATCTAAGATTAATTTCTGTCTTTCCAATACATACTGTAGAGAGTTAAGGCATCAGGCTAGAAACACAGAGATTGTGAGTTCTATTTGCTCCTTAGGCACAAAGCCAGCTGAATGACCTTGGGCCAGCCACTCTCTCTCGGCTCTAGAAAGGAGGCAATGGCAAACCACTTTTGAAAAACCTTGCCAAGAAAACTACAGGGACTTGTCCTGGCAGGTTGTGTTATGTCCTAGGCCTCCCCCAAAAGCACTAAGTCAATTCTGAGTCCTGTCAAAAATCTCTTTTATTACATTAACATTAATTTATTTCATTCACAGTCAGCCAACAACTTGGCAAACAGTCTTGCAATTGTATACTAATTAGCTCAAACCTTTATTAATTCTGGAAGCTGCCTGGTAAATAGTTCCACCCTCAATGCTGGCAGGGAAGGGTTCGGTTATACAGACAAATCTTTACGAGGCTGGAACAAACAAATGACTGAACGAGTGAGTTGTGTCCTGCAAAAGCCCCCTCGCCTTTTTCTTCTCTTTAAATCCTGATGGAGGAAGGGGCATTCATCATCCACCTGTGGCCTTACTCCCATGTCGACCCTAAGTTCTTAATTGTGCCTTCCTTTTGGCAGCTCCATCCACAGGCTGGGAACCTGTCCCAAAAGCTCCCTTGCCTCACTCTATCCGAGCCCAAAGGCAACTGATGACTGCCAGCCTGCCCTGGCCCATCTCTGTCTCTGATGCAGAGCCCTCATCTGAGACTTCCTCAGCTTCCAAGACTGGCCCAGGTTCCTCCCGAACCTCCTCACTACTGTCCAACTTGGCTGCCAACTCCACCAATGCTGGCGGGCCACAACAGTCTGTGAGAATTGGACACAGTTGAACAAAAGACAACCCACCCCAGATATTGTGATATGAACCAACAGTTATAACGATAAGTGGTGAAATAAATGTAATATAAACTTCATTAATTATAACTGATCTTTAATAAGAACAGCTCATCCAGGTCATTATAAATTTGTTTTTCTCTTTACTTGGTCCCCAGAAGTGGCAACACAGAATGTAAGGCCTTGGTTTTTTTTTTTTTTTTTAATAAAGAATTTTATTAATTTTTAACAAACAAACATGTACAAACAAACACAAAACATAAAAAACATAAAATATCTTTTTGGACGGCAGTTTGATCCCGAGTTACATCTTTTTGTACAGAGATAAATTCAAGTTCATGCTTACTTTTAAATAACATTCCATTTCTTATTTCTTATTTTGCATTTTCTATATAGCTTCTCCTCTCTTTTCACTCTCTTAATTCTATTATATTTATTTCATCTCAATTTAAATCGTTATACTTATATCCTTTGTCTGTTCTATTTCAGCTAGCTATTTATCTTTTCTCATTAACACAAAGTTTCTTCTGTAATGACTAATTGGAGTATAATACCTTGTCATACTTATCCCTCCCCTAGTTTTAAAGCTTAACATGACACATAATTTTCATTCGGATTCTGCGTAGTACATTCTAAAGATAAACTCAATATTTTGAAATTATATTTAAAAAATATAATATAATTAAAACAACAATCCATAGCAATTAAAGTTATATCATTCAAATTAATATTCATTTAAGTCTTAAACATTTTACACAATCCTTTCTAAATAAGTATCATGCTTCTATGGGAACACTTATAGATTTTACTTAATTACTTCCCCCTATTTCACTTATATTTTAAAATATTAAGCAATAACAATGTTCCCATTTTTCTTTAATTCAATTCTCTCATATTTGATTTCATTTATTTTTATTTAAAAAGAAAAAATTTCGCTAAGTTACATTAAATATTTTGTCCCATTTTATAATCATATATTATTCCAATTTTCTAACATTATTTCAAATACAAATACAACAACACAATCTTATGTATCTTTGCAGAATCTCTTTTTCAGTTATATGTTTACCCATTATCTCTAAATAAATTCTGTTTCTTTACATCTTGTTTCAAACCTTTGTAACTTCTCTTCCCTTCTTTCCTCCCTTGCTTCTCCACTCTACCCTTTTTACCCCCTTGTCTCTTAATCTCCACCTTCTTGTGTATTCCTCTTTTCTGTTGCTTTCTGATGTTGTGTCCACTTTTCATCTTGTTTTTCCCTTTTTTGGTTGTTTTTTTAAGTCTTAAATTCTCCATTCTCTTTCTCCTCTTTCCCCTTTCTTCCCCAAATAAAGTTGCTTGTTCATTAAGGATGGTTTCTTCTTCATCCCAATCTTCTTGTTCTTGTAGTTTCTCATATGTAGAAATTGCCATTTCTAAAAAAT
>BLBF01000006.1:11031023-11060722 GCA_015471245.1 Laticauda colubrina | reverse complement strand
TTCAGCCTGTCTCATCACACGGATGAGACAGGCTGAAGGAAGCATCCATTAAGCATCTACCATCCTGTCTTGCCACTCCACCGCTCCAGCTGGGGAGTTGCACCAGTGTTTCAGGAGGTTGCGCTGCTTCTTCCCTTCCCGTGAGGCTCTGTTGTGGCCTTGCACATCCTGAGTGGCCTGTTGTTCTTCCCTTCCCGTGAGGCTCTGTTGTGGCCTTGCACATCGATCAGGTTTCGCCCTTGCCTCCATTCCCCAGGCTCCATGTCCCCATTGCCTTGTTGACGGTCCACGAGCCTGTTCTGCAAGACTGGGTAGCGGGTGTGCATGAGATTGTGCAGGATGCAGCAAGCTTCCAGGATCCTCCTCACGGTCTCTGGGCAATGCTGCATGATGGTGAGAAGTACCTGGAACCTGTTGGCCAGGATGCCAAAGGCGTTCTCCACCACCCGCCTTGCCCTGGACAGCCTGTAGTAGAAGATCCTCTCTTCACGGGTCAGGAGTCTGGAAGTGTATGGCTTCATGAGGTAGGTTCTGAGGGAGAAGGCGTCATCCCCCACGATGAAGTTGGGCACATCTTGTGTGTCGTTGGGCAGGAAGTCTGGATCTGGGAAGCCCACGATGAGGTTGCCTTCCAGCCCCTACTTGAGGTGACTGGCGTTGTATACCTGGGCATCTGAAGATGAGCCGTTGCCTGAAGCATCGATGTACATGAACTTGTAGTCAGCATCGACCATGGCGAAGAGGATGATGCTGAAGAAGCCCTTGTAGTTGAAATAAGTGGACCCCGACTTGGCTGGAGCTTTGCAGGCCACGTGCTTGTCATCAATGGCTCCAACGGTGTGTGGGAAGTTCCACCTCTGATACCACTGCTCTGCAACTTTCTTCCATCCTTCTTCAGTGGAGGGGCACTGGAGGAGCTCCTCCTTGTATTCTTCAATGGTAGCCTGCACCACTTCTCTGACCACAATGCTGATGGTGTTGGGTGGCACCCTCCAGCCGTACTACATGCTTTTGTAGGTGATCCCTGAGGCCAGGTGGCGCAGAGTGAGTGCCACCTTGAGCCCAGGTTCCAGGCTGGGCGGAAGTTGGTGTTTGCCTTGGTCAACCTGGGTGTCAGCCGCTGCACAACTTCGTCAAATATGGCTGGAGGCATCCTCATGAAGTTCTGGAATGCCAGAGTGTCTTCGTTCCTCAGCTCCACCATCAGCTTGTTGTACAGCCTGTGCTCTGCTCTTCTCCCGATCCATTTTTGGACCCAGACGCTTCTTGGCCGCCTCTTTTTCTTCCCATAGTAGAGTTCACAGAGCCTGTAGATGGCTTCGTACTGTTGCAGAAGGATGGTGGCTGCCAAAAAGACTGTGGTACGATCCACGGTGGACATGACTGTATGCTGTGAAAGAGCAAGAGTCAGATGAAGGCTGCAGAGGTCTGCACAGGTGGGCTGCTGTTCTGAAAGTGAGATGCAGATGAGTTGCTCCCCCTTTTTATAGGCAGTATAGGTGTCCCTTTGCATCCTCTAGGCATCCTCTAGGCATCCTCTAGACATCCTTAATATGCGAGATAGGTCCCCTCTGCGAACGTTTTTTTTGCTTTAAACACTTTGTTTCCGTGCTGCATCTGTTCCGCATCTGTTCCGCTTCCTCCCTGCGTCCGGGTGGATGCGAGTTGCGTGGATGAGCAGTGGACGCCAAGTGGATATAGTGGATGCGTAACGGTTGCGTAACGGATGCGTAGCGGATGCAGAACGGATGAACTGGATACATTTTCTGCACAAAAGTTTTAGGCAGCCCAAAACTTTTGGAGCGGATGAAATGTCCATAAACGGATTCTGGATGGATAGAGAGGAAGCAAAACGGAGGCAGTGAGTATAGAACGGATACATCGCATTAACCAACGGATGGCAAGCTTTTTTGTCCGTTTTACATCCTCTTTGCATCTGTTGGTTCAGTGTGACATGGGCTTTAATTGTTCTAACTGTCAGGAAATTTCTCCTTAGTTCTAAGTTGCTTCTCTCCTTGATTAGTTTCCACCCATTGCTTCTTTTTCTGCCTTCAAGTGCTTTGTAGAATAGGCTGACCCCCCTCTTCTTTGTGGCAACCCTTTAGAGATTGGAAGTATCATGTCACCCCAGTTTTTCTTTTCATTAAACTAGACTAGACATACCCAATTTCTGCAATTGTACTTTGTATACTTTATCCTCCAGTCCCCTAATCAACTTTGTTGTTCTTTTTGGAAACACTTCCCCTCAAATCACTGAAGTGATAGTGAGCACCAAAGCAACCAGAGGTTGCAACCAGATAAAAACAAATTCTTATCACTGCTATGGACACAGCTTGACTGCCTCTTCTTTGTGGCAGCCCCTCAGATATTGGAAGACTGCTATCAGCTGACCTTGAGCCAATAATTCCCTCTGAGACTTTATTAGGCAGGAGGCAATAGCAAACCATCCCATGGCTTTTTCTCTAGTAATATTACACTACTAACTAGAGCATACAAAACATTTGCTAGACCAATACGAGAATACAGCTCATCAGTCTGGAACTCACATTACATAAATGCTAAATTTATGAATTCTCTACCCCTCTACTGGTTGCAGAATACCTTTTGCCACCAGACTTGAAATTCTGGACCTAGAAAACCTTGAACTACGTTGCCTTCAGTCCGATCTAAGTATAGTATATAAAATCATACACTGCAATGTCCTACCCGTCAATGAATACTTCAGCTTCAACCATAACAATACAAGAGTAAACAATAGATACAAACTCAAGGTTAATCGCACTAAACTTGATTGCAGGAAATACGACAGATGTGCAGAAAAATAAGAGTGGTCAATGTCTGGAATAATCTACCTGACTCTGTGGTTTCTTCCCCAAACCCCAAAAACTTCAACCTTAGACTGTCTACTATTGACCTCACCCCTTTCCTAAGAGGTCTGTAGGGGGCGTGCATAAGTGCACCAATGTGCCTACCGTCCCTGTCCTATTGTTTCTTTTATTTTCTTATATGTATTCATAACTATGTTTTTACTTATACCTATTATCTTGTAAGCAATTGACAAACCAAATAAAATAAAATGAATAAATTGTGAAGAACACGTGTGAAGAAAAGCAGGGACTCATCCAGGCAGGCTCCAAGAATTAGATATGATTTAACAGAAGGAAAAATAAAAGTGAAACTCGTCATGAGGTGTGCTTTTTTTAGGTGACAAAATGTATATTATTAACACAGGCCAAAATACTGGTAGACAAGTCCCCTAAAAGGAAATCAACAACCAGTGTTCAATAATAATAGACAAAGAAATTCTCCTAGATTCTTTATTGTTCTTCATTTGGTAGCTTGCCCAAAGTATTTCAAAGAATGTATAAATCCTGCTGCAAAGTCTCCCAATTATATGTACAGTAGAGCAGTTTTATTCTCCTTTTATTATTTTTTCTTTGTGGCTTCTTTTCAGAAAATGATCCCCAAATAATGTCTTTTCCGACATCTGTTTGCACTTTTTCATCAATAGCATAACTGTGCAAAAAACACTTCTTTTTTAAAAAAAATATAAGCTTCTGGTTATTTTGGCTTTTGGCTGCATATATTTACACCCTAATTCCTCACTTTTATTTCAGATACTGTTTAACACTAACATGCTGTATGAGTAATGAGTAAGGTAGGAAGGTAAGAATTAATTCATAACCGACTCCATTCTTTTAAATGTGTTAAGTATTTGTATAATTTCCTTTATTGGGTCAGTTTCAGAGATAGCATCGAGAGAAAACAATTTTTGTAAAACAATGGAATAAAAGGCAGCAGGTAAAATTTATAGGGCAGACTGATGAATTTATACAAATTAAAAAATAAGCAGAAGGGAGTATGCTCATTTGTTTCAATATGTGAGCTGCTAATTTAGATGAATTCACAAATGGAAATTTGGTCACCATGCAATATTAGCATTTCTAGAGTCCAAAAATTACTTCTTAAGTCATGTACAGAAATATGCACTTGAGGTTGCTAAGTGGACAGAAAATTTAAAGTAAAGTAAATTCAGCTTTATAAAGAAATGTGGTTAGTACTTAGCAATAGCACTTAGACTTATATACCACTTCATAGTGTTTTACAGCCTTCTCTAAGCAGTTTACAGAGTCAGTATCTTGCCCCCAACAATCTGGGTCCTCATTTTACCCACCTTGGAAGGATGGAAGGCTGAATCAGCCTTGAGCCAATCAGGATTGAACTCCTAACTGTGGGCAGAGTTAGCCTGCATTGCTGCGTTCTAATCACTGCACCACCATGGCTCTTCATCAAAATTAGCAACCTGCATATTGAGACAAATGAACATTCTCCCTTCTGCCTGCCTTTTAATTTGTATAATCCATTTATCTGCCATAAGGGACATCCCATAAGGGTAGCAGTGGCTCAGAGGCTAAGATGCTGAGCTTATTGATCAGAAAGGTCAGCAATTCGGGGTTCAAATCCCTAGAGCCGCGTAACAGAGTGAGCTCCCGTTACTTGTCCCAGCTTCTGCCAACCTAGCAGTTTGATCGCATGTAAAAAATGCAAGTAGAAAAATAGGAACCACTTTGGTGGGAAGGTAACAGTGTTCATGCACCTTCGGCATTTAGTCATTCTGGCCACATGACCATGGAGACGTCTTCGGACAGCACTGGCTTTGTAACGGAGATGGACACTGTCCCCTAGAGCCGGAAACAACTAGTACCTATGTGCAAAGGGAATTTTTACCTTTACCTTTATCTGCCATATTGGTTTTTACCTGCTTCCCTTTGTTCCATTGCTTTAAACCATATGTCTTCTGTGTCAGTCTTCTCAGAAACTGACCCCATGAAGGAAATTGCAGAAATATTTAACCTATTTAAAAGAACAAATTCAGTTATGAATTCATTAATCCAATTAAAGAAATGTGGTTGCCATGAGGCTTATTTTATAAAAAAAACATATTTAGAGAAATATTTTATGTGTAGAGAAATGTTTACATTTAGAGAAACATGCACTGGGTAGAAGTATAAGTAGTAGTTGTTTTATTTTGGTCAAATGAGCACTGAATAGATAAGAGATGTGCCTTTTTTTCTCGTTTGTAAAGTAGTCCTCAAGGTGAAATGGAATTGTGATGAACTAAATTTAATGCTACAAAATAAAAAAAAGAGAAACTAAGGTGAACTGATTAACTATTTCTATTATCAAGCCTTAGTAAATAGAAAATCATTTGTACCCAAATGATTATAAATCATTGATAGGCATGCTAAAGCCAGGGAATTAGCACAATTTCCAATAAGAGGGCCAACCTTTTACCTTGCACCTTCTAGATATGTTGTGAATTTTTGGTGTTGCTATTCCAATACTTTAAAAGAACCTCAAATTAGGAAAAACTTAAACAGAGTTTCAGCTGAAGATCTTGTAATCCAGGAAGCCAACATAATCCCCAAATATATGGTTTCAATGGCTACCAATGGCGGTGCAGATTTATTTCATTTCACTTCATTACTTTATACTTTATTTTATAAATTGAATACCATTCAACATTAAAAATAAAATAAACAAATAATGAATGAAAATGAAGATGAGCTGATATTGTGGAGTAAAATTGATGAATGCATCCAGCTAAATGAAACTGTACATTTAATTGTGAACAACAGGGTTGAATTGTACATCAAAGAACACCGATTCGTGTCACCTTGGCTGTGTGTATGAAAGTTGGAATTCACAGATTAATGAAATTTTTTTTATGTTCTGGTGAATAATAAAGATGACTTTATAGGGGAAAACGTGCAAAGTTCTGAATGAATGTGATCATCTGAGGCAGGGAGGAGATTTTGGAGAGAAAATGCATTGTTTTACTTCTTTGTGTATGACATGGAAAATGATGGGAATTGTCAGAAGAGCAGAAAGATAAATAGCAATCAAGTAGAATAAGCAGAGCAATTTGCCTGTCTTGATCAAATGTTTATTGAAGAGGGGAAAATGAACTGATATGCATATCTTGAAAGAAATGTAGTCTCTTACAGGGACTAAATGTTTGACCAAATCAACTCCATGGGTTTATATATTCTCGATATTGTGTACCGGTTTTACTTATTGGTTTATAAACAAGTCCTCAAGAGGACAGGACTGTACAAACATTGTCCATACATGCATATATAAATACTTTTGATTTCAGCAAAGATGACAAAATACTGCCTAGTGTTTGCTACCATGAGATGAATGCAAAACAGATTAAACAGTTGTACCCAAATGAATGTGTCTACCACATGTCTTTCATTTCCTTCTCAATTATTTTGTGTACTATTTGACAGAAGGACAGGGGTGATAGAAAAACACTATCGAGGACAATGTCAAAACTCAGGGGAATCTTGACGAACTGGTAGGATGGGCAGAAACCAAAAAGATGAGCTTCAGCAGAAACTTCTTCCAAATGCTACATTTATGAAGTGGACTCTTCTTCACTTGCCATCAGTCAAAGAATCTGTGGTAGTATATCCCTATGCTGGGCATGATTTTGGACTAGACCATGTTCCAACTTTGATGTCCTACAATTTTATTTTATTTTTTTAAAAAAATTTTTTTAAAAACAAACATACACATACAAAACATAAAAACAGAACCATCTTCCATTTTATATACATACAGTGTGTCGTTTGGTTACATATCTTTTGTGCTATCCTTTTGTAGTCATTTACTCACAATTTATATCAGTCTTCACATTGTCAAACTAACATATGCTTATATATTTATCAGTTATTAATCATCCATGATAAAACTATTTCCTCCATCATTTTATATGAGATGTTCCAAGTTTTATCTTAAAATTTGTGTTATACTTTCAACCAGTGGTTATATATATCTATATTATGTTTTCTATCAGTCTATAAATTTCTATCACAAAATTATCTAGTCTATTACATTACCATGCCTTTTTATCCAACCATTGGTAAAACAAATCCCATATCATATAAAATTGCTTGTCTTCTTGTTCTCTAATTTCAAATGTCAGTTTACTCATTTCAGCACAGTCCATAATTTTTTTGATAACTTCCTCCTGCATAGGTATTTTGTCATTTTTTCAGTTCTTCACAAATACAATTCTAGCCGCTGTTAAAACATTTACAATCAAATATTTCAGTTCTTTATTGTATATGTCCAGTATGACTCCCAATAAAAAGATCTCTTGTTTAAAGTCTATATGTTGCTTTATAATTTTTTCCAACCATGTGTTGATTTTAGTCCAATATTTCTTCTCATCTGAACATGTCTACCACATATGGTAATATGAACCAGGTATCTGATGATATTTCCAGCATTTATCTGATTTATTCTTAAACATTCTTGCAAGTCTCATCAGGGATAAGTGCCATCAGTAAAACATCTTATACAAATTTTCTTTATATGCAGTTGGCACTGTCATTTTATAATTTTGAGACCACAATTTTTACCAGTTTTCAAACTCAATCCCATATCCAAAATTTTCCCTCCAAGCAATCATCGTTTCTTTGACTTGTTTCTCCCCAATTTAAATTTTAACAGATGTCCATAAAGTTTTTTAATTACCTTTTCATCAGTACCCATAAATTTTATCTGTCAGTCAACTTTTTGTAAATACTTTCTGCCTTAGAGTCTTCATCAAACTTAGATTGTATTTGCAAATATGAAAACCAAATTCATTTTTACACCTTGTTCTTCCAACATGTGCATAGATTTAAGTTCACCCTTTTCATTCAATATTTCCCCATATCTAACAGTTTGTTCCTTTTTATATATTATTGGTTAAGAAAAAGTTTCAATAGTTGATATCCATGTTGGAATTTTTCAGTAATATTGTATTTTTGTCTTCTCCCAGTTCAAAAACAATGCCTCACAAATATAATGTCTTCTTCCCCCCCCCCCCGTGTTTTAGTTCCCTTATACCAGAGATAGGCATGCCATCCCAGCAATAAGTTATGGCCTTCTAAAGTCAATAATCTACTGTTCCTTACTGTTATCCATTCCTTTACCCATATCAAACTTCTCGCCTGGCAATAGTGCTCCCAACTGGGCAAGGCAAACCCTCCTCTTATTCTTGCATCTTGTAACAATTTTAATTTTATTCTTGCATTTTTACCCTGCCAGATAGATTTCAACACAATTCTATTTAAATCTTCAAAAAACTTTTTCCCTAATTGAATAGGAATTGTCTGGAATAAATATAAAACTCTAGGCAATATATTCATCTTAATTGTGGATATTCTCCCAATCAATGATAGTTGCAATTTTCCCCATTTCATCAAATCTGTCACAATCTGCTGTTCAACATAGTTATCTTCCTTCAGCGTACTACATCTTGGTGTAGTATGAATCCCTAAATATTTAACCTTGTTTGTGACCTGTATTTTTAAAATTTCCTCCAATTCTTTCATCTTGCCAACATATTCTTTGTTAATATCTTTGTTTTGTCTTTGTTTATTCTCAAACCTGCTACTTTTCCATATTCTTCTATTTTTTCTATTAATTTGGGTGCTGTTTCCGATGGGTCTTCTAATATAAAGGCCAGGTCATCTGCAAAAGCTTGCAATTTATACTCCTCCTTTTTAATTTTCATTCCTTTTATTTCTTTTTCTTCTCTGATATTCCTATTCAATACTTCCAATGTTAACACACAAACAGCAGAGGTGACAATGGACAGCCTTGCCTTGTCCCTTTTCTTATATCTATGGATTCTGTTAATTCTCCATTCACCATCACTTTTGCAGTTTGTTCATGATATATTGTTTCAATGCCTTGGATAAATTTCTTACCAAAGCCCATTTGCAGTAAAATATATCGCCAACTCACATTGTCAAAGGCTTTTTGAGCATCTAGAAACATCAAGCATTCGGGCAGACCATAATCCATTAGGCCATTTGCTTCTCAGGGTGTGCTTCATAATATTCCAGAGTATCCAATATGATTCTCACATTGTCTTTGGTTTGTCTCTTTGGCAGAAATCCATTTTGATCAGTATGAATAAAATTATTTAAGTATCTTTTTAGTATTTCTGCCAAAATTGAAGCAAAGATTTTATAGTCTGAGTTCAATAAAGATGTAGGTCTATAATTTTTAACTTGCTGTAGGTCTGTACTTTCCTTCGGTATAAGTGTAATGTATGCTTCTGACTATGTTTTTGGTATTCTTTTCTTTAACATAACTTCATTCATAACTTCTAAAAGGTGAAAATTCAATATTTCCTGAAAAGTCTTGTAAAATTCCACTGGTAAACCATCTGGACCTGGTGCTTTCCCAGCATTCTGTTTTTTTAAGGCTTCTGTTAATTCCATCATTGTTATACTTCCTTCTAACATCATTTCAATGTTTTTGGGTATCCGAGGTAGGTTCACTTTTTGAAGATATTGTTTAACTTTTTTTTCTTGAATATTCTCTTGAAAGTACAGTTTTCCCTAGTAGTCTTGTATATTTTTTTTTCTCCTCATTTCCACAGCAAACCTGTCCTTCTTTATTAATCAATTGACAAATTCTTCTTGTTTCTCTTTCCTTTCTCAGTTTGTAAGCTAGCCATCTGCCTGGTTTATTTGCATCTTCAAAGTAATTCTGTTTAGCATTTTTATTTTTTTGTGCTAATTCCTCTTTTACCATTAGTCTCCTTTTATGTTTAATTATATCCATTTTACTTTTAATGTCTTTTTTTTGTGGGAACATCTGTAAATCTTTTCCCAGACTTTTATAGTCATCCTCTAATGTCTTAAGTGCCTTTTTCTGTTTTCCATTTCTTCTCTCAGTATAATCTATTATCAAGCCGCTTGTGTAGGCCTTCATCGTGTCCCAGAGATTCTGTGAAGATGTATCCTCTTTTCTATTTTCTTTGAAGAAGAAAACAAGTTCTTTCTCTATTTTCTGTTTAAAGTCTTTTTCTTTCAGTATCATATTATTTAAAGTCCATCTAGATCTCCTTTTGTGTCCTTTCCAGATAACTGACACTGGATTATGGTCTGCCCGAATGCTTGTTTTTATTTCAATCTGTCATACATGAATCAATAATTCTGCTGACATCCATATCATATCTATTCTAGACCAGGATGTGTGCCTGTTTGAATAAAAAGTATATTGCTTACTTTCTGCATTTCTCTCTCTCCATGCATCTTTTAAATTAAATTTTTCTGTTATTCGAAGGAAGGATTTTGGTAGTATCTTTCTAACTTTCTTTGTTGTTTTTTGTGTTTTATAATCCAACTGGTCATTAATTAAAATCTCCCATGATACAAATATTAACATAGTCCAATTCAATTATTTTTATATGTAATTTTCTGTAAAATTCTTCTTGTTTATCATTTGGAGCATAAATTGCAATTAAAAGTGTTTTAATGCTGTTATCCGTTATTTCCACCATCAAAATCCTTCCATCATCATCTATGTAAATTAGTTCTGCCAAAATTGTTTCTTTAATATATAATACCACACCTCTTTTTTTAGATTGTGCCAGCAACGTAAATAATTTCCCTAGTTTTCCTTGTTTTAGTATATATTCATGTTGTTTTTTAATATGTACCTCTTGTAAGCAGATTATATCAAATGTTAATTTTTCTAACTTGTGAAATACTTTCCTTCTTTTAGTAGCCAAATTAAGTCCATTTATGTTAATCATAATCAATTTCCTTTCATTCATGTTAAGCTTTATGAGAAGGTTTTCTTGCTCTAATGGATCTCAATTCTTGTTGTTCTCTGGGTTCACCGCCTACTGCACCTTCTTCTTTTTCTTTTTCAATTACTGCTATACACTTCTCTTGGAACTCATTTAGTGACTCTTCCTTCCTTTCTTCTTCCTCCTTTTCTCTAAAGTATTCTAAGTAGAATAGCTCAGCTTTTCCAACTGTTTCAATTCTGTGTCTTGTTCCTGCCAAGTGAACAAAAGACCTTCTGGCATCATCCATCTGTAGTTATTCCTCTTTTAAGTAACTCTTTAGTCAAGAATAAATATTCTCTTCTTATCTCTCTTACTCTTCTTTGTATCTGTTTCAGCACCACAATTTCTTTATCTTTATATTTTAGTGTGTTATCTCTCACCACTTGGAGTATCTGTGTCTTAATAATCTTCTTAGTAAATCCAATGTGAACTTCTCTTGGTAATCTATTCCTCATTGCATATATTGGGTAGACTTCGTCCATCCCATTCCTCATCTTCTCTTTGGTTATTTCCAGTGCTTCTGCCAATATTTCTGCCATTATTTCAGCAAGGTTTTCACCTTTTCCTTCTTCTATATTTTGAAATCTTAGATAAAATTGTGATTTGTCTATTTTCCATCCTAATGGTTCACATCTGCCCTTCTCAACATCATTCAAATGAATATCAATATCTCCAATTTTCTTATCTCTTTGTTATATCTGCTTCAATTTTTTGAATCTGTCTTCATATTTCATCATCTGTTGAATATTTTCCACTTTTTCATCTGTCTTTTCAATTTTTTGCTCAATTTTCTGATTTCCTTGCATAATCATCTATAATGTCACTTCCTTCTCTTTCTCTTTTTCCTGTTGTAATATTGCCTGTATAGATCATAGTCCTCCAGATGGTGAGGGAGTTGGTATCAAAGAAGCTGGGGCTGTTGTCTTTCTACTCATCTTGTAATGCTTATCTGTAAAGAAAGAGAGAAAAAAAAGGAAAAAAAGAGGAAAAAAGAAAAAAAAACGAAGGCAAACATTGCCACTCCAAAGGAAAAAAGGAAAAAGAAAATCTTCAGGCACTTGTATCCCTTAATCCAATTAGTTGCAATGGTAGATGTAAAGTAAAAAATAAAAAAGGGAAAAAGAAAAATATTTTCTGTGTTCCTCTTAATAAACAAAAAGAAAACCAAAATAAAAAAGTTTACATTCTAGTTGCTGGTGTAAAAAGTTAAAATCCAATTAAAGAGAAAAAAAGAGCCCACAAGTGGGGAGGAGGGGGTAGAAAGGGAGGCAAAAGGTAAAAAGCAATTCTAATATAAAACAAGCCTCTGCCACCAAATATCAAAGGCTCTTTGATAAATCAGCACAGAATTTTTCAAGGCCACTTCAGTCTTCTTTCTTTCAACTTCAACTCCAGACTGCAGGTATCTGTACAAATGAGCACCTGAATAAACAAACTTCCATGCTCATCTCTATCTTTTCCAATACAAAGCTCAGAGTCCTTGATTATAACACAAACTAATGAAAGAAAAAATAAACAATGTATCCAAGCCCCCAGAGGCAGTGCTACTTAAGCCCCTGTCACACTGCACCAACGGATGGAAAGAGGATGTAAAACAGAGAGAAACACTTGCCATCCGTTGGTTAACGCGATGCATTTGTTCTGTACTCACTGCGTCCGTTTTGTTTCCTCTCTATCCGTCCAGCGTCCGTCTATTGACATTTCATCCGCTCAAAAAGTTTTGAGCTGCTCAAAACTTTTGAGCGGAAAATGTATCAAACGCATCCGTTCTGCATCCGCTAGGCATATGGGGGACATCCGTTCTGCATCCATTGTCATCCGTTATGCATCCGCTATATCCGCTAGGCATCCGCTGCTCATCCGCGCAACTCGAATCCACTCCAGCGGTAAACGGACGCAGGGAGGAAATGGAACGGATGCGCAGCGTTAGTAGCACGGACAGAGAAAGGATGAAAGCGGATGCAGCATGCAAAGAAAGCATTTAAAACGGAAAAAAACGTTCGCAGAGGAGACCTATCTCGGATATTAAGGATGTCTAGAGGATGCCTAGAGGATGCAAAAGGATGCTTCCGTTCCGCATCTGCTTTCCATCCGCTCTGCGTCCTCCCCCCCGTCTGTTCCTTTCCGTGTTATCTGCTCTGTTTATGCAAATTTTTGCCCCTTTTGAGAGTGGATAACAACGGATGGAACATTTTTCTTGTCCGATGTGTCCTTTTTACAAATGTTTTGCATCCGTCGGCCAGTGTAACAGGGCCTTTACTTTCCTTCACTTTCACTTCCCCTTCCTCAATCTATAGCCAGGAACTAAAAGAAAAAGAAAAGTAAAATCTTTCCCCCCACTTTTTTTTAAAAGGAGAAAAATAAATCTTAAGTCAAGCAGTAGAATCTTAGTAAAAAAGGGATTTTCAAAAGGGTTGTTAAAAAAAGGGAGAAAGAAATACAAACAAAAATAAAAAGATTAAAAAGTACCAGTCCAGCTTAAAGTTAAACAGCTTTGCCAAATTCAAAGTTGCAATAAAATAAATAAAAAGAGAAAAAAGAAAAAAACTTTCACTTTGACAATTAATCACGCCACTTAAATTCTTTCCTCTTCACTTTTAGTCCACTTTGATTTTTTTCAGGGTGTTCTCTCCAAGAAATAATAAGTCAAAGTTCATCTCACCAAACTGACACACTTTCTTTCCAATCTCTTTCATTCCAGAGCTGTCCCAGCTTCAGCAGCTTGAAAGGCTGCCTCTCTGCTGCCTGCAAAAGGGGCTTTTTCCTGGATCAACCAGGGACTTTGCAATGTTCCTGGGATTGACAGGATGTGCCCTCCTCAATCACCATCTCTACGGGGATGGTTTAGGTCTGGTGGGACCGTCCTGCAATGGAAATATCAGCGGTGATCTTGGAGCTTCAAGATCGCACACTATACCATTGAGATGCCAGCTCCGCCACCCCACCCCCCCATGTTCTATGTTTTTATGACCAGTGTAGAAAGCAGGACATAGAGAATCAATATGTTTTGTTTCAGATGCCACATATATTCTTGAGGGTTTGTTTTAAGCTGGAGCATTCTTAAGCTCTTAATATTTCCCTAAATTTTTGGACAGGAAAACAAATTTGAGCAATTTGGGAAGGGCCTTTAGAAGAATTTAAACCAGTGGTGGGATTCAAATATTTTTACTGCTGGTTCTGTGGATGTGGCTTGGTGAGCATATTGTGGCTTGGTGGGCATGGCAAGGGAAGGTTACTGCAAAATCCCCATTCCCTTCCCACCCCACTAACCTGCTTTCCAGCTCCGTTCTCCTATGCAGGGCAACCAAAGAAGACCCAGCTAATTAGCTGGGACTCGGGAGGCAGAGAATAGATGGGGGCAGAGGCAGCCAGAGGTGGTATTTGCCAGTTCTCCAAAGTGCTCAAAATTTCCACTACTGGTTCTCCAAAACTGGTCAGAACCTGCTGAGCACCACTTCTGCTTTAAACAATCAAAGAAATGGATCCTCAGTTTTCAACTTCTGCAAAAGGTGAACAGGTGTGGCACATCAAATAGAACCTGGACTCTATGACATCACTAGGGTGGATTGTCTTCATTTTGTGTCTCATTCTTCTCCTGAGTCCCAGGACATTTTGTTTACAATCCAAAATTCCTGCCTATGAAATGGGTGCTGTGAGATAATTAGCATGTTGTGAGCCATCCATTTCCAGAGTCCCTTAATAGTGAGATAGGCAGCATATAAATGTAATAAATAAATTTATAGTTTAATGAAAAGAAGGACTAGGGAAGACATGATAGCAGTGTTCCAATATCTCAGGAGTTGCCACAGAGAAGGAGCCAAGCTATTCTCCAAAGCACCTGAGGGCAGGACAAGAAGCAATGGGTGGAAACTAATCAAGGAGACAATCAATCTAGGAGAAAGGAGAAATTTCCTGACAGAACAATTAATCAATGGAACAGTTTGCCTACAGAAGTTGTGAATTCTCCAACTTTGGAAATTTTTAAGAAGAGATTGGACAACCATTTTTCTGAAATGTTATAGTGTTTCCTGCCTGAGCAGGGAGTTGGACTAGATGACCTTCAAGGTACCTTCCAACTCTGTTAATCTGTTTCTGTTACATAAATAAATATTGAAAGCCTCTGCTCTGGAAATCATATTTGGTTCAAAGAATGCAAACTATCTGCTCCTATTTCACAGCATATATACTCAATCCTTCCACTGCAATAGATAAATTGTCAATCCAGTTTTCCTCAATATTTAGATTTTTTTTAAAAAAATATTTTTATTGCACTGATAAAGAACATATGAAGAAGAAAAATAAAAAAAATCCATTAATTAAATGTGCGTCCATACTGCTCGTGTTGTGTTTTCGCCACTTTTTCATAGTAACAGAAAATAAAACATGATATTTCTTATGTTTGTATATGATATTGTCAGCCTTCCCACACAGATGGTAAACAGGACCTGATGAATTAATTTTATTTTAGTATAAGGCTATGTTAACAGAGTCTTGCAAGTACAAATCTACCACTGTCTCTTTTACAGCCTGAAAAGTTAGGGATGTTCCTTTCTGAGTCTCTTTCAGACAAATAGTTATCCAATCTCTTCTTAAAAATTTCCAATGTTGGAGAATTCACAACCTCTGGAAGCAAACTGTTCCACTGATTAATTGTTCTAACTGTCAGGAAATTTCTCCTTAGTTCTAAGCTGATTCTCTCCTTGATTAGTTTCCACCCATTGCTCCTTGTCCTGCCCTCAGGTGCTTTGGAGAATAGTTTGACTCCCTCTTCTTTGTGGCAGCCCCTGAGATATTGGAAGGCTACTATCATGACACCCCTAATCCTTCTTTTCATCAAACTAGACATTCCCAGTTCCAGCAACTGTTCTTTATATGTTTTAGCCTCCAGTCCCCTAATCTTCTTTGTTGCTCTTCTCTTCACTCTTTCTAGCGTCTCAACCTCTTTTTACATTGTGGCAACCAAAACTGGATGCAGTATTCCAAATGTGCCCTTACCAAGGCATTATAAAATGGTATGAAACAGTGGTGGGAATCATTTTTTTTTTACTACCGGTTCGGTGGGCATGGCTTGGTGGGCGTGGCAGGGGAAGGATGCTATAAAATCTCCAGTCAGAGGTGGTATTTTCTGATTCTCCAAACTACTCAAAATTTCCACTACTGGTTCTCCAGAACTGGTCAGAACCTGCTGAATCCCACCTCTGGTATTACTACTTCACAAGATCTTGATTTTATCCCTCTGTTTATGCAGCCTAGAACTGTGTTGTGCAGCCAACTGTGTTGGCTTTTTTTGACAGCCGCAGCACACTGCTGGCTCATATTTAAGTGATTGTCCACTAGGACTCCAAGATCCCTGTCCCAGTTACTACTATTGAGTATGATACCACATTTACTGTACCTGTGCATTTTGTTTTTCTTGCCTAAATGTAGAACTTTCCTTTCTCTGGAAAGGAAAGCTGTGGGCTATCCAATCTCTTATCTCATGATTCCCTAGGCAGCCTCTCTTCTCTCCCATTTTCTTCTCTTCTTCTAAGGTCATTCCCACGTGCCATTATAGATTTCAAAGAAAGGTTGATTTAGAGTAATTTAGGCACTTAAATATTGTGCCTCACAGCAAAGAGATGGGCTTTCAGCTCTTTAGATTCCTTTTCATTCCTGTAACTTGATGTTAGGAACCTTTTAATCTGGAAGGATACATGATGAGCAATAATTAGGGTGTTCATGAACTTCATTCTGGAAGTCATTTAAAATTGAGCTCTAAAAATGTGTAAAAACCACTGTTTCTTTTTTTCAGTTAATTGAGCATCAAGAAAGAGATCAAATTTGCTGGCACATTTTTAATATTTAAAGAAGTGCTGTCGGCTAGAAACATCAGCATTTATCATTAAGAAAAAAGCACTACAGATCCAGTTTGAGGAAGGCAGTTCTTTTAAAAAAGAAAATCTCATGCACAGTTGCTATGAAGTAAACTCAAAGTATTAGGGTTTAAACCTTCTACTATGCATTTTGAAATAAGAGTATAATGTTAGAATGGATGAATTTCCAGTTGTATTCTTCTTTCACTTTGATTTGACGAAATTACCTCTTTTAAATTGAATCTTCGTTGGTGGAGTGAACCAACTACCTCTGAATCAATTTGGAGATAATTGTGTACATTGCATTCTCAGCTTCTTCAGATTGAAGCTCGAAATCAAATTGATTCAATGATTTGAACTGAAAAGGTGAATAAATATGTGGGTGCTAGAAGTTGAAAATTACTTGATGGCATTTAATCAATTAATCAGATTGATTATTCGAGCCTTTGAATCAATTCGGAGATTCCACACTGAACACTTCAAATTGAACAAAAAATTCCAATTCCAATGATTTCTAATTAAATGTTGGCTCATTCACACACTACTACTCTCCCACTAAATGTAGGTTAGTCCACTCCATTATATTCCAATATGGCTGAATAGTTGGACCTTAAAAAAAGCAAAACAGGAAGAAAAACAATTTGACTGAGCTGTGATGCTGGAGAAGGCTCCTGCATATTCCTTGGACAGAAAATATGACTAACAAGTAAGAAGTAGAGCACATAACATCAGACATGTCACTGGAATGCAAAACAAACAAAAAACAAAAAACAAAAACACAAATCTGTGTCCCACTTATTTTGACTCTCTTATTTCTTCTTCTTCTTATTATTCTTATTATTTCTGACTTATTTTGACATTTGAATACAGCTCCTCTGCCTGGAATCCACACTGTATAACGGACATGAATACAATTGAGTAAGTCCATAGATATTTCATGAGAAGAGTCCTCCACTCCTCAGCTCTTAATAAAATACCTGATGACACCAGACTTGAAATATTGGACCTAGACAACTTAGAAATACCTTGCCTAAAGTCCGACTTAAGCTTAGTACACAAAATTGTCTGCTTCAATGTCCTAGCTGTCAATGACTACTTCAGTTTCAACCACAATAACATACGGGCAAACAATACACTCAAAGTAAACCATTCCAAACTTGATCGCAGAAAACAGGACTTCAGCAACAGAGTGGTCAGTGCCTGTAACTCATGACCTGACTCTGTTGTTACATCCTCAGACCCCCAAAACTTTAACTTTAAACTGTCTACCATTGACCTCACTCCATTCCTAAGAGGTCTGTAAGGGAGCGTGCATAAATGCACCAGCATGCCTACTGTCCTTGTCCTACTGTTCCCATTTATCCATTTATTCATATTCATTTATTATGTATATACTTATACCTGTTTATACTTATATGTGTATATGTTATGTTCATACTTATACTTGTTTTCCCATACATGCTTGACAAACTAAAATAAATAAAATAAATAAATATAACCTCAGACGTGTCACTGGAAGGCAAAAAAAAAAAAAAAGCACAAAACTGTGTCTTAAGCCCATGTCACACTGCACCAACGGATGGAAAGAGGTTGTAAAACAGAGAGAAACACTTGCCATCCATTGGTTAACGCAATTCATCCGTTCTGTACTCACTGTCTCCATTTTTCATCCTCTCTATCCGTCAAGCATCCGTCGACTGAGGTTCCACCTGCTCAAAAAGTTTTGAGCTGCTCAAACCTTTTTGAGTGGAAAATGTATCCAACACATCCGTTCTGCATCCGCAACGCATATGGGGAACATCTGTTCTACATCCCTTGTCATCCGTTACGCATCCGCTACATCCACTAGGCATCCGCTGCACATCCACGCAACTCAAATCCGCTCCAGCCTAGAGGATGCAAAAGGACACCTAGTGGAAAAACTATATTGCCTATAAAAAGGGGGAGGAACTCACCTGGATCTCACTTTCAGTCCAGCAGCCCTGCTGTGCAGACGTCTGCAGCCTTCATCTGGCTCTTGCTCTTCCACAGCATCCAGTCATCTCCACCATGGATCGTAACACACTCCTTTTGGTAGCCACCATTGTTCTGCAACAGTGCGAAGCCATCTACAGGCTCTTTCACCTGTTCTACGCAAAGAAAAGGAGGCCGCCAAGAAGTGTCTGGGTACGAAGATGGATCGGGAGAAGAGCAGAGTACAGACTGTTCAATGAGCTGATGGTGGAGCTGAGGAACGAAGACCCTCGTGCATTCCAGAACTTCATGAGGATGCCTCCAACCATGTTTGACGAAGTTGTGGAGCGGCTGAGACCCAGGTTGACCAAGGCAAACACCAACTTCCGGCCCAGCCTGGACCCTAGGCTCAAGGTGGTACTGATTCTGCACCACCTGGCCTCAGGGACCACCTACAGGAGCATGCAGTACGGCTGGAGGGTGCCACACAACACCATCAGCATTGTGGTCAGAGAAGTGGTGCAGGCCATCATCGAAGAATACAAGGAGGAGCTCCTCCAGTGCCCCTCCACTGAAGAAGGATGGAAGAAAGTTGCAGAGCAGTGGTATCAGAGGTGGAACTTCCCACACACTGTTGGAGCCATAGATGGCAAGCACGTGGCCTGCAAAACTCCTGCCAAGTCAGGGTCCACTTATTTCAACTACAAGGGCTTCTTCAGCATCATCCTCTTCGCCATGGTCGATGCTGACTACAAGTTCATATACATCGATGCTTCAGGCAATGGCTCATCTTCAGATGCCCAAGTATACAATGCCAGTGACCTCAAGGAGGAGCTGGAATGCAACCTCATCATGGGCTTCCCAGATGCAGACCTCCTGCCCAACGACACGCAAGTTGTGCCCTACTTCATCATGGGGGATGACGCCTTCTCCCTCAGAACCTACCTCATGAAGCCCTACACCTCCAGATGCCTCACCCGTGAAGAGAGGATCTTCAACTACAGGCTGTCCAGGGCAAGGATGGTGGTGGAGAACATCTCTGGCATCCTGGCCTACAGGTTCCAGGTACTTCTCTCCACCATGCAGCATCGCCCAGAGACCGTGAGGAGGATCGTGGAAGCTTGCTGCATCCTGCACAATCTCATGCGCACCCGCTACCCAGTCTTGCAGGACAGGCTTGTGAACCGTCAACAAGGCAATGGGGACATGGAGCCTGGGGAATGGAGGCAAGGGCGAAACCTGATCGACACTGAGGATGTGCAAGGCCCCAACATAGCCTCACATGAAGCGAAAAAGCAGCGCAACCTCCTGAGACACTGGTGCAACTCCCCAGCTGGAGCAGTGGAGTGGCAAGACAGGATGGTAGATGTTTAATGGATGCTTCCTTCAGCCTGTCTCATCACACGGATGAGATTGGGCCATGTATGTTTGGTTCGCCTACAATGAACAGGGCATTTAATAAAGAGTTGTGTTTATGTTGACATGTGTGGATAATTATTACATTATTATTGATAATAAAGGGCCGTAGGTGTGGCACCTGGGAGGGTGGACCATACAGTCCCACTATGCTTGCACTGGAGGTTTATCTATCCCACTGCTATCCTAACCCATCCCACAGCTATTACCCATTCCACAGGTATCCTAACCCATCCCAAAGCTATCCTTACCCATCCCACAAACATGCAAAGGCTTAAACCATTTCTAAAAGTTTCCAGCAAGACTTTATTTAAAAAAAGAAATGAAGCAAGTGTGTGAATCAAAAATAGACTTTATTAACAACTAGCTATAAGACAAAAATGAGTCTCTGGCACTCCTCTTGGTCGCTCAGTCCCAGGGTGAAGGGTGCAGGTGCTGTGGAGGTGGCTGGTGCTGGAGTGCTTGTCATCAGCTCCTCCAGAAGCAGAAGCAGCAGAAGCGCCAGCCCCAGAAGAGTGAGCCTGTGCTGTAGAAGCCCCAGCAGAACCAGAGTGAGGGCCAGGGAGCGGGATGGTAGCCCTGTCCCTCTTGCCAGGGCTGGCAGCAGATGGCTGTGCTTCCGCATGGTGTTTGGGGTTGCTGGCTGGCAGGGAGGCTGGCAGGAACCAAGGCTGGCAGTCAGGCTGGCAGGGAGGCATGCACCAAGGCTGGCAGGCAGGCTGGCAGGCAGGCTGGCAGGCACCAAAGCTGGCAGGCAGACATGAACCAAGGCTGGCAGGAAGGCTGGCAGGCAGACATGAACCAAGGCTGGAAGGAAGGCAGGCAGCAAGTCTGGCAGGCAGACCGGCTGGCAGCAAGTCTGGCAGGCAGACCGGCTGGCAGAAGGCTGGCAGGGAGGCTGGCAGCAAGGCTGGTAGCAAGGCTGGCAGCAAGGCTGGTAGCAAGGCTGGCAGCAAGGCTGGCAGGCAGACATGCAGGCAGGGCAGGCAAGGCAGTTGATGTGTCCAGCAGCAGGTCTTATCTTTGAATGGCGACCTGCTTCCGAGCTGCTTCCGTTATATCCGCAGGGCTGACGCAATGCATCCTCCCCGCATGCGCAGTGAATGCCAGGCATCCATTAGGCTTCCGCTGTGCATCCGCTAGGCTTCCGCTCTGCATCCACTTCATCCGTTCGGCATCCACTCTGCATCCGCTCTTTCCGTTCCGCATCCGCTTCGCTGAGGCCACCTGGAAGCCCTGCGGATGTGCCACCTACTCCCATCCGCTTCCATCCGCTGGGCTTCCGTTCCGCATCCTCTTTACATCCGCCCTGCGTCCTGCCCGCGTCTGTGTTATCCGCTCTGGTTATGCAAATTTTTGCCCCTTTTGAGAGCGGATAACAATGGATGGAACATTTTGCACATCCACTGTGTCCTTTTTGCATCCGTTGGCCAGTGTGACATGGGCTTAACTTTGTCCCTTGTATCCTTATGATCTATATTGACGGTTTCCTTGTATTATTTGATTTCTTATTTGTACCCTATGACTATTATTGAGTGTTGTACTTTGTGATTCTTGACTCTTGATGAATGTATCTTTTCTTTTATGTACACTGAGAGCATTTGCACTAAGACAAATTCCTTGTGTGTCCTATCATACTTGGCCAATAAAGAATTCTATTCTATTCATCATCAATAACAACTTTCTCATATTTGTTAGAAGCTTTCTGGAGTCACTTACATTGGTAGAAAATTCAGTGATGGTTATTTTTAGGAAAAATAGCTGATCTAGGATATAGATCCTTGGATCTGATGTTGTGATACAGAGAGAGGGGAAAATGTTTAACCTATGAATTCCAAGCAAGCCCTTCCTTTCCATTTCAGAAAAAAAAAAACTGATTGAAATGTGTGGCTCAAGTAGGAAGCATTTTAATACCCAGCATGTTGTAGAGGTAGGCCTCAACTTACTACAATTTTGTTTAGTGACCATTCAAAATTACAACAGCACTGAAAAAAAGGGACATGTCCAGTTTTCATACTTACAACTATTGCAACATCCCCATGGTCATGTGATCAAAATTCAGATGCTTGGTAACTGACTCATATTTATGATGGGTGCAGTGTCCCTGAGGTTATGTGATCCTCTTTTGCGACCATCTGATAAAGTCAATGGACAAGCCAGATTCACTTTACAATTGTGTCACTTGCTTAGCAACTGCAGTGATTTACTTAACACCTGCGGGAAGGAAGGTCACAAAATGGGGCAATGGTTACTTGACAGCTGTCTTGTTTGGCTAAGCAGGGGTGGGATGCAGGAGGTTCACAGCAATTCAGGAGATCCTCTCGCTAAGATTCTGCACAATTTAGAGAATCCCCAAATCCCATTATTGGCTGGCTACGCCCCACCTGTCCTGCCCTCCCAGGAGTCCTCACGCAGCCTGTTTTGGTTGCAGGTAAGTGCAAGGTCATGCATGAAGGCTCTGGGAGGGTGAAAAACACCCCCCCACCCAGAAGTTCAGAAAGGCTGAAAACGGACCCGTTTCCAGCTTCCAGAGAGTCTCCGAAGCCCAGGGAAGCCATTTACGCCCTCCCAGAGGCTCAACTAAAGTCTGCCGAGCCCGGGGAGGGCAAAAATGCCTCTACCCCTGCCGTGGTGCAGGAGGCCAACTAGGTCGTGCCCACCATGACCATAGCCACCCAGCAAGCGGGCAGAGAACCCGTTGCTAAAATTTTTGAAGCTCACCCCTGTAGCTAAGGAAATGTTGGATTCAACGTTTTATAGTTGTCAATAGAAAGAAGGGGTGGTGGAGTTTCAAAGAGCAGGCAGCAGTCTGGAATCGAAAGTAGATTCCATTCATATTTTCTTTAGAGACTGATTAGATGACTGAAGTTTCTGCCGCACAAAAATCTAATTGGAGAGCATAATTGATGACTCTTGACTATGGATGTGTTTCATTGGATGATATACCCAGAGAAGTGGGGGGGGGGGGGGAAAGCAGGGTCAAGGGTTACAGTGAATTATGTATCTCAGAGTTGGCTATGCCCAGGCTAATGCTAGAATGTTAACTTCTAATAAATCCTCTTTAGTTTGGGGAGTGTGGCTCGAGGCTCATGATTTAATTGGAGTAAGTGCCAGAATCCTGACAATCATAAGTCGAGGACTACCTGTAATGGATAAAATGTTATGCTAGGACTGGAAGCCCTAAATCAAGCCCAGCATAGCTATGGATTGATTAGTCAAAAGACTTTAGCTAGGTGACTTTGGATGCAATCCATCTCTTGGCCTATAAAATAAAAACCATCTCCATTTGAATCCTCTTGAGGTCTTGCAGAAAAGGCAGAATATAACTCTAACAAATAGCACAATAAAAACCCAGCCAAATGGTAGTAAGACTTTCCACCGGGCTTAATTTGCAGTTCAGAATAGAATTTCTTTTGAAATTTCCCTGGTGTTTCTGATGGCAGGGGGATTAATTGAGTCTTTTTTGGGGTGTGATGGGGGAGAAGGTCATTAAAGCCTTTTGTTTAAAAGGTATTAAAAACTACCAACAGCAATACAGATGTTTGACGTTCATTCACTTCTAAAAGGAAATTATCTATTCCCAGGTGTGAAGGCAGATGGTTTTCATTCACAGAATTTGCGATGTCGTTGCAAACCTCAGGTCTCATTCCTGCTCAACCTTTCACATCTCACATGTGACTACAACTAAGTCTGGTGAATGCACAGAATAATTAACAATTTCCCTATTCTTCACCCGCCCAATCTTTAAACAACCATAGTCTTGCACAATCATCTAATGAATCTGAGTTGATTAAAATGGAAACAGTGCTAAGATCTTTTTTAACAGTAAGAAAGCAGCAAAATAAACTTGTAGTAAAAAAAGTCTGGGAATGCAATCTGATCCAATTTATATACAAAATGAGTGCAAATGATGGCAAATGTTGTGAATTATTCAGGATACCAATTACTTGGGTGTTATTTTATCTAGAAATAAAAGAATATCAGTGTAGTCAGTGTCTATGGAGATTCTCAGTCATCCAGGTCATAGTTTTTCCAAAGATATTTTTCAAGAGGCAAGAATCAGAATTGAAGAAGCTTCTTGGATAAGAAGTAAATTTCTTTAAGAAAAACAAGGAAAGTCCAGTTGCCTCTTGAAAAAGCATATTTGGATCAGTGTGGTCACCAATACAGTTCTTTATGAGATAAGATAAAAGTTCCCCATGCATATACGTGCTCGTCATTTCCAGCTCTAAGGGGGTTTCCGGCTCATCTCTGTTACAAAGCCGAAGAGCCAGTGCTGTCTGAAGATGTCTCTATGTTCATGTGGCCAGCATGACTAAATGCCGAAGATGCACCGAATGCTGTTACCTTCCCATCAAAGTGGTCCCTATTTTTCTTCTTGCATTCTTGCATGCTTTCAAACTGCTAGGTTGACAGAAGCAGGAATAGGGGTAACGGGAGCTCACTCCGTTATGTGGCGCTAGAGGTTCGAACCGCTGAACGGCTGACCTTTCTGATTGACAAACTCAGCATCTTAGCCACTGAGCCACAGTCTCCTATACAAGAATTATATTTCTATTTCTGTTTCTATTTCTATATTGGAATATATGAGTGAATCTTGATACGTTGAAGTCTTGGGAACATTTCATTCCCTCCAGTCTTGCATAGGGAGACAAAGTTTTGAAATTGTTCTCAGCTGAAACTAATACATCTATTTAATATTCAGGAGAAGCCTTCTAATGAATTAATCTGTTTAGCATTCATAATCTTCTGTCTATGAAATTATCTTAGGTTCATTTTCAAGATATTAAATGAACATAAGAATATAATATCAAGTTACTTGTCACCCTTTGGGGGGACAAAACCAACTTCTCTCTTTGATAGTTAGTTTCTGAAGTGAAATATGGATTTAGGAAATGGAAGGAGATAAAAGATTAAAATGGATTACTCTTTGAATCATTAAGTTGGATTACATGTAATGCAAGACGTATTTCTATATAAAGGTGCAAATTATCTTACAGTTTATCATTCCCTTAAAAACATACAGGTTTTATATTAATATTAAAAATGAGGGAACTTCCAGTTTTGAGCTTCTTCGATGACAGACCGAAACCTCATCTCTCTGAGGCTTCGATCTGTGCTCACCCCTGGAGCTCCCCGAACCGGCTGGTTTCGGGGCTAAGCCACCCCATAGAGGTGGTGAAGAGAGGGGAGACTGCCTGCAGGGTTGAGGAGAGCTGCATCTCTCCTCCCCAGCTGGCCATTACTGCCTTTCTCGAAGGCGATTGCAGCGGTGGTCAGAAATGGCCACCACAAAGAAGGATTTGACTGGGAAAGAATGCGCAGGAGGAAGATAAGAAGAGAAAGTTTTGGTTGACTGGGTCAAACAGCAAAAGCAACAAATAAGGTACCCTGGAATTTAAACTTTAACAACATTGTTCCCAAAGAAGATCTTGAAGCTGTGAAGGAGAGAGAGAAGGGAAAGGATTAGGTTTTTTCTTCCCTCCCTTATACTAACAGCTAAGAAACTTAAGCAAGAAATTGAAAAAAAAAATCAACTTTGACATTAAACTGGAAATAAAAGTCAAAGGGATAATAAAGTTTTCTGGACATTTAAAAGTTTTTAAAAGCTGGAAAGGAGAAAACAAGAATACAAGGGCAGGATCTGGAAAAATGGAGGAGACTGCCTGGAATTAAAGAATAGAACTGTAATTAAAGGTGAAATTTTGATAAGATTCTTCAAAGATATATTTTAATGGAAACTTGGTAACAAAATAATAGAACCCCAGGAAGATAAAGTGGAAAAAAGAAGCAAGTAGTAACAGCCTTGGATTATTGGATTATTTGGTAAGTTTTGGTTTTTGCAACTAGACTGACTAAAATTAACTGGGTGGTTGTTTAAAAGTTTTTAAAATGATATCACTCTTTGAAGAACTGAAAATAGAACTTTAAAAATGGAAAGAAGATGCACAAGAAGAGAGAAGTTCTTTTGGCTTCGTGTTTCAATTTTTAGAGATGGAGATCTGGAACTATGAGAAGCAACAAGAAACGCTTGCAGAACAAGAAGACTGGGACAAAGAAGAAGCCATCTTTAATGATCAAATAATTTTAAGTGGGAGGAAAAAAGGAAAGGGGGGAAAGAGAGTGAAAGGTTTAAGACAAGAAAAAACAACCAAAAAGAAGAAGGACAATTTGAAAGATAAGTATAATATTAGAAAGCAACAGAAGAGGGGATTACAGATGAGAGAGTTAGAAGTAGAGAGACGAGGGGGCAAAAAGGGGAGGGAGAAGAAGAGGGGGAAGAAAGCAAGGAAAAGAAATTGTGAAAGACAGAAACAAGAAATGGAGATACAGGGAAAAGATATAAGGATTGTAACCATAAGCTTGTTTAGAGATAATGGGTGAAAATTTAACTGTAAAAGGGATTCTGTAATGGTACATAAGATAGCATTGTTATATTACAATAGAAATAATTTTAGAAAATATGATGATGGATAAAATATTTATTGTAATGTAGTGGGATGTTTGTTAATAAATAAATGAATTAAAATGATTGAGATAATTAAAAGGGAACATTTTTAATTATTAGTAATGATTTATAAAAATATAAGTAAATAAGAAATATGGGAAAAAAGAATTAATCATGGAAAGTTTATAAGTGTTCCCAAAGAAGTATGATATTCAATTGAAAAGAAATGTTAAAGATGTTAAGATTTTAATTCATATTAATGATAGAATTGAACTGGGATGGAATGTGTGTTTATTTACGTATGTATATAATTTTTTCTTCTTAAGAATATAATGTCTATTTTAAGAATGTACCAAGCAGAATCTGATTGGAAGTTTTGTATTATATTGAATGCTATAATCTCAAAGCTATACATTGAAGCTTAAATAAGAGTTTGAATGTACAAAATTAAAGGATACAAAGGTGACATACTCTAATTGGTAACTACAGGGAAACTTTGTCTAATAAGAAAAGATAATATCAAATTGTAACAGGACAGACAAAAGTATAAATATAATGATTTGAATTGAGATGAGATAATCAAAACAAAATTGAGAAAATTAAAAGAGGGAAAAACTATGTAAAAAATATAAAATGGTAATAAGATATGGAATAGAATATAAAAATGAGCATGAAATTGGGTTTTGTGTCTGTATGAAGAAGTGATAAACTGGGACCATGCTATTTTCAAAAAATATGTTTTATTTGTATTTTGTTTTTTGTGAAAACCCAAATATTTTTTTTTAAAGTGACCTAAATGTGCTTAATGCTTTTCCCAGACACGATATTGTAAACAATTTGGTTTGGGCATTCTCTGTCAAAATTTTCCTTGCTCATTTAACAGAATAACAGAGTTGGAAGGGACCTTGGAGGTCTTCTAGTCCAACCGCCTGCTTAGGCAGGAAAACTATATCATGTCCGACAAATGGTTGTCCAATCTCTTTTTAAAAACTTCAAGTGATTGAGCACTTATATATCTTGTAATTCCTCCACCTAACTTCCATACTGCTGTGGTGATGCCAAATCTTATATCTGCATAGTGTTGCAGGATCTCTGATTGGATGTGATCACTTATTTGCCTAATCAGAAAGGAGATGGAAGAAACATGGAAAACTTGAGGAAAGAAGCAATATAAAAGACGGAGTCAAGCTATTCTCCGAAGTATCAGAAGGCAGGACAAAAGCAAAGGATGGAAAGTAATCAAGGAGAGAAGCAATCTAGAACTGAGGAGGAACTTCCTGACAGTAAGAAAAATTAATCAATGTAATGGCTTGCTTCCAGGAACTGTGGATGCTCTTAAAAACACTGGAAGCTTTTAAAAAAGAGATTGGACAACCATTTGTCTGAAATGGTAAAGGATGGTAACGGAGCAGGTGGTAGGACTAGAAGATCTCCAGAGTCCCTTCTAATTCTGTTATTCGATTATCTAGTTACTGCATGGACAGATGCCTGCCTTATTCTGTGCAGGTCATCTGAATCTAAGCTGAAAACGGTGTAGAATCATAATAGAGATAATGACCTATTTCAGTGCCATTCTTTGACTGTTTTTTCTTCTCTGCAGTTGGTCATGAGATAAATCCTGGCTTCTTCTTTTTTTTTTTTTTTTTCTTCTGAAGCACATTCCAGGGTCCCTGGAGGCAACTTGGCTGGCTGTGAGCGCCATCTCTTTAGAAACACCTGCTGTTAGCTTGTGACCTCTCTGCTAGCAGTCAGAAATAGTCCTTTGTGAAGCATTGAGATTAAATTCGACTGGCAGAGAAGTATGGGAGCTGTAACCCAGTGCAATTTCAATACACTGCATTGAGGCAGAATTTATTGTTAGTTCAGTAACCACACCATTTCTCCCAGCTAATTTGGATTATAGGCACCAAATATTTATTTATTTGTTTGTTTGTTTATTTGTCAAACATGTACAAGATAACACGTATAAGTATGAACATAAACGAGAACAAAGGGAGTAAATACAGATAAATGGGGACAGTAAAACATGGACGTTTGGCACACTGGCGCGCTTATGCACGTCTCCTTTAAGGACCTCTTAGGAATGGGGTGAGATCCATGGTAGACATTTTGAGGTTGAAGCTATGAGGGGTTGAGGCTGTAACAACGGAGTCGGGTAGGATGTTCCAAGCGTTGACCACTCTGTTGCTGAAGTCGTATTTTCTGCAATCGAGTTTGTAGCGGTTTACCTTGAGTTTATATCAGTTGTTTGCCCGTGTATTATTGTGATTGATGTTGAAGAAGTCATTGACAAGCAAGGTGTTATAGCAAACAATTTTGTGAACTATGTTTAGATCGCAGTTTCAGATTGTCCAGGCCCAAAATTTCGGGCATGGAGGCATTATATTCTGGCCTCCCTTGGGTGCTGCTGTTGTGTGCTAAAATCCCATCTTGTGATCGGCTTTGTGTGGCCTTATAAGTGCTTTCTGTAAAATGATGAATAAGCGGTTGCTTTTTATTTTGTTGATTATGCTTGGAACAGTTGCCAAAGTTTTGGATGGCTTGTAATACCAAAGCTACATCTGTCACGAGTTCTGCTCAAAAAGAAAAGCGGGATGATGAAGAGAAGACAATGTAGTTTAAGAGTTGGCTTGGATGGAATGATGACAAGTGTCCTCTTCCATATGGTGAGGAGTAGTATTAAGAACAAAAAGGACAATGTAAAAAAAAGCCAACACAGTTCTAGCCTGCATAAACAAGAGGGATAGCATCAAAATCATGAGAAGTGTTCATACCACTTTATAATACCTTGGTAAGGCCACACTTGGAATACTGCATCCAGTTTTGGTTGCCATGATGTAAAAAGGATGTTGAGACTCTAGAAAGAGTGCAGAGAAGAGCAATGAAGGTGATTAAGGGACTGGAGGCTAAAAGAGCGAGTTGCAAGAACTGAGTATGTCTAGTGTGATGAAAAGAAGGACTAGGGTGACATGACAGCAGTCTTCAGTCTCAGGGGTTGCCACAAAGAAGTCTCAGGGGTTGCCACAAAGAAGAGGGAGTGAAGCTATTCTCCAAAACATCAGAAGGCAGGACAAGAAGCAATGGGTAGAAACTTATCCAGGAGAGAAGAAACTGAGAACAAAAGAGTAGTTTTCTGACAGCTAGAACAATTAATCAGTGCAACAACTTGTCTCCAGAAGTTGTGAATGGTCCAACAATGGAAATTTTTGAGAAAATATTGGATAACCATTTGTTTGAAATGATATAGGTTTCCTACCTAAGCAAGGGGTTGGTCTAGAAGACCTCCAAGGACCCTTCCAACTATTCTATTCTATTCTATTCTATTCTATTCTATTCTATTCTATTCTATTCTATTCTATTCTATTCTATTCTATTCTAT
>BLBF01000006.1:11020820-11031013 GCA_015471245.1 Laticauda colubrina | reverse complement strand
ATTCTATTCTATTCTATTCTATTCTATTCTATTCTATTCTATTCTATGGAATACAGGACCAGCATACCTATCTCTCCCTTAAGAGTCACTGGACTGCAGTAAAGTCTATGCAGATAAACTTGAGAGTATATGTCTATATAGGCACATATCCTATATTAAGTTCTCAGTTTTTATCTAGGAAATCAATGCTAATTTGTCATCTCTCGGTACTTATGCATCCATCCCGCCACCATCATAATTAATGAAGCTTCTTGGATGAGAAATGAAATGTTTTCTTTTTCAGTCCAGTTTCCTTTTGGAAAAGCATCTTAATAGTAGAAAAGCAGCTATAACCTGAATGACTGAAAATCTCTGTGGACCAGAGGTGGAGAAGATGACCCCTTTATGACTTATGGACTTCAACTCCCAGAATTCCTGAGCCAGCACATTTGTGTGATTGTATACATGAATATGCTATAGTTGCATATCACTATACATTATAACTCCATTCATCAATGGTAGAGTAGCAGTTGTGAGCATATAAATTACAGCTCTGGTTCACACCTAGCTCTTCTTAAGCCATTTAAATACAGAGGATTCATCCTTATCATTGCTAACTCTAGTCCCATTGCCATCAATTTATCCACTCCAAGGAGAACTGAATTTGCAGCTAAGCTTAAAATGTGATTGGTTCAAAATCTTTTAACTGTCTCTGTGACCTGGTTTCCAGGTGGATGAATGGGAAAAGCTGGATGTTCTAGTTGGCTTACTTTCTCTTTCATCAAAACTCATTTTCTCCTCTGTCAGGGGACAATTCAGAGGCAAGATGGTTCAGTTGAACTATTTTACACCCTGAATAGGTTAGAACAGTAAAGAGAATGTATATTTGATTGTTCATGTATTAACTGCAGCTAGAATGGTAATTTGTTCAAAATTGGAAAAGTGAAGAGATTTCTACTGATGAAAATATGCTCAGAAAAATATTAGAATGTGCAGAAATGAATAGATTAACACTTGTAATTAAAGAGGAGGAGCAAACTGAATATTACCAGATATGAGAACTATTTTATTGATGGCTAGAGAAAAAAATATGAAAGCTAAAGATAGTTAATAGACTAGTGAAATATAGAAAATATGTTAATAGAATTAAACATATTAAGAAGAAGAGTGTTATAGTAATAGAAATATTATGTATATCAATAAGATTAGAGAATTAATATCAAAGCAATGAATATGATTGTAAAATTTAACTGTTATTGCATAAGATATTTGTACCCAGATGACACACCATCAGGGGTGGGATTCTACAGGTTTGCACCTATTCGCTAAACCAGTTGTTATCATTCTAAGCAGTTCAGAGAACTGGTTGTTAGAAGAAATTACTGGCCTAATCCTGTAAGGAAGCCAGGAAGGAAACATTCTGGTGTCGCTTACAGAAACTGCCTCTCCATGAACCCTTATTACATTCTTGGCAGGACGAGACTTCCTGTCTTAGGAACGTCTCTGGAGTTTTTTTTCCCCTTCCTTTGCTGGTACTTTGCTTGTGTGGAGTGACCATTCAAAGTTACAATGGCACTGAAAAAAGTGACTTATGACCATTTTTCACACTTATGATGGTTTTAGCATCCCCAAAGTCATGAGAGGCCAGGCGAGGAGTTACATGCCTCGATTTGAGTGATATTGAGTTGGCCACGCCCAGCCAATAACATGACCACCAAGCCATGCCCACAGAACTGGTTGTTAAAAAATTTGAATCCCACCTCTGGATGTCACTCACACGTATAGCAAGATTAGAGGTTATATTGCAACATTTTTTTTGATAAAATCCTCCAGTTCTGCAGACTTTTGCATAAAGCCACAAAATAAGATTATGTCTTTGACCCACTACTCTTCAATATCTTCTTAAATGACTAAGATGAGGGAATAGAAGGGGAACTTACCAAATTTGCAGATGGTACTAAACTTGCAGGCATAGCTAACACCTAGAAGATAGGTTCAAAATACAGGTGGATCTTGACAGACTTGAACACTGGGCCATATCTAACAAAATAAAACCCACCCCTGTCCTAGAATATTTTAAGATATATTAAAAAAGCAGAATATTCCCCCTAAAAGAGAAGTAGAAACTCAAGAAAGACAGAAACTCAGCACCATCCTGACATCTTTGCTAATGGGCCACTAAGGCCTGTCTATTCTACATAACAAAGATCTACCTCCTTCAGACAGAGCCCTTCAATTTCCCTTCATTGCATCACCCACCAAGTTTCAATTAAACTTAGCACACAGACAACCTACAAAGCTAGCTGACAACAACTAATCAGAATATACTTCCTGTGCCCCAGGAAGTTCAAAGCCAGAGAGGGTATAAAACCCAGGGACTCTCAGCATCTCTTCCCTTTTTCTTCGCCCAAGGGCTCCAAGGCATATGATCCTGTCCACCTTTAAAATATCTTTCCAAACAGCTTCCATGTTTCCAGTGTCTTTCTGCCCACTTGGAACTGAACCCAGAAGAAGAATATTTCTTCCAACAATGAAATTCAATATAGAGAAAAGTCTTAGGCAAGAAAAAACTAAAAGTATACATATAGACTGGGTGAAACTACGCTTAATATCAGTAACATGAGAGGGATCTTGGAGTCTTAGTGGACAACCAGTTAAATATGAGCCAGCAGTGTGTGGTAGCTGGCATTCAAAACCATGGATTAATAAGTTCTGGAAGGGTCTTTCAAGAACATCTGGTTCTAGCAGGACTCCACTGCTATTGCATCCTTGATAGATGGATATTCAGTTTCTATTTATGGATCTCTTCAAAGAAAAAAATCCTCCACTACCCAAGAAAAGTGGAAAACGACAACCACTATATATAATTTTTTTGCAAACATTCTGTTAGCATTACGGAGGGTCTGATTAGCCTTTTTCACCCAAACTGCGAAAGATATCTAAGCACCTGATTTTCCTTAACTTCTAATCTGTAAACTGGCTCTTGCAATCATACATTTTGCAATTTTGCAAGTATTTCCGGCCCTGAAGGCGCTACCTAACCCAAGGTAAAGTTACCAGGTCTATAGTCTCGGCATTAAAACAAGAAATGATTCTGTGTAATTATTGAAGGTTGTCAGGTTGCATCCATGTCAGACAAATTTGCCATCTGCAAAATAATCCCCTTGGACTTCCCTGAGGTACGTAGAGATAGAGAGTGAGCATGTCTAATGCACTTAGTTTGCATCACCTTTGTTGCTCTTTTCCTGTCATTGCCATGATGGATGGGTTTGTTAAAGTACAAATGAAAGGGGGGTCTTTTGATAAGGTTAGATTTAAAAATGTGTAACTATATATTTCTGGCTAGGGGATGTTTTGTCCTTCTCCTGCATGATAGGCCTGAAAGACCAGTCTATCTTTTGTAAAAGAAATGGAGAAATCTAGAATCATTGGAGGGGGAAAGGACCAGATAAGATCATACAACCACAGGTAGTCCTTGAATCAAAATCTATGGGTCCTATCTGACAAAATGAAATTCAACATAGAGAAAAAGTAAAGCTTAGGCAAGAAAAACCAAAAGTACACATATAGACTGGGTGAAACCAGGCTCAATAGCAGTAATTGTGAGAGGGATCTTGGAGTCTTAGTGGACAACCAGCTAAATATGAGCCAGCAGCGTACAGCAGCAGCCAAAAAAGCTAATGCAATCCTAAATTGTATTAACAGAAGGATACAATCAAGATCAAATGAGATACTAATATCAGTCTATTAAGCCTTAGTAAGACCACACCTAGAGTGGTGCACCCAGTTTTGGTCACCACACTATAAGAAAGATGTTGAGACTCTAGAAAGAGTGCAGAGGAGCAACCAAAATAATGAGGGGACTGGAGAGTAAAACATATGAAGAACGGTTGCAGGAACTGGACATGGCTAGTCTCATGAAGAGAAGGACCAGGGAGACATGACAGCAGTGTTCCAATATTTGAGGGACTGCCATAGAGAGGAAGGGGTCAAGCTGTTTTCCAAGGCACCTGAAGGCTAGACAAGGAATAATGGATAGAAACTGATCAAGGAGACATTCATCCTAGAAATAAGGATAAATTTTCTGACAGTGAGAGCAATCAAGCAATAGAACAACTTGTCTTCAGAAGTTGTGGGAGCTTCATCATTGGAGGCTTTCAAGAAGAGACTGGACTGCCATTTATCAGAAATGGTGTAGGGCCTCCTGTTTGGGCAAGATTTGGACTAGATGACCTACAAGGTCCCTTCCAACTCTGTTAATCTGTAAATCATTCATTTAGTGACCATTCAAAGCACTGAAAAAGAATGATATAAAATAGATCATCATCCTTACAACTGTTACAACAAATCTCAAGGTTCCTTGATCAAAATTAGGGTGCATAATGATTGCAGCATCTGGTGTATGTATGTGTGTGTGTGTGTGTGTATGTCATTTGATCCCCATTTGCTACCTTCTCAGCTGGCTTCCGATGAGCAAAGTTAAGGGGAAATACAGATTTGCTTAATAACCATATGATTCAAAGGTATTAAAATTGCAACTCACTTAATGACAGAATGCATAACAATGAAAATTCTGGTTCCAACTGTTGTTGTACATTGAAGACTATCTTTCAGTAGACAGGGAGTCTGTTAGCATCATTAAGACTAAACATAATGGAGTCTTAATGGGCCAACTTTATGAGAACATAAGCTTTCACCAAACCTATGTTGACCTGTCTTGAAAGTGCCAGCAGACTCTACGTCTATGTTAAAGGCATCTGGATCTTAAAAGGAGTCAAATTTAGTTGTCCACTAGAACCTGAAGAGATTTATCTTCTTTATTAAGAAACTTCTTCATTTTAAGAAGACTAGGAGGTGACATGATAGTAATGTTCCAAGTTTTGAGGGGCTGCCACAAAGAAGAGGGGAGTGGGTCAACCTATTTTCCAAAGCACTAGAAGACAAGACAAGAAACAATGGATCAATCATCACCAAGGAGAGATGCGACCTATAACTATGGAGAAACTTCTGAACAGTGAGAATAATGAAGAAGTGGAATGACTTGCCTTCAGAAGTTGTGGATGCTCCAACACTATAGGCTTTTAAGAAAAAACTGGACAATCTCTTGACTGAAATGGTATAGGGTCGCCTGTTTGAGTAAGGGGTTGAACTAGAATATCCCTAATGTCCTTTCCAAGTCTTCTGTATTCTGTAATTATTAATCTATCTAGCCTATTTTGATCAGCACTTTCAACAATCTGCATCTAATTTGCCAAGCCTAATCCAGTACAGCCATTGCTGAAAATTCCTAGAATTCAAATTAACATGTCTATAGGATGTTTTAGCTATGCTACTTGGACCATGTTTGGGATTAAAAGTAGGACCTTCTCCATACTGATGAACTCTCTTTTTCCTGAGACATAACAATAAAACAGATTTAAAAAAAAAACAAAAACATTATATACAGTTGTGAAGGATACTCTTTTGAAAAAACAAGAATAACCCAACAACATAATGTTTAAAACTGGGGGAATATTTAGTTGAGTGATTGTTTGTAGCATATGGGGACAAGAGTAAGAAATGCAGTTCTGTTCTTTGGATCATTTTTTAAAAAGATTAAATGTGAATCGGAATAGATGAGTTTGGGTGGAAGGGTGAAATGCTTAAAAACATTTTGTACATGGAAAAGTACACTTTGATACTTGGCAGTACTGTAGCAACATGTATATGAAACCCATTAGCTTCCTTGTATCACAATATCATATTTAATAAAATATCATTAAAATTCTGACCTTCTCTTCAAATACATTCATTCCACTCAGCATAGTTACTAGCATATCTGGTATAAAGATTCTGATTGTCTACAATCATTTAAAAAAATTAAATGACATAACAGGAAGAAAAGAGAGAGAGTGTCTTTTTTAAGAAGTGTAAGATGCTCTCTTCAAGATTTGATTAAATCAGAGGAAAGCAACCATAGCAACTTTATGATCTGTGGACTTCAATTCCCAGAATTCCTGAGTCAGCTTTCTCAGGAATTCTGAGAGTTGAAATCCATAGGTCACAAAGTTGCCCACTTCTGGATTGGACCTATCCATTTGAATTGAATTGTTAAATTACCAATTAAGCTGGAGGCATGGTAGCTCAGTGGCTTAATGATGCTGGAGATCATCTCTATGCCAGTGGTTTGAGTCCTAGCACTGCATGGCAGGGTGAGCTCCTGTCACTTGCCTCAGCTTCTCTCCACCTAACAGTTCAAAAGTATGTAGGTATGTAGGTAGATATGTAGGTACCACTTCAATGGGGAGATGAGTTGGTTTTCTGTGTAGGCAGGCAGATTCCTGCTGGCTCTGAACCTTCCTAGCTGAATAGTCAAGACCTTGTTGATGATCCAAGCTCTGTCAAGGAACTTGGAGGACTCATCTCTAATGACCTAAGTGCTAGAGCCCACTGTAACTACATAGCCAAAAAGGCATTAAGAGTTGTTAACCTAATCTTACGTAGCTTTTTCTCTGGTAATATTACACTAATAACTAGAGCATACAAAACATTTGCTAGACCAATACTCAAATACAACTCATCAGTCTGGAACTCACATTACACAGCTGATGGTAACACAGTTGAGAAAGTCCAGAAATATTTCACAAGAAGAGTTCTCCACTCCTCTTCTTGTTGCAGAATATCTTATGCCACCAGACTTGAAATTCTAGACGTAGAAAATCTATAACTTCGCTGCCTCTGGTCCGATCTAAGTATAGTATATAAAATCATACATTGCAATGTCCTACCTGTCAATGAATACTTCAGCTTCAACCATAACAATAGAAGAGCACACAATAGATACACACTCAAGGTAAACCGCACCAAACTTGATTGCAGGAAATACGACTTCAGCAACAGAGTAGTCAATGTCTGGAATACTCTACCTGATTCTGTGGTTTCTTCCCCAAACCCCAAAAACTTTAACCTTAGACTGTCTACTATTGACCTCATTCCCTTCCTAAGATATCTGTAAGGGGCGTGCAGAAGCGCACCAACGTGCCTGCCATCTTTGTCTTATTGTTTCTTTTTATTTTTCTTATATGTATCCATGTATTCATAACTATGTTTTTACAAATACCTATGAACTTGTAAGCAATTGACAAATAAAAATAAATAAATAAATAATAAAAATAAAAAGTTGGCCCTGGGAAAAGAAGGGGCCTTGGATGAGGCTGCATGAAAAGTCACTCATCTTTCTTTCTGGTGTGAAGCCAGCTCGCCCTTCTGTGGTACACCTTGGGAAGTGCATGAACATTTCCTACAATAAAGTTGGTGCCTCGGCAGTCAAACTACTATTCTGCAAAATCATTGTGATCTCCCGGCTGCTGTAACACTACTATACAACAACAACAACAACAACAACAATAACAACAAGAAAAACAACAACAACCAGATCAGCTTGATGATTCAGATTCTGCTTAATGCCTTCAAGCTTATTCAGCGACAGGATGTGCTTTTGCACATGTATGCACCAATTTTGCAGCTGGAGTGTGTGATTTGAAATGAAGCCACTGTGATCATCCAGCTGAATCAAACATCTGTCCATGGTGGCAAAGCTGAAGAGGAAAAATCAAGGGAAGGAAGACTGAAAAGAGATAGAGCGTTAGATGTAGGAATTGCATCTTCATATATCAGTTATTGTAGGTTGCCTGCTCCTAACACACTAGGTGTCTGACATTATAAAAACAAATAACAATATACAGAACAATCAGCAATTTAAATTTAAACCAGTGCAGTCCATCTAACTTAGGTTCTCCATAGCAAAGGACCTGAGAAAGTACATGTGTGTTTATTACCTTCATGAATATTAGGACGTTGGGTACCATCCTGACCTCAAGGACTGGCTACTGCAGAATGAGATAGCCATCCTTTGAGCACTTGCCTTATGACCTCTTGAAGAATTGGTACCCGCTGTGCTCCTTCCTCCTGTTTGGTGTTCTTTGGGTGATAGATTCTACCTGGAGAAGAAAGTCCAAAAGGTAGCATGGAGATTCTAGAAAAGTTTTTCTACTTTATTTATTTTATTTGTCAAGATAATAGGTATAAACATGAGTATGAATACAGGAAATAAGTATGAATAAATGGGGACAATAGGACAGGGACGGTAGGCACGATTGTGCACAAGTATGCCCCTTACAGACCTTTTAGGAATGGGGTGAGGTCAATAGTGGTTAGTTTGAAGTTAAAGGAGTGGGGATTAGAGGATGTAACAACAGAGTCAGGTAGTGCATTCCAGGCACTGACCACTCTGTTGCTGAAGTCATACTTTCTGCAATCAAGTTTGGAGTTTAGGTTGGGCTTAGAAGCTTACTAGCAATTGATACAATCCCGATGCAGTTACTCAGTGAAACCAACTGCTGCCTCTACCATTCTTGGTTATTTCAAAAGTGAAAAATGAATTTGGGGAACAGCTGGCCTTTCCCAGTGTGGCCTATAATTCTACAAGAATAAAAATTTAATGGAATATTGCTATAGGGAGTCCATAAACCAAATGATCTCCAAGCTATAATTTTTTTTCAACTAGCTCATAATAAAGTTTATTATTACAAGACCTAGTTGTGTCTAAGAGACACAAAACTGTTGGGGACAAATCTATCCATGGTTGATTATTTTGATAGAAGATGAAAGAGTAAAAATAAGAGAATCCTTCCTCTATACGGTATATTAGAACCTAGAAAACATCTACAAGAAAAGACTCCATTCTTTTTCTTCCTACTAAGAACATCCAGCCAGTCTGTATTAGAAAACTCACCTGAATTAGTGAGTTATTCCAGAAATTTTTGTTTTCTAGCTACACATTTTTGCAAAGTCTGTAATAGAGCAAAGGGAATCTAGGACCATTCCTACTTAGACAAAGTGAGGGACTGCCTCAAGTAGCAATTAATGATGACAACAGCTGTAATTCCTGAACTGTTTCCTTCAAGCACCAATTCTTTCTTCTTCAAAAAATGGAGCTACATGTCCAAAAAGACTACTTGCATTTGTGTGATTTTAAACTGTTAGGTTGGCAGGAGTTGGGGCAGGAATGGGAGCTCACCTCGTCATGTGGTGCTTGAGGAATAGAATGGAATGGAATAGAATAGAATAACAGAGTTGGAAGAGACCTTGGAGGTCTTCTAGTTCAACCCCCTGCTTAGGCAGGAAACCCTACACCACTTCAGACAAATAGTTGCCCAATCTTTCTTCAAAACTTCCAGTGTTGGAGAATTCACAACTTCTGGAGACAAGTAGTTTCACTGATTGATTGTTCTAACTGTCAGGAAATTTCTCCTTGGTTTTCAGTTCTTCTCTCCTTGATTAGTTTCCACCCACTGCTTCTTGTCCTGCCCTCAGGTGCTTTGGAGAATAGCTTGACTCCCTCTTCTTTGTGGTAGCTCCTGAGATATTGGAACACTGCTGTCATTTCACCCTTGATCCTTCTTTTCATTAAACTAGACATTCCCAGTTCCAGCAGCCGTTCTTTATATGTGTTAGCCTCCAGTCCCCTAATCATCTTTGTTGCTCTGCTCTGTCCTCTTTCTAAATGCCAACCTTCTGGTCAACAAGACCAGTGCCTTAACTGCTTGGCCATCCCACCCCTTACAATGAGTACCTACAATGCCCTCTACAACAATCCCATAAGTATCGTAAACTCCAAAATCAAGAAAAGATATGGGAAGATTGAGAAGGTGTAAATGTTTTAGGATATGAGTAGACTCTTTTGACACAATCCTACTTCTTTTTCTCATACTTCCAAATTGTCCCATCTTCCAAATTGAATATAAGCTTTGTCTGCCTCCTGTTGGTTGACATTTTAAATAGGGTCATCTTCTCTTCCAACAGAGCTAAGTCAAATCACAATGAATATGCAGCACAACACTACTGATTGTGAAACACGATGTTTCTTTCAACATGATTAGGCCTGTCCAATTCCAAGTTCCTATAATCTTTTCAGTTCCTTCTGCCCTACAAATTCTTTGCATTTCATGACCTGGTTCAGCCAGTAGCATTTCTTAAATTAATTCCCAAACTAGAACAGACACTTTTTACACCAAGAAAAATTCCTTGTGTGTCCAATCACACTTGGCCAATAAAATGTTCTGTTCTATTCTATTCCCTCTTCTCTTCTCTTCTCTTCTCTTCTCTTCTCTTCTCTTCTCTTCTCTTCTCTTCTCTTCTCTTCTCTTCTCTTCTCTTCTCTTCTCTTCTCTTCT
>BLBF01000006.1:11003219-11015455 GCA_015471245.1 Laticauda colubrina | reverse complement strand
AGAGAAGAGAAGAGAAGAGAAGAGAAGAGAAGAGAAGAGAAGAGAAGAGAAGGACAGGACAGAATATAACAGAATTCTTTATTGGCCAAGTGTGATTGAACCCACAAGGTATTTGTCTTTGGTGCATAAGCTCTCGGTGTACATAAAAGCTATAGGTGATAAATCATGATCATAGTCATCATAAAAATACTTCCATCATAAATCATAAGATACAACACTTCGTGATAATCATAGGATACTAAATAAGCAATCAATATAAATAATCTCCTTTGAGGTCCTAGGTCAAAATTTTGACTAATTCTAATAGTGATGTGCAAATGTAGCCTACAAAATAGAAAAACAAAAGATAAAGGTTTCCCCTGTCCTGTCGTTTTCCAACTCTAGGGATGGTTCTCAGTTTCATAGCCAAATGAACCAACATTGTCTGAAGAAATTTTCTGGGGTCATGTGCCAGCATGGCTGTATGCCAAGTGTGCACACAATACTGTTACCTTCCCACCAAAGTGGTACCTATTAATCCACCCACATTTGCATGTTTCGAAAGTGCTAGGTCGGCAGAAGCTCGGATAAATGATGTTGCAAGGAGCTTGGGTCTCAAACACGGGCTCTCACCTCTTCAGCTGACAAGCTCAGTATCTTTAATCACTTAGCCAGTAGGATGCAGGGATGCATGATGTATATAAACTTCCCAACAGCTTTTATGACACTTTAATGTTCCTTTCTTTGAATGACATCCCTTTTCTTTCAAAGTAACAGTAACAGGACTCTGCCTTCTGTGCTTCTAGACAGAGTGGAAAACCTCCAATTTTTTAAAAAACTAATCATGAAGCTCTATGCTGGACATTTCCTGTTACATTTCCTGCCCTTCTTGTGGCTTCTTGTCCTGTCTCCAAATAGCCACCTGTGATCCTGTTATGTCTTCCCAACATTCCCATCATTTTTCAACAGCCTTCTCATTACTACAAGGTTATATATTTGGAAAAATTAGCGAGAGAGAATATGACTTTTCAACAGATGGGTGTCTTGATTTTTCACACAGACTTGAAAAAGAGCAACTCCACCGTCTCAAGGAAGGCTTGCATATGCATCATGCCAGGTGGCAGATCAGATTTATAACAACAAAAGAAGAAGCAAAAAAAGCATTCATGACACCATCACATTTACACTGCTATCCCCTTTTGAGAAGAAAAGTCATTATTATGCACATTGCAAATACCTTCTCTGTAAAGATTGAGAGTGAAGGTTTTCATTATACACAAAGAACACTCCCTGGGCAGGTCATATCTGCATTTGTTACATTAAAAACGGTTGTTTTCAACCTTTGATGGATGTTTTAACAGCACAGAGGAGCTGACATACAACACAACTAGCATTGCAATGCATCTGAGTCTTGGTACATCATAGAGTTTGCTAGGGTCCAACAGTGAGATCAACCATGTCCAAGGAATATTTTTATATCTTCAGCTTGACCAAGCTCCATCTGTTGAGTGCCACCAAAATTAAAGTGGGAAGAAATATCAAACTCCTCGGTGCCCTTTTGTTGTTGTTTTCTTGTGCAGCAAAGGTGACTAAGAAGCAACTGTTGGAGCCCATGACATCAGATGTGCCACTGAAAGGCAAACAAAAAACAAAAAAACCCCTGCATCTTACTTACTTTGGACATGTCACGTAGGGGGATTCACTGGAGAAAGAAATTATGTTTGGAAGAGTTAGCATTAAAAGAAAACCAGGCCCCCAAAGAACATGGTGGCTGGAGGCCAACAAAGCTGACACCAGCCAGAGCATGGTTGGTAAAGCTAGGATGTCGTGTTTGCTTTCACTCTGTCTGCTCTTTTATTATAAGAGTGCAATTCTCAGTATCTCCTTTCTGCCATTTTTTCCCAAGACATCTACATACAGAAACTTTGCTCACTGTACCTCCCAGTGTTGGGATTCCAATTTTGTTACTGTTGGTTCTGTGGTTGTGGCTTGGTGGGCATGGCTTGGTGGGTGTGGCAGGGGAAGGTTACTGCAAAATCTCCATTCCCTCCCCACCCCACTAACCTGCTTTCCAGCTCCGTTCTCCTGTCCAGGGCAATAAAAGAAGACCCAGCCAATCATCTGGGACTCAGGAGGCAGAGAATAGATGGGGGTGGGGCCAGTCAGAGGTGGTATTTGCCGGTTCTCCAAATTACTCAAAATGGCCACTACCAGTTCTCCAGAACTGGTCAGAGCCTGCTGAATACCACCTCTGGTATCTCCTCCTCCTAGATGCTAGTCCCATCTCTCCCCTTCTATGAATTTGTATTGTAATGTAAAATATATATTTCTGTGCATTTTATTCAATAAACCTGGTTGATGCCATAAAATAAATGCTTTGATATCCACTCCATCTATGTGATCCTCTCTTAGTTCTAGGATATTTATCTGACACCATGCTGTGGTCCATGAGTGATTTGGAGGCAGAACATCTGTTTTTAGGATGCTGGCAATGAGGTCAAAGAAGTTCAAATAAATAATTGATCAATAAACAAAATGCACATAGGTTACATGTACAGGTAGTCCTTGACTTATGACCCCAATTTTCTGTTGGAGGTTTTTAAATGGGACACACTCAATTTTGTATTTAGTCACATGCAGCAATTAAATTATATCCCTCTAAAGAGTTCCACCTAAATTTGCTAGTGGAAGACTATCAGAAATCTAACTTTCAGGAGAAGTCAGTTCCATGCCATGGAGATCATGGTCTTCATTCAACACACACAAACCACAAACACACTTATTTTACCATACTATAGCAATGAATAGCATACAAAAAAGACCACAAGGTACTTAAGAAATATTTCTTCTCTGTGATTAATTTATGGGGGGAAATGTGACAATGACACCACCAGTACCTTCTCTATCCTTTTATCTTTTGTAAAATGTGGATAAAATTTTGACTGGCTTGTTTATACAACAAAACATCTATTCATTATGCCTGTCAGGCAACTATTGTGGAAGATAAAAGGTTTGCTGTATTACACTTTCCAGTTCTGGGATGAGTATCATGTTTTCCTACTTGCCTGCCTTCACCTGCACTTATGTGCTGTGTGTTAATGGACAATTTATCTGAGTATCCCTCCATTATTTTGGGGCTAACTAACTACAGTTTGACCTTTCCGGAGAACTGCAGAAGATAAAACTCTCTAATATTGAACTTAATGTAATGTGTTCACCTCCACTGGTATATTGAATGTTTTCAAGAAGTCCTCAAGCCAGCAGTCCATCTATTCATGTACCTCTAGTGCCTAACCCAATAATATTAGCAAGTCAAGACTCTTACAAAATGGCGTATGTCTTTGAATATTAGCAGCTTGGGTTGGTAGTTATGTTGTTGGTTTGAGCTCTGAGCTTGGCAATTTGGTTGCAAACATTTCTCAAGGTATCAGCAAAACATTTAAAGGCCAATGTTCCCTCAGACAAACACAATCCAAATTGTACTGAAAATGAGGGTGAAACCTTTGCAACCAAATTGCTAAGCTTGGAGCTCAAACCAGCAACATAAAATGGTGTATTCCTTGTCCATCCCTTTGGGATTGGAAGTGACAAAAGCATAGTTGTTTAATACAAGTTCAACAGTGGTAGGATTCAATTTTTTTTTACTAATACAAGTTCAAGTGGTAGGATTCAATTTTTTTTTACTACTGGTTCTGTGACTGTGGCTTGGTGGGTGTGGCTTGGTTGGGTATGGCAGGGGAAGGATACTGCAAAATTCTCCATTTCCACCCCACCCCACTAACCTGCTTTTCAGTTCCATTCTCCTGTGAAAGGCAACCAAAGAAGACCCAGCCAATCAGCTGGGACTTGGGAGGCAGAAAACAGATGGGGGCAGGGCCAGTCAGAGGTGGGATTTGCCGGTTCTCCGAATGACTCAAAATTCCCACTACTAGTTCTCCAGAATTGGTCAGAACTTGCTGAATACATACCTCTGAAGCCCAAATTTTCTAAATGGTAACTCCTAACCCACCCAAAAAACAGATGTATGGTAAGTCAGTGCAACAACCAAAAGCCAAATCAATCTAAGATCTAGGCAATGTTATAGAAGATGAAGGTATGAGAGGAGACGTCATAATCTGGGCAGTGAAAAGTTAATACACCAGGAAAATCCATCAGTGCTAGAACTGATGAAGTTACCTAGCTGGGTAATGAAATATCTGCAAGAAAACAACGAAGCTCAGAGACCCAGGACCCCACAGTTCGATCTTGATTCACAAACATTTTCCTGTAAAGGATTATATTAAACTGCATATGCTTAGAATCTATGGAGTATGAACACAGAACCACAGAGTTGAATTTACCATCAAATATATCTAACCAGGTCCATGCTCTTTGCAGAATACACCAAAACATCTCTGAAAGAGGGCCATCTTTGAAGAACTATAGTGAAGGAGAACTTACCAGAAGATTACATGGTAGCTGCTCCATCATTGGAAAGAGCATATACTAATAAAGGAGAACGCTTGTAGGTCAGGGTTGAATGGAGGCTGAGCTTGCTTGTTTTCTTGCAGTTATTTCATTACCAAACTAGGTAACATCATCAGTGCTGGTAAGGAGTGTTCTCACCAACCCTGGCAGACAAGCCACTAGAATATAAACTGGTAGCAAACCCCACTCCTTATTAGCACTGATGATGCTAGCTGCTACAGGTAATGAAACATCTGCAAGAAACAAGCAAGCTCAGAGAGCACCAAGGACGAGGGTTGAGATTCAAAAATCCCAGCAACCAGTTCACTGCCCGGTTGCTGGGTGGACATAGCCATGGTGGGCAGGACCTACCGGAACTTCCTGTTTACCGCTTCAGAGCCCAAGGGAGGCCATTTTTGCCATCCCAAAGGTCCAGAGGCTCCCCCAGGCCTCTGGGAGGGTGAAAACATCCTTTCCTGGGCTCTGGAGGCCCTCTAGAAGCCGGAAACAGGCCCATTTCCGGACTTACAGAAGGCCCATTTTTCCCCACTTTTAAGAGCCTCTGCATGGACCCTGACTTATCTCCATCGAAAATGGGCCATGTGGAGATTCCTGGGAGGGGAGGGGCAGGCGGTTTGGGGCCAGCTGGTTGTTTGAGATACCGGTTCAATGAATCAGTTGTAACTATAACATCCAATTCACCCAAACCAGTCTGAACTGGTGGAATCCCACCCCTGCCAAGGACCCCTCAAAGACTGTATAGTCAGGAATATTATTCTGATGCTTTAGTCTACACTAACTTCTGGTTCTTCTGGTTTTGTTACTTGGTGCAATCAAGAACACATCCATTCCTTCTTTTCTGCAGCAACCCTTTAAATATTTGACATTTAATCAATCTGACAATTTGCCCATCCCATGTGCAGCATATTCACAGTTTATTTTCATGATCACACTTAATTGGCTTGTCAGAGGTAGAGGAACAACAATTAGAATTTATAGGGCTAGCATTCAATGAAGACTCAATTGATGATTTGATCTTAAATTCTGGTAGAATGCATACCCCCCCCCCGCACTATGTTCATCCAGTCTGTGCTTGAGCATCCCAACCTGTTGGACAGTCCTGATATAAAGGCAGAATTGTGTTTCTGGCACCCGTGGCCATTGTGATTTGCTGTGTGAGGTTTCAGATGCATTTACAAATCACTTTGGAACAACAGGGGCAATTAAAAAGGGCTATTGATCATTGCAACCTGAGCAACTCCCTGGGGCATGCTTAGGAGAGAATGGCATTATTTGGACTTTGCTGTCAGTAGCCATTCAATTTCCACTCTTTTTTCTAAAGGAAGAAAAAAGAAAAGGAGAAGGAGAAAACTCTGTCCATCATGCTTGATTTAATGATCTCCTGTAGCAATACATTCCAAAGTTTGACTCATAAAATATCTGTTGTTTTAAAGAGGTTGCCCTTTCATTTAATTGAGTGTCCCGTTACTCTTACAATCCAAGCAGAGTGAAGGAAGAAGAAGAAGATGGAGGAGGAAAAGATGGAGGAGGAGGAGGAGGAGGAGGAGGAGGAGGAGGAGGAGGAGGAGGAGGAAAGTATAGCACTTAGATATATACAATGCTTTACACCCCTCTCTAAGCAGTTTACAGAGTCAGCATATTGCCCCCAACAATCTGGGTCCTCATTTTAGGATGGAAGGCTGATTCAGCCTTGAGCCTGGTACCAAATTGCAGGCAGCTGGCAGGCAGCAGAAATAGCTTGCAATACTGCATTCTAACGACTGAGCTACCGCAGCGAGGAGGAAGAGGAGGAGGAGGGGGGGTTACAATGCAGAAAAGCTATGTGAGGTTTTTCCCTGCTACTTTTCCATCCAGACGAAATCAATGAAAGCCATTCTGACTTTGGCAATCTTGTTTCTATTATGCCCACCTTTGCAAGCTGTTTTTTTCTTTCCTCTCCTCCCCCCTCCTTTTTTCTTTCTTTTCACACAGCATTTTTTCAATCTGTGCTATTTTGCTCCTGGTGGTTTTTGCAGCCCTATGGGAATTAACACATCTCTGCTTCTTCATTGATTCATTTGCTCCACTTCCCAGAAGTTCTTCAAGCAACCCAGACCGGCAATTGGAAGCAATCCCATCATTTGGATATTTTTTTTTGAGAGAGAGAGAGTTTTCAGCGTTGTATTTCAATCCATCCAATAACTTAACTTTTCTTTTGTGTGTATGTATAGGGGGAAACATAAGCAGATCCTGCCATCCATAGCATGGGAATAATGTGAAGGAGGAGGAGGAGGAGGAAGAAGAGGAGGAGGAGGAGGAGGAGGAGGAGGAAGAAGAAGAAGAAGAAAAAGAAGAAGAAAAAGAAGAAGAAGAAGAAAAAGAAAAAGAAAAAGAAGAAAGAAAATATATCTATATAAATCAAGCTTTATATTTCAACATTCAATCATTTAAATATGAGCCAGCAGTATGTGGTAGGTGTCAAAAAAAAACAACAACAACAAACCAACACAGTCCTGGCTGTATTAACAGAGGGATAGAACAAGATCATGCAAAGTGTTAATACCACTTTATAAGGCCTTGGCAAGACCACACTTGAATATTGCATCCAGTTTTGGTCACCACAATCTAAGAAAGATGTTGAGACTCTAGAAAGAGACTAGAGAAGAGCAACAAAAATGATTAGGGGACAGGAGAATACAACATGAAGAACAGTTTCAGGAATCCAGTATGTCTAGTCTAATGGAAAGGACTAAGAGTGATATGACAGCAGTGTTCCAATATCTCAAGGGATGCCACAAGAAGAGGGAATCAACCTATTCTACAAAGCAGGGGTCACAAACCTTTTGGACCTCAGGGACCACCAAACTCATAATTTTAAATCCAGTGGACCAGAGACCCTGGGAAAAATCCCAAAAATTCTGCAGGAAAATTCCCCACCCCATTTTCCTACAAATTGATCATTCTTTATTTCGGATTGCAGGATACCGTCTCCAGCTCCGTTCTCGGGGGGAGGGGGAGAGACTTTTGTCTTCATGCAAGAAAGGCAGCAGAAGTCTTTCTTTCTCTCCCACAAACTCTGCCAGAAATAAATATTTGTGAGACTTGTTGTACTGGTGCAGCCTCATGGAGCAGGATGCCTTGCAGAGTCCCAAAGACTCATTTCTGGCAGAGTTTGGGGGAGAGAAAGAAAGACTTTTGCTGCTTTCCTTTGTGCAGCCAAAAGCAGAAGAAGAAAGAAGTAGAAAGAAGCAGCCCAGAGACCAGGCTAGGTATGTGTGGCAAGTGGGGCAAGTTCCCCCCCTACGCCCTTCCCCCCCCCTCCCTTCACTACCTCACGTTGTTCACAATGCAAGCAATGCAAGCCTTAATCCACAGCCTGGATTAATTGCTTTGGGGGATGCTTTGGAAGTGAGATTTCTCTGCGAACCACCAAAATTTTCTCGCAACCACCATTGGTCCCCGACCCACTGGTTGCCGACCACTACTCCAAAGCATTTGGAGGCAGAAGAAGAAACAATGGGTGGAAACTAATTAAGGAGAGAGCCAAGCTAGAACTAAGGATTAATTTCCTAGTAGAACAATTAATTAATGGAAAGACTTGACTTCAGAAGTTGTTTGTGCTCCATCATTTGAACTTTTCTAAGAAAAGATTGGACAATAATTTGTCTGAAATAACCTCCTGCTTGTTCAGGGGGTTGGACTAAAGATCTCCAAGATCCATTCAACTTTGTTATTCTATATTACCATTATCTCTTAGGATTCTCAATTTACAGCACATTCGGGCATGGGTAACTGAAAACAGGGAATATCTGTGCCCTCCATCACTATGAATGGAAGAATCTGGCAGTTGAGCCTCCTGTTTGCATTTGTTGGGCCAAAATGGGTTTCTTAACCTTGGGAGATGCTTGTAAGCCATACTTCAGCTCTTGAAACCCTCATATTGATTGGGGATTTAAGAGGTAAAATGGAGGTTTTATGATTAAGGATGACATGGACAGTTCAACTGAGTATTTATCAAGTGCAAGCAGTCAAGAAATCCAGACAGTTCAAATGAATATAAAGGTTTATTGCATGTTTACGTTCTCTTCAACAATCTGAACTACTAACAGTCAAAGCAAATTGGTGATAGATAAGAGTCAATGGAATTCAGCTGGATTTAGATCTCTTGTGGGCAGAAAGGGATTCAAACTGATGACATGTTTAACCCCTCCCTCACGCTCAGCCTGGTCATCTTCCACAATAATAGTCATTTTAATTCTAGTAATGGTGTGATATCATCTATTGAGTTGTTTCCAGCTCCATACAGAAAACCAAAGTGAACTTTGAGATAGGTTGGCAGTTCTCGCTCTAAGTGTTTGGATTTTTTTTTTAAAAAATGTTTATTCTATTTCTTTCTGAATCAGACTATTGGACATTCCAGCGCAATATTGACTGGTTGCTTCAAGTAAAAGGAAACAATCAGGGGTGGGATTCTACCAATTCGGACCAGTTCTATAGAATCGGCTGTAAAGATTCTGCACAGTTCAGAGAACTGGTAAATCGCACCACTGGCTGGCTTCTCCCCTCCCCACCCACCCCCGCCTGGGAGGCTTTCCTGAGGCCCAGTCAGGGGTGGTATTCAGGGGTCTGGGGGAGAGAGAAGTGGCCTGAGAGCAGAGCTGAACCTTTCTTAGGATTGAAGCTTCTATTTTTCAGTGCAGACTCAGGCAGCAGATTGCAGAAAGGTAGATCTGGGAGTGAAGCTGTGATTCAACAAGCAGCTCAATCTGCCTGCCTGCTTTGCCTGATTTTGGGTAAAAGTTGCTCTTTTTTTAAAATAAAAAATTCAATCTTTACATATATATTTACAATATTTACATACAAGCCACACCAAGGCAGTCACATGACCACCAAGCCACACAACCCACAAATTAGACCATGCCCACAGAACCGGGCATGTTTCTTCTTGTTAAGAAATTTGAATCCCACCCCTGGAAAAAATGTTTCTACAGGGTAAGTCTCAAACACCAAAGATCCTTGGAATAATTTTGTCTCCTTGAAAATATCCAGTTACAAGAAGCATTTTTATGAAGTCCTAAGGCACTCAGATTGACATTATTACCTTCTTCCATAATTCTCCACGGAAAGCCTTTTTCTCCAAGCCAATAGGGAATGGTCCTTAGTGGCAACTTCCTTATAACTGTATGTGTGGATTCTTCCAATTCTGGACAAAGAATGATATCCAAACTCTATTAGTCAAATCCATTAAAATCACATGCATAATTGGTTTATGATTTAAATTCCATGATTTTTAATAATGTTTAAATTAATCAGATTTATTTGGATCCAGTTCCTTTTTTTTTCTTTGTGTTTGAGTTTAACCTCCATGATTTCTGGAGTTAACCATTGTAGTTCATTTGGGGGGTGTAGTACTTTTAGAGAAGGACAACATCACTTCAGCTTTTGGATGTCTTAAAATGTTATGAAATGTCACACTTGTGGACGATAACAAACATACCTTTTAGGAGGGGGGAACAGGAAATTCTATTTTTATTTTATTTTTTTGCAAATTACTTCCTCCATAGTTTTCATTCTTCACATTTTTTGAGAAGGGACAGTTTTCACAACCCTTCTCAAAAAATATGAAGAATCGGGTTATTATTTTTAGTAGTTTGAGTCAGATGGGCTATTCAGGATCACAAAAAAAGATGATTCAGAATCTATTTTTGATTCCAAAGGTACAGGTTAGCCATCTGGTTCAGGACTGTGTCTGCTGGAGTAAAATGAGAAGTGTGATTATTTGGATGTGGTTGAAGCAACATAGGAACCCTGACCAGAAGTTTATTATTATAACCATCATCATTGTCACACAGTCAGCCAGAAGTTCAGACTGGATTTGGCATTATCCAATGTATTTGTCACCCATCTCCCAGTTCGAAGCAACTCTGAGCAGCTTGAGGATGAGATAAAATATACAAATATCAAAACGAGACACAAAATTCGAAAGAATTGTGAGTAGGTTTAGTTTAGCTTGAGCATGACTTGGGAATAGGATATTGTCCTCCTTCTCCAAGGAAATCCTTAGAGTTTTCAAGAGGAGATTGGGCGTCCTCCATTGTCCAAAACAGATTGGGCTGTTTGATAACACAATTGTGACAAGCCATCAATCCAGATGGTAAGAGAAACTCCTCTGCATGGACAGGTAGGAACTGAGACGACAAGAACTGCATTTATTTTAATCGGGAGTTACACAAATTGCACGCCATGCTTAATTATCCCTGATTAGCCAAACATCAACCTGCAAAATGCCAATTTCGCAGTGGTCTTGGAGAAGTAGCCAACATACCTTCAGCTCCTGCTGAGGAATTTGCTGGAAGGCAAAGGTTTCCTTTAAGATGTGAATCTGTGCTTTTGCAGTGGAAGGAAGCTAACAGACAGCCTAATACCCGGTGCTTCTGCTGGCTTTTTGAATGCAAATCCCAGCTGTCAGAGCTTAATTAAAAAGTACCAGTCAGCACTATTTAACAAATGGAAGAGTACTAAATGGTAGGTTACTTGGTGCGGGGATATATGCAATTTCAAAATCCAGTAGGTAGGATGACAGGTATGTAATTATCATCAGATCAAGGAAAGGATGGGAAAGTGATGGCAGTTCCTGAAGCTGGTGGAACCTTGCCAATGTTACATGCAATCCTTTTGTAAATCCATGGGTTTCCAAAGAAAGCCTTCCCTGGGCAGATTGACCCCGAGCCTCTTAGGAACACACAGCATTGTGCAGAAAGGAACTTTGCAGGAAAAAAATTGGCATGATCATTGGCATGATCTTGCAGAATCCAATCTGGGTTGGTCACTGGGACCAGAGGTTCAATCTTCTGAGTTTTTTACACTTGTGCTGGAGCTCAGGGTACTTCTCTCTCACCAGAATGTCTGCTTTGATCTATTCTATGCATAGTATTCATGTAGTGCCTGGCTATGTGTGGCTTTTTAATGGTTGTTTGGGGCATTGGTGGCCGGTTATTAATTTGTGTTGTTTACTTGTGCTGACTCCTAAGTACCAGCCACCACCATCCTGTGATGACCCGGGACATGGCACAAAAGCAACAAAGTCACAAAAGTAGGTAAAGTCCTTTTAATACCTCCAACTTGGCCCCCAATGTCCAGTTATCATTGGCTGTAGAAAAAACTCCCAAAAATAGATTTAAAGGGAAGAAATTCAATCCAAACTCAAAGTAGACATCAATTATAAATAAAAACCAAAACAAACCACACTGCAGCAATTAACGAAACAGGGCATGGTAAGGAATTGCAGACTTCAAAAGATAATGGAACACACTTGGTTGGGAGGACTCCAGAACCCAGATAAGACTTGACAAACAAAGATAATGCACGCTTTGCTTCCAGCAAGGTGCTGTGTGCAAACACCCTTTTAAAATCCTGTTTTCCCAGCTGCAGCTAATGAAGGGAATCAGGGCCCTTTTCTCCCCTGTAACCTACGTTGTTCCCTTCTCCGTTCCTCTCTGAGTGCCCTAGGATGAAGAGGGGGTGGCGCTGGGTCTTCCTCTGAATGCCCACCCAGACTGTGCCCTTCCCCAGTTTCTTTCACAGACACTGGAGCCACACACTCCTACACCCTGTCAGCTGCTGAACCTCCCCAACAGGGCCATGACACATCTTGTCAGAGCTGAAGAAGCTTCTTGGATGAGAAGTGAAACATATTCAAAGAAAAAACAAGAAAGTCCAGTTGCTTCCTGAAAAAGCACTTTTGGGACAACCATTACCTGGATGACTGAGAATCACTGCAGACTTTTACCAGGCACTACATAAATGCTAGG
>BLBF01000006.1:10973104-10994058 GCA_015471245.1 Laticauda colubrina | reverse complement strand
ATCTATCTATCTATCTATCTATCTATCTATCTATCTATCTATCTATCTATCATCTACCTACCTATGTACCTTCTTATCATCTATCTCATCTATCTGTCATCTATCTATATCTATCTATATCTATATCTATCTATTCTCTTTCTCCTTTCCTCCCTACTTTCCTCCTGCCCTCCCTTCCCCCTTTTTTCCTGGGTGATTTGTTGTCCCTTATAAGAGTTTTCCTAGCCTTTGGGGTTCCAAAATGGGATTCTCTCCTAACCCTCTTCCTTTCCTACTTGATGTGGTTAAACACCATAAAGGACCATTACTTTCTCTTAAAAAACAGAAGCTGGTGGACTGAAATAGTATTTATTGCTCAATTTATTCATCTCATTCTACAATAATGCCGACATGCATTATTCATTGTATTCTCATTCTCCTTCCATTGCCTTTCCATTATTCACAAATGTTTACTGATCTAATAATTGGTGAATATTCATTGCACAACTTATTCAACTCATTGCTGGGAAGTAAAAAAAAAAACCTCTCCAATAATAAGAGCTGAAGCATCATTTTTCATCATCTTTCCAGTTCTACTGATGAAAGTAAGAAAAAGTAAGTAAGAAAGAAAAACTACCAAATCAGTCGACAGTTCCTCTCTGAAGTACAATATTAATTTAAAGCTGTCACTTTACTATTAACAAAGAATAATGCTTGGCTAGCAGAAACTGACTTGAAATTCAGTACAGTACTCAACTTACAACCACAAATGCCAAGCAAAAAGGTTACTAAGTGAGTTGCATCTGGCTTTATGATCTTTTTTGTTATTAAGTGAATCACTATGGCCATAAAGTGAAGCATACTGTCATAATCAGAACTGCAGAAAAAACAATTGCTACCAACCTGCCTTGTGGGTCTGAATACTGCAGGAGTCAAAAAGAGGGCTGTGAAAATATCTACAGACCCCTCACATCCTGGACATAAACAGTTTCAACTCCTTCCCTCAAAATGATGCTATAGGGCACTGCACACCAGAACAACTCGACACAAGGACAGTTTTTCCCCAAATGCCATCACTCTGCTAAACAACTAATTCCCACAACACTGTCAAATTATTTACTAAGACTATATTATAAGAGATAGGTTCTAGGAAGGATGAGAAGAAGAATATTACTCTTCTTCTTATCCTTACTAGTACCTATCTCTTCCCACTTATGACTATAACCAAGTTGCTTGTATTTTTACAATTTATATTGTTTTATTTATTTCCCAGTATGATTTGATTGCTTATAAGTAAACCATGACTATCACTAAGTGTTGTATCTTATGATTCTTGATTAATGTATTTTATGTTTTTCTTTACTCTATTCTATTCTACTCTACTCTACTCTACTCTACTCTACTCTACTCTACTCTACTCTACTCTACTCTATTCTATTCTATTCTATTCTATTCTATTCTATTCTATGAACCCAGATTCATATGGAGATCGTATGGCCATGGGGATGCTGCAAACATCAGAAATTCATTATGGTTGCCGAGGGCTCATATTTTGATCATGTGATATACATGCCTGTAAGTGTGAGGACTGGTCATAAGTCACTTTCTTATTATATCATAACTTCAAAATGTAAGTTGAGGACAACTGAATTGTGGAAGGTCAGACTGGTTTTAAAAGTATTCTTAAAAGTTCATGTCAACTGTTGATTCTGTTTACTAGATACTTAGGCAAGGTTGCATCCTATAATTCATCGTTTACCAACCTCAGAAGGAAGAAATAGGGTTATGGGTTTAGGGTTTGTCTGTGTGTCAGGTTTCATAGCCATTTCTGTTTTAAATTTGGTGCTGGCCTTGTGCTTTGTTAGAATGGTTTTTTCTTCATCCTGATTGGTCAGGAGTCTTGGTCTATGTTTATTGGTCTTGGAGTTTGCTGTGTTCTGCTTCATTGGTGTTTCTAATATCTTCTGTCTATTTAGGGTTGGGGTTAGGGTTAATGCAACTTATCAATGGTCCCAATTTTGGTCATACATCAAGGACCACCTCTTTAGACACCACAGTCTTGTTAATATATTCAGATGAATCCATGGAGGGTGCAAGCTGGCAGATATTGCATTAGGATATGACACATATAAACTGGGAGAAACCAGACTTAATAACAGTAACTGCAAGAATAATCTTGGAGTCTTAGTGGACACCCAATTAAATATAAGTCAACAGTGTGTGCAGTAGCCAAAAAAAGCCAATGCAATCCTAAATTGCACTATTAGAGGCATACAATCAAAACCAAGTGAGGTATTAATACCACAATATAAAGCCTTATTAAGAGCACACCTAGAGTATTGCACCCAGTTTTGGTCACCACACTATACAAAAGATATTATGACTCTAGAAAGAGTGCAGAGAAGAGTAACTAAGATGATTAGGGGACTGGAGGCTAAAACATACAATGAACAGTTGCAGGAACTGAGCATGACTAGTCTAGTGAAGAGAAGGACCAGGGAAGACAGGATAGCAGTCTTCCAATTGAGGGGTTGCCACAGAGAGGAAGGGGTCAAGCTATTTTCTAAATCACCTGAAGGCCAGACAAGGAATAATGGATGGAAACTGAACAAGGAGAGATTTAAACTGAAAATAAGGATACATTTTCTGACAGTGAGAACAATCAACCAATGGAACAGCTTTGCCTTCAGAAGTTGTGGGAGCTTCATCATTGGAGGCTTTCAAGAAGAGACTGGACTGCCATCTATGAGAAATGGTGTAGGGTTTCCTGCTGGGGTGGTAGGTTGGACTAGATGACCTTCAAGGGCCCTTCTGACTGTTATTTTGTATATATTTCTATATTGCTCCAAGGGAACTACTTTTGTATTAGCTAAGCTTCTCTCCCCTGTCAGAATGGCTGCATCATTTTTAAACTGAAATTGCCCTCAGTTGAATAGATGGCTTATCCTTGTATTGGCTGTTGAAATGTACCAGAATGATGAGACAATGCTGGCATGTGTTATCCCATGTCAGATGTTATCTTACAAGCACCATCTGTATTTGATGACAGAATGTGCTTTCCTGGGTTAAGCTGGCATTACAAGTCCTAGGAAATGCCACAGTGGTGCCATTGTATTTGGCCTGCTGCGCTCACCATCCTGAGAATACGCTTCATTTGTTTGATTGTTTTGACTTTAGCAGTTTGAAAATATGAAATCTTGGAAACCATTTAATGTCAAATACTAATTACGATGGATAACTAAATGCTGTCAAGAAAGGGAGGGGGTGGGAAACCCATAGCAAGTGTTGTCTAAAATGACAGGATTAGTGCTGACTTTATCTTCTTGTCCACTTTCTCCTCTCCCTTTATAAATGGCAAAAGTGGAGCAGTGTTTTCAACTGGCTTTCTGGAAGCCTGTGAATTGGTAAATAGGTTAAATAAATAAACATGTCAGATTCTCAGAGGAGGAGTTAATTGGAGGAAATCTTGCATAATTGGATTTGGCACTGTGACTTATCATCTATAATTCCTTGTGAATACTGCTTTTTGGTTGGTGATGAGGGTTGTCCATTCAGCAAATAAATAAATAAATATGGTAGCAGTGGTGTGTCCACAAGAGGTCCTGGCTTTTGCCCACCCTTCACCCTTTTTAAGTATGGCGACTTCAGCCTAGTCTCACATTATTAGCATTTCTGTATGATCTGCCTTCAGGTTCATCGTTCTAAGAAATGTGGGGGTGCCACATTTGTGCTTTCGGTCTGACCTAAGCATAGAACATAAAATAACCTGCTACAATGTCCTACCTGTCAATGATGACTTCAGCTTCAACCACAACAATACACGAGCACACAATAGATACAAACTTAAGGTAAACCGCTCCAAACTCGATTGCAGAAAATATAGCTTCAGCAACAGAGTTGTCAAAGCCTGGAATGCACTACCTGACTCTGTGGCTTCTTCCCCAACCCCCCAAAACTTTAACCTTAGACCTTCTACTGTTGACCTCACCCCATTCCTAATAGGTCTGTAAGGGGCGTGCATAAGAACAGCAATGTGCCTACCGTCCCTGTCCTAATGTCCTCTTTTATTCGTACCTATTTCATGTAATCATAATCACGTTCCAATTATATCTGTTATCTAATACATGCTTGACAAATGAATAAAATAAATAAATAAAATGTATGTGGCATATTCAGCAAGGCAATCTGAAACTGAATCGAGCCATGGTCACCATTATTTTCAAGATTCTTTTCAGAAAAATGTTTAGGATTTTAGAAAATAAATGCTTCAGGCTCTGTTCGGTTTCAGGCATCGTTGTTTTTTTTTTTGCTCTGCTGGAATAAAACAGCACTCAAAGGTAGCTACAATTTGGGGTGTTGAGGGTGGTAAAACGTGTAGGAAAACTAGAGCTTTGGGAGGTATTTGAATGTGTCCTTTGAAATGTTTATTCTGGTGGATCTGCAGCTCTGGTGGAAATATCCTTACCTTACTTTGCTGAATTTACAGATTTTCCCCCCCCTTTTGGTGTGTGTTTATGTACTGACTTTGGGGGTGCCACATTTGTGTGTTCAGGAAGACTCTGAATCTTAAAGATATTTTTTGCAACCAAGGCAGGTTAATCAGTTTGTGCTGGGCTGTTAATTATTGGATGAACTACATTTAAGTGATTCTTACAACATTGTATTGTCTTTGTTTGCAACCTATTTTTTTCTGGATTCAGCTACTTGCAGATCATGTTGATGATAGTGAGTGAATAAAATTATCCTTATATAATATAATTTTCTTCCAACAATTCTTAAAAACTCCTCCTGGAAAAAAACCCCTAAAAATATAATTGTTCATTTGGAGGATCATCTCCACTGATGGGAGACAGAGAAAAGCTCTTGGCAGACAACTTGTGGTCCATTGGCCAAACTTTTTAGCACCCTTGTCTTAAAACATATCTTGAGACAGCTTGCCACCAGAAGTTGTGGGTGCTTCAACACTGGAGATTTTTAAGAAGAGACTGGACAGCCACTTGTCTGAAATAGTATAGGTTCTCCTGTTTGAGCAGGGGGCTGGACTAGAAGACCTCCAAGGTCCCTTCCAGCTCTATACTGATTGAATTGATTGATTGAGATACTGTATGTTGCAAGGCAAGTAAATTCACAATAGAATGAATCAGGAATCTTCTGCTGAAGATAGAATATTCTTGAAGTGGTACACTGTCTCCCCAAATTGCCAACTTTCTAAATGCAAAATATTTGACTGGTCAGAGATCAAATATTGAAATTAAATCTCATAGACAATATTTCAGTAGAAGGTATAAGGCTTAGATCAGCAGATTCAATGAAAGAAGATTGAATCAAATCATCGCTTCAAATCATATATTTGAACTGAATTTCTGAAGTGGTTCAAGACACAGAATTGAGTCAAGAGCTTTCCAATTGCTCAAGAAAGATTGGAAGATGTTGCAGGACTGCAAGTTGGCTTTTCTCCCAAAGATTTTCCATTGTTAAGGCTTGTTAGCTTCCTCTGACAACTTTACAACCTTCTCTTATCTTTGCACAGTGCAGTTGCTGAATCTGGCGAACTAAAACTCAACATTAAATTGGTGCTAGATAAGAGTCAGCTGTCAGGATTCCGGCAATTGCCCTAATTAAATCATGAGAACAGGAAAAAGAGGGCTGGACTTCGATTTCTCGTGACAACGCAAGGACTCTAAGCTGATGATACATTTAACTCTGCCCTCTAACTCTGCATTCTCTTCTCCTACATCTATTCTGGTAAAACCTTTGAAGCTATCTCCCTAAAACTTTACAGCTTTCTGTTTTGCGAAATATCCACCATCCTTGCTATTCCTGTGCCATTCTAGGAACAAACAAAAAAGCTGCAGCTGTTTTGAAGTTTCCTTATTAAAGTCTATGGGAACATCTTTTATCAAATTGAATATTGAATCTGTTTGTAGTGGGAATTGTCACTTCCAAATCTTGAATTCAAATCAAATATGCATTGATTCACAAACTGCCAAACTGATTCACACAGATATGTTCAGCAGTGGTATTCTGAACAAGGAGAAAAATGGAGATCATATTCCTGGGTTTAAACATGCTGCAGATGCATTATTTTTGTAAGTGAAAATTTGTTTTGCTTTATCCAAACAAAATAAATAATGTATACATAAAACAAATGGTCACATTTGATTTTTTTAAATGATGCCAATACTGCTTCAGAAAGTGGCATAAAGTAGACTAAAATATTACGGGTAAAGAAAACATTAGGAAGAAAATTATGCTTTCTATATGCAAAAAAAGTACAGACACATAGTGATAGGACTATATTCAAGTAAGTATTCAATTTAAATCTGTTCTCCTGTAAGTCCAAAAGGAGTTTAACCCTGTGAACATGAAATCTATATCATAAAGATTCCTCTTCTTTCAGTGTGCTGAAAGTTATTATAAAAGGAAATCATACAAATATAATGTAAGTTTTCCACAAAGATCAGTTAAAAGTGTCAGGTAAACTGAATTCTGGTTTCGAGTTACTGCCAGTCTTGGCTGCTGCAAATCTGGCGAGGTGAGAAATAAGTACTTGTAAAAACTGATTCCTGAGAGTAATGTAGAAATATGTGAAGAATTCTCCAACTTTTAAATGTTCTGGGTGCAGAATCACTATTTAGAGTCCTGGTGGCACAGTGATTAGGATGCAGCATTGCAGACTACTTCTGCTGACTGCCAGCAATTTGGCAGTTCGATCCTGGCCAGCTCAAGGTTGACTCAGCCTTCCATCTTTCTGAGGTTGGTAAAATGAAGAGCCAGATCGTTGGGGGCAATGGTTGACTTTGTAAACAGCTTAGAGAGGGCTGTAAAGCACTATGGAGAGGTATATAAGTCTAAGTGCTATTGCTATTTCAAGGGTTTAAAATTCAAAGTTTTAAGTTTAAATGAGACCAGTTTGGTATACTGGCTAAAGCTCCTGATAAGAAACCAGGAGATTGTGAGTTCTACTCCCACCTTGGCCACAAATAGCAATAGCATTCAAGCATAATAGCATTCTCTGGCAGTTTTGAGTATAAGCATTATTTGCATATTGCCCCCAAACAATCTGGGTCCTCATTTTACTGGCCTCGGAAGGATGGAAGACTGAGTCCACCTTGAGCCCAAATAGAATTCCAAGCTATGGGCAGAGTTTGCTTGCAGTACTGCACTTTAATCACTGTTCCACAGGGCAAAGACAGGTAATGGAATAACAGAGGTGGAAGGGACCTTGGAGGTCTTCTAGTCCAGGGGTCACCAACCTTTTGAACCTCAGGGACTATCAAACTCATAATTTTAAATCCCGTGGACCACTAATATGAATTTTGAGTGAAGGTGGCTTAGTGACATTTCCCAAGGGCCTCTGAAGAAAGCAGCAGATACCCTGGAAAAATCCCCCAAAAAGTCTGCAGGAAAATTCCCCACCCCGTTTTCCTACCGATCAATCATTTTTTATTTGGGATTGCAGGATACCGTCTCCAGCTCCGTTCTCAGGAGGAGAGAGAGAGAGAGAGAGAGACAGAAAGAAAGAGAGACTTTTGGCTTCATGCAAGGAAAGCAGCAGAAGCAAGGAGAAGTCTTTCTTTCTCTCTCCCAAACTCCACCAGAAAAGAGTCTTTGTGAGACTTGTCGCACCAGCACAGCCTCTTGGAGCAGGATGCCTTGCAAGGTCCCAAAGACTCATTTCTGGCAGAGTTTGGGGGAGAGAAAGAAAGACTTCTGCTGCTTTCCTTGTGTGAAGCCAAAGCAGAAGAAGAAATAAGTGGAAAGAAGCAGCCCAGTGGCCAGGTGAGGCACGTGGGGCAAGTTCCCCCCCTCTGCCTTTCCCCCCTCCCCTCACTGCCTCATGTTGTTTACAATGCAAGTGATGCAAGCCTTGTGTTCTTGTGGGTCATATGGGTGGTGCAGCCTTGTGTTCCTGCACAGCCTGGATTAATTGCTTTGGGGGTGACATTTCTCTACGAACCACCAACATTTGGTTGGTGACCACTGTCCTAATCCAACCTCCTGCGCAGGCACAAAACCTATACCATTTCAGACAAATGGTTGTCCAATCTCTTCTTCAAAACTTCCAATATTGGAGCACCAACAACTTCTGGAAGAACTGTGATGACCCAGGGTATGGCACAAAGGGAACACAGCCTGAGAATAAGTAGAGGTCCCTTTATTAGTTTCAACTTTGCTCCCAATGACCCTGTTATCTTCTGGTCTGGAGAAAACCTCTCCCATGAACTTGCACCAGCCTTTGGCTGCAGATATTCCAGTCCAAATGTTGTAAACTGAAAACTTTAAATTATAAATCCAACAGGGCAAAATAAGGTAATTAAATCCAGCAGAGCAAGATTGGAGTTCCAAAAATGAAGTAACAAGGCAGTAAATCAAACCAGTTGGGAGGCTGCCAGGAACTCATATAACCACAGCCAAACTCAAGATAATCTCAATGTTTGTTCCTGATGCCCCTCCAATTGGTTCTCCTTTAAATTCCCTTTCCAGGTGTGCCTTGTGAAGGAAATCATGGCCCTTTCCTCTCTCATAAGCCACACAGCTCACGTTGCTCTCTTCTTCATTCTTCCCTCTGTGCCCCAGGATGGAGAGGACCTTGGTCTTTCTCTGAACCCCCTATCTGTTCCCTGCTCTGCCCAACCTGACTTTGCTCTTCCCCAGTTTCCTTCATAGCCAAGGGAGCCACTCTCCTGATCCTTGACAGCTGTTCATCTTCCTCCTCTGATTAAGACTCTGATGGGGGCATGGCAGGTACGTTGTTCTGCTGATTAATTAATTGTACTAACTATTGTGTGACCTTAGTCCAGTCGCTTTCTCTTAGCTCTAGGAAGGAAACAATGGGAATTCATTTCTGAGAAATCTTGCCAAGAAAACTTCAGGGACTTGTCCAGGTAGTCTCTAAGAATTGGATATGACTGAATGAAAGGAAAACAGAAAATAATTCAGAGCATGACACCTCAAGGTTTAGTGTGCTTTATGTACCATGTTTTTTCATGTATTCATAATTCAGAACAATGAAAATGCAGAATGAATTACTTGCTTCTTAATTTGTTTGTCCAGGATCCACAAAGCTCATTTTGGAGAGAAGCCCGGCAGAAAATTCCAATGCAATTCTCTTCATGAAATGGTTTGGTTCCAAATTGGAGCAAAACATGTATTTTTCTGTTTCATTTGTCATTTTGTTGCATGATCAATTGTTACAAATATAACAATCAAGAACCAACCAAAGTAATTCATTAGGATGTTTTATAGAGCATTAGGCATGGTAAATGAAGATGTTTATATTTCTGTAAATGGATGATATGCTGTTCCTTTTTGTAAACGAGGCCCTGGTTCTAACAAATAAAATTGGTATGACTATTTTTTTTTCAGGCATATTTCTACAATTTAGTAGCATTTACTAAACAGTGAACAATGCTGCCAAGAAAATATTCCACATCATTTCACAAACAAGCCATCATGAGCCTCCCTTAGTATTGAGTAGCAAAGATTGTCTTTTGACCAATCTACACTTTGAAAATGAAGATCAGAAAAAGAAATATCCATCTCTCTCCAAATATGGATAGGACTCAAATTTCTTTTGGATATTTTAAAGTCAAACTATGTAGTTATGTGTTTGTATATAGGAATAGGAATAGCATATAGACTTATATGCTGCTTCACAATGCTTCACAGCCCTCTCTAAGTGGTTTAGAGAGTCAGCACATTGCCCCTAACGATCTGGGTCCTCATTTTACCAACCTCAGAAGGATGGAAAGTTGAGTCAACTTTGAACCAGTGAGAATTGAACTGCTGGCAGTTGGTAGTCAGCAGAATTAGCCTGCAGTACTGCATTCTAACCACTGCTCCATCACAGCTCTTATCATAGAAGTGAATAACCTACATATCTAACAACACATTAATTTCCCGAATTCTCTATGGAAAAGTATGTTAAGATCCCTTCCCCATTACTTGCTGCTTGAGACAAAGAAAAGGATGTCAAAAAGAAACACAAGTGTGTGTTATAAAGAGTATGATCTCATGAACACTTCCTGTTCTTTTGCTTCAGTTCTGAATATCATGTCTCACCTGAAACATTGTGGAAAAAAAAAATTCTCATTCCTGGTAAAAGTGCATCAATATATTGGAATATATCTATATGCGGTATATATCTATACATTGTATATATCTATATCTATATATCTCTGTGAGTGCTCATGTTCCTCTTGGCTTCTAGGTGCTCACTAAGAAAAGGTTTTTCAAAATGATCATCAGGGCATTAGTAGTTTGTATATTATTATTAACATGCTCTGATGCTAAAGAGTTCTACTCTCCCTCCCCACCTGAAAAGAAATATATTCCAAATGTAAAACACCAGCAGAGGTTTTCTAAATTTTATCACACTTCTGGCAAAGCAAGCAAAAAACAACCCCCTGCCCCAAAAAACCCAATCTGCATTTTAAAAAAAATAGAGATGTGTGCAAAACTGCGTGCTTTTAGATTAATACTTTCACAACATGCCTAATACAAGTAAAGCACATGCCCAAAATGTATTACTTTCATGTAGGGAGTGTAATTTCTATTTAATGCTACTATCCTCAGATAAGGATTCAAAAAATAACCTTTCATCTCACCTCGTTGTGAGCGCTACCGTTTGTATGGTACACCATATCATTATTTAGGATTGGAATGATTTATAATAGCTTTTTATTTGGATTTATTTTAGTCTCCACACTCTCAGTTATTTTTAGATTCTATTATACTTATTGTTTTTCCTCTTATACACATATACATATAGATAGAGAAGGATGTAATCCTTCTTTTATTCAATATCTTGTTTGTATCTTGCCTCAGGGCTGTAATAAATAAACCTGAAACTGCTATTTCCATGCGGTGGTTTATAAATAGTGATAAAAGCACATGTTGAGAGAAGAAACAAGACCAAACAAGAACTGAAACAGGACTGAATAAGGCTGAAAGGAGATATATATGACCATGTGTGGTCAGTAGCACATTGAGGGTTGGTTGTTAGCTATCTGTGATTCATTTTGGTCCTTTCGCCACAACGATCTACGCTCTGATTTGGCTAGGAATGAGTTTCAACAATAACAGCAACCGGTTCTCTGCCCGGTTGCTGGGTAGGCATGGTCATAGTGGGCGTGGTCTAGTCAGCCTCCTGCACCATGGGGGGAGGGCGTTTTCACCCTCCCCTGACTCCAGAGGCTTTTCTCGAGACTTCAGGAGGGAACAACCTCTCCCGGACTCCAGAGGCCCTACAAAGGCTGGAAATAAGCCTGTTTCTGGACTTCCAGAACTTCAGGGAGGCCCATTTTTTGCCTTCCCTGGTTCTGGAGGCTTTCCTTGAGCCTCTGGGAGGGTAAAAATGGCCTCCCCTGGGCCTCCAAAAGCTGGAGATGGGCCCGTTTCTGGCCTTCCAGAGCCCCCGGGAGGCCCATTTTTCGCCATCCCTGAGCCTCCACGCGGGCCTTGCACCTGGCACCCAAACAGGCCAAGTGGAGACTCCAGGGAGGGGCATGGTGGAGTGGGAGGGGTGAGGTGGGCCGGGCCAACCAAGGTGGGATTTGGCGATTCACCAAACCACACAGAATCTTAGCTGGAGGATTGCCCAAATCTGTGCAAACCCCTGGCAACTCACCCCTGGATTCAGATCTAAGAATACAATTAACCACCAAGTGGCCCCAATGATGCTCAGAGAAAGTGCTAACCAACAGATGACTGTCCCAAAGATCCTTCTCCCCCCAAAGAGGCAATTAGACTTTCTGGCTTTTCTTTGAAGATGTTTCACTTCCCATCCAAGAAGCTTCTTCAGCTGAACCTCTAACAGATGACTGCAAAGAATATAAATCCTTCCATTCCCCACCTCTCAGCTAAAACTGAAGAAGGTTCCTGGATAAGAAGGAAAGAGTTTTCAGAGGAAAAAATACCTAAGAAAGTCCAGTTACCTTTTGGAAAAAGCACTTTTGGGACCCAATCCCATTCTACTTTTTAAGGTAGGAAGTTGGCATATTCTAAATGTTGTTCCACACCAGCATTACGCTTAGTTGTAACAATGCCTTGGGGCCCACAATGATCCAGAAAGATAATAAGACCACATCCTGTGGGTATTTTATGACCACTGCATCTACCAGGTCAATCATTTGAAGAATCAGTCCACTACATATGCTTAAGAGATCACTTAGACTCAATCTCTAGCTTAGCAAGGGAACAGTGAAAATCAAAGAGAAATGAAAAAAATTGTATCAGGATCCTGGCATTCCTAGGTTTATTGCCAATTTGGACTTGGCTGGAAAAAAAGAGAATTGAGAAGTTCCTCTTCAGCTAAGACAATAAGTTGCATGGTTGAGAATAATGAGATTCTTTGTGGGATTGGATATATGTCTAATGTGATTATTTTCTTATTGCTTCCTTGTATGAAAGTGCAGATTGGGTTTCTATATGTAGCAGGTGTTCGGGTTAGGTGAGACATTTCCATCTGCCCACGTTTTTTCTGTTCCATCTGTTAGAGAATGTGTTCCATCCTAGCATTTGAAGGGGTGCCTAGCAGCCCTATTTTTATGGAGAAAAGCACTCTATTTTAAAGAATGCAAACTCTGCTTTGTCCTTACTAAGACCACACTTGGAATACTGCATCCACTTTTGGTCACTATGATATAAAAAAGATATTGAATCTCTAGAAAGAGTGCAAAGAAGAGCAATAAAGATGGTTAAAAAAATAGATCTACAGAGGACACTATAGACATCACTCTTCACACTGCTCTGACTCATCTAGAACAGCGGGGGGGGGGAGTATGTGAGGATGCTTTTTGTGGATTTTAGTTCTGCGATTAACACAATTCTTCCACATAGACTAGTGTCTAAACTTCTGGACCTTGAGCTTTCTAATTCAATCTGCTTTTGGATTATGGATTTCCTGTTTGGCCACTCACAGAGGGTCAGATTAGGTAATCATACCTCTTCAGCCCTTATTCTTAACACTGGTACAACACAGGGTTGCGTGTTGAGTCCCTTACTCTATACTCTTTATGTGCATGACTGCATTCCCACTCACACTAGTAATACTATTGCTAAATTTGCAGATAATACAACAGTGGTGGGACTTATCCCTGAGTGGGATGAGTCTGCCTACCAAGATGAGTTGGACTGCTTGCTTTCGTGGTGTGGAGACAATAACTTGGTCCTCAACACCAATAAGACCAAGGAGCTTATAGTGGATTATAGAAGGAACAGATCAGACATCCAGCCCTTGCTTATCAAGGGAGACTGAATGGAACAAGTGGCCAGTTTTAAGTTTCTGGGTCCTACCCTAAAAGAGGACCTGAACTGGGGTGCCCACATTGCAGCCTTGGTCAAAAGGGCCCAGCAGAGATTATACTACCTGAGACTTCTCAAAAAACAACAACTGAATGAAAAACTGCTGGTGACCTTCTACCGCTGTACCATAGAGAGCATTTTAACATACTGCACCTCTGTATGGTTTGCCAGTTGCACAGTGGCAGGTAGAACAACATTCCAGAGGGTTAATGTCATTGCCCAGAAGATCATTGGTTGCCCTCTCCCCTCTTTGGAAAAGCTTTATAGCTCCCACTGCCTTAAGAAAATTCAAAACATTCTCAAAGATCCATCTTATCCTGGGCATCCTTTTTTCTAACTATTACCATCTGGCAGATGGTACAGAATAATGAAAACAAGGACAAATAGGCTGAAAAACAGCTTTTACCCCAGGGCAGTAGCTCTTTTGAATTCTGCTGTATAGTGCAGTGTTGGTGTGGTGTCAGGGGTTTCTGGTTCAATGTGTGAAGGGTGAAGGATGTGTGTTTGTGTTTATTTTCATGGTCAGGATGTGGACTGAGGTTGGTGTATGATTTCGTTGTACGAGGTGCAATGACAATAAAGTAAACGAAACTAGGGGACTGGAGGTTGAAACATATAAGGAACGGTTGCTGGAATTGGATATGTCTACTTTAATGAAAAGAAGGATGTTGTGGGAGCTTCATTACTGGAGGCTTTCAGGAAGAGATTGGATTGCTATTTGTCAGAAATGGTGTAGGGTCTCCTGCTTGGGTGGGGGGTTGGACTAGATGACTGACAAGGTCACTTCCAAAGCTTGTTATCCTATATTCAATGAAATAGAAGTTGCCTTCAGAAATTGTGGGAGCTCCATCACTGGAAGTTTTCAAAAAAAGATTAAATTGCCATCTGTCAGAAATGGTTTAGAGTCTCATGCTTGGGCAGGGGGTTGGACGAGATAATCTACAAGGTCCTTTCCAACTCTGTTAATCTGTAGACATTTACATCAATCAGTTCCTCATGTAGCATCTTCAACTCCCCCCCCCTCCGTCTGCGATTTAGGAGGCCATTAAGCTGACTGATGAACATTTGCTTATGCTGAGAAAGGTTTGAGAACTTCACTTTTCAACGTTCCTGCAGACTGAAAACAGACAGAAACATTCCATCTGCCATGAAAACAAAGAAAACAAACTAGGAAAATGTGCATATTTGTTTTGTTTGCAGTCCATGTCATATTCCTTTGAAAAACGGTAAGCTTCTCTCTCTGTTTCCAGTTCTTTAGCACATATCCCACTGAGAGAAGTATTTACAGTATCCATGTAAAGATACTGAACATATGAGAAAAAAATATTGTCTTAGCCAACGTATAGATCTTGACAATTATGCTAAAAACAGATATCCCACTTGGCAGGGCTACCCCAAGAAATTTGTTTCGAACTGGACGACAGAACAATGATAATTTCCTCTGCTCACTGAGAAAACACAGTAATATACCCACTTGCCAGCCTCATTCTGTTTTATTTTTCATGGGAACTTTGTGGATAAAGATAGTATATTCTCCATCTGGTAATAACATTACTGTGCACACAATCCAGCTTGGGGAAAGCACACACATACACATGGGGGAGGAGAGGAAAGGAAAAAAATTATTTCACTCACTGAGAAGTTTTTGCACAAAATCTTTAAAAGGAGTCGCCTTCCATTTAAACCCTACTAAAGTTTTTGAAAAACTTTCTAGTCCGGAAAGCTTGACTTAAAAAAAAAAATTTCCTGGCCTTGGTTGTACATTACCATCCCGATAAAAATCAAGGCCAAAAGGAGAGTTTCCTTTTCAACTCTGCCGATGTTTGTTAACAAGAATAAAATCCTTGATGCTTCTTATCGGTCTCAAAACACAGGAAAGCCAACATAATCAAATAAGCAACTTTTAATTTTCTAACTCCATAGGCATCTGAATAGATACAAAGTGGCATTATTTGGTTTAGTAATATCTTTTAAAGATATGAGGGTTTTTTTTTTTGTCCCACTTCTCTCCAAACATGCAGAACTATACACAGTATTTAATTGTGAAGCAATTGCATGCAGAGAGTCCTTGGGTTATGACCATGATGGAGTCCGCCCATTATAGTTGTAAGCCATAGCAATCATAAAATGGCTGGTTATATTACCAACCTAATTTTAAGTCTTTTGTGGTGGTCATTGAGAAAATGCAGTGGTCATAAGGGTAAATGTCACTATCATTAAGCAAATGAAGTGGACTTAAGTGGGAACCCATTGTTCACTATGGGCATAGTTTTGTTAAAAAACCAGGAGCCCGTTTTCTGTATATACATGTAGTCCTTGACTTACCACAATTGAGCTAAACATTTCCATTGCTAAGCAGGAAAGTTGTTGAGTGAGTTGCACCCCATTTTACAAACATTTTCAAATAAAAAAGAATGAATGAGCTGGAAGGACCTTGGAGGTCTTCTAGTCCAGCCCCCTGCACAAGCAGGATAAGTTATTCTATTTCAGATAAGTGACTGTCTAGACCAGAGGTCTCCAAACTTGGCAACTTTAACACTTGTGAATTTCAACAGTTGACCCTGATGAAACAGACCAACTTCCAAGTGGCCTCAACAACCCTCTAAAAGGATACAAATGACCAGCTGTCTGCAAGGAGTATCAATCCTTCCATTCCCCATCATCCAGTCAGAGCTGAAGAAGGTTCTTGGATGAGAAGCAAAACATCTTCAAAAAGAAACAACCAGAAAGTCCAGTTGCCTCTTGAAAAAGCACCTTTGGGACAACCATGATTGGGAATCTCCTTAGATGCTACTTTCCTCATTTTCCTCACTCTGTCACAAACATCCAGGGCACCTCTGAAAGAGAATTTCATCAAATGGCTTTACAATTTTCAATAATAGGCACGGAGTTTATATAACATAATTCTGAATGGCCATGACAAAAACAGGAAATTCAGTCCATCAGGTGGAAAAAGGCATCATTTTATTCTCATTCCATCTGAACTCCATTGACAGAGTGAAGTGGTATATAAGTCTAAGAGCTATTGCTAGTTATATGCCAGTTACTAAGCTTATTTGTCTCTTTGTTCCTTGGGAAAGACCCCCTCCCACTTGTGACTCTGGTCTACATTCTACTACATCAACAAAATAAACCTATCGCATCTTATCTCACCTCTTCAGTTCATGCAGCAGAGGTGAAGCACTTCATATCAGTCGGAGGGTTGAATCCTTGAAGAGAGTGGCCTTTATCCATGACCAGGAGCAACTTAGGTCAGTCAAGGAAAGTGCAGATGCTCTGCTCTACAACATAGGAGGAAATTATTGTTTTTGCTTTGAGGAGTGCTTCAATTGGAGCTTGACTGGAAGAAAGCAAACTTTTGAAGCTCTTTACTTCCCTGATCTTCAAGGTTATCTTTAACTTTGTAAGGGAGTTTAGAGGGAGAGGAATAGGAGAAGAAATGAATACATTCAAATGCCAAGGACCTGTGCTCCTCCATGTCATTGGTCTCCAACTTTTCCAGCTTTGCTGACCAGTGGGAGAGAGGAGAGGGGATGGGTCCACACAAAAGGCAGGCAAGGGCACATGTATGCATGTATGTGCACAATTACATTTTCATAAGTAGTAGGCATATACGTGTGCTACTCACATAAGTGGATCTAAACATGCCCATGCTGTGCATGTGCACATTCGCTCACCATTTCCATGTTCTGCTTCTGAATAGGCTGTGGGTTATTCTTCCTTCTCAGTGTGGATTCCCTTCCTTCCGATAGCCAGGATAGGATTCCAGAAAATGCAGCATTACTCTGGGGAGATTTGAACTGTGTGGAAAGCATCTCTCTTGACTGTTTTGCATGTTAACTCGAACCTAAAGCCCAATCTAGCTTTTACGTAGTAGTTAATTGTATTTTACAACTGCATTAAAAATTAAAATGGTCAGGACAAATGGGACTATTTGTTTTTAGGTGAGGCATGCTATTTAGCCAGTTTGCTGAACTCCACAAAAACTTAGCTACCAGTTCTCTTGAACTGGTGTGAACTGTCTGAATCTCACCACCAGCTGCGACTCAGAAGTGGGCTGCAGCTCGGGGATTGGGGACCTCTGCTTTATGTCACTTGACTTTTATAATTAATTTAACTTAAGAAGAAAAACATTGTAGCTATATGCTGTGCAATAAATATAATAAGTAGTTCAGCAGTAAGGTAGTTTAAGATCATTCTAAATATATTTTTTTCATAATCAGGGATACAGCATTTTTGTTAGCTGTCTGAGGGCAATTAAATTTATATGAATTATACAGCTGCATTATTTTCAAATGCCATTTAAGCAATGGTATTAACTACAATTTTATAATAGCTCAGGGCAAGTGGATCACAATGAAGTAATTCAATCACTCAGAATAGGTCTTTTAACTCCTGTAAGAACAATCTTTAATACTGATTGTCAAAGCAAAATGCAAATGACAGAAAGAGCAGCCATCATAATCCTAGGTTGGATTTTATTAAAGTTCAGTAAAATAAATCAACTCATTACAAGTCAAGAGGAGTTTTATATATGAAAACCCAAGTAAAGGCTTCGGGGGTATGTACTGATTGTGTTATCATCTGAAAAGAAAAGTTTGTGTGTGGGTGAACTCAGTTCACGTTTCAGTGTGGAAGTCTCTAGATTGTTTGCTTAAACCATTTATATGGTTACCCAACTCATAAACTGCAGCTCTGCGAAGATAGGATTTAAAACAAAATAATTAAGCAATGATCTAAAAACCAAATGGTACTACAACATAAAATAAAATAACATATGTGGAGGCCCAAAACACAACATATTCACAGCCCTAAACTATTTTCTAGATTTGCTCGTACAAAACCTATTGCAGATCCTTGGGAAGGTCTTGATGGGTGGATAAAAAATGCCAAATCCAGTCTAAACATCTGGCCAATTGTGCAATGAACCATAATAATAATGAAAAGAAGCAGAAGGAATAGTAGATCATACTTCATACAAGACGATTGCACAAACTGATTATAAACAAATGACATAACACAGTCACCAGAATGATTCAGTGGAACATCTGTAAAAAATATCATATGCCAGTAACAAAACAACGGTGGGAACATACAGTTGAAAAAGTGGTCAAGAATGAGCAGGTTAAAATATTGTGGGATTTCTGGATACAGACAAATTAAATCTTGGCTCATAACACACAGGATTAAGCTGTCGTTGAAAAGAAGAAAAGTGTGGATAATTGATGTGGTAATATAGGTAGTTCTTGACTTACAACCATAATTGAGCCCAAAATTTATGTTGCCAAGCAAGTCATTTAAGTGAGCATTGTCATATGTCACATTTTTCACTGTCGTAACTTTGAACAGTCATTAAATAAACTTTTGTGATTACAGGACTATCTGAATTGGGGGACAGTATAATGGAAGGCAATGAACTGCAGAAGCTTACAAAGTATCAAGATCTGAAAATTGAAGTTGAAAGATTATGACATAAATTGATCATGATGGTCCCTTAACAATTGTGACAACAAAGGTCATAAAAAGGTCATAAATGGGGCAAAACTCACTTAACAACTGTAGCGCTGAGCAACCGAAATTTTGGGCCTAATTGTGATCATAAGTCAAGGACTACCGGTATCGGTGCAAGTCTACCCATTTCCAATACACAGTGATCAAAGGAGAATCTGGAGTGGCAGAGAAGCTCTCCATTTTATGGGCTCTACTCATATAATCTGGAGTTACAAGAATCAATACTTAATCTAACCTCAGGTGGAACATTAAAATAAAGTGGAACTGAATTTTAATTAACAAAAGTGCTGACAAAGGAATTGTGTTCATCTTTGCATACAAGAATGCAAAATACATCTTAAAGTGTCCCATTCCTGGATTTTGTCTGTGAAGAAACTTTGGAGTTACCAGGAGTATTTCAAACTCTGCTGAGAAGCACTCTTAAAATTCATATTTCAATGTTCTCAGCTGTTTTTGCTTGAGCTGCTATCTTAGACATTTGGCTGAAATGTTACTTCAGACAGAAAAAAAAATCAGTGGTAGCCTGGTGGTAACTTCATTAAAATGCTTCTGCTTCTCTCAGCATTCTTTAGCCTTTGCAGAAATCTCCACTTACTCCCAGTTGTTGCTTTATGCAGAATTTGGCAAAAAATTCTATCATCCATCCATTGTGGAGGATTCACAAGATTGCAAAGTCAACTTCCATGGATGCCAAGGTTTCCCAAAGTAAACTCACTTCCATATTTAAATAAAACACTCATTAGCACCCAGAGACTTACTCAAGCCTATTGCAAATGATGTTCATACACTAAAGACCAATTTAATTAAAAAGTGAGATAACAATAATTGTCCTTCTCTCCCCTCTGAGGATCTGTATGGATTAACACCTGAGAGCAATCTCTAGAATGAAATGTCAACAACAAAGTGAAAGAATCAAGGTAGCCCTGAGTTATTGTACCTTACAATTAGCAAATTGCACTGGGTGTCTTTCCCTGTCTTTCCCTGACAGCAAACTGTTATAGAGCTTTTCTGCTCTCCAAAATGAGCAAAACCAGTGGTGGTATGTTACCAGTTTGGACCGGCTTGCCCAAACCAGTAGTAAAAAAAGCCTCTGATGATCAGCTGAGAGGAGGGGGAAAAAAACCTAGGGATCAGCTGATAGGAGAAAGAAAAGAAAAGTGCAGGATTGATCCTCTCACCTGTCCCTGTGCTTTTTTTTTTTTATCTTCTCAGCTGACTGGTGCTGCAGGCCTCAGCTGGTGTGGGGAAAGCTGCACATGTGTATTAGGTGCACACAGGGGTGGGATTCAATTTTTTTAACAACTGGTTCTGTGGTCATGGCTTAGATGGTGGGCGTGACTTGTTGGTCATGTGACTGGGTGGGCATGGCTTGGTGGTCATGTTATTGGCTGGGTGTGGCCAACTCAATATCACTCACATTAAGGCACGCATCTCCTCGCCTGGCCTCTCATGACTGCAACAGTCGTAAGTGTGAAAAATGATCATAAGTCACTTTTTTCAGTGCCACTGTAACTTTGAATGGTCACTCCACACAAGCAAAGTACCAGCAAAGGAGGGGGAAAAAACTCCAGAAAGGTTCCTGAGACAGGAAGTCTAGTCCTGCCAAGAATGTAATAAGGGTTAAGGGAGAGGCAGTTTCTGTAAGCAACATCAGAATGTTTCCTTCCTGCCTTCCTTACAGGATTAGGCCAGTAATTTCTTCGAACAGCCGGTTCTTCAAACTGCTTAGAATATTAACAACCAGTTCTAGCGAATAGGTGTGAACTGGTAGAATCCCACCCCTGGGTGCGCATGCATTAGGTGCGCGTGCAATCACTGAACTGGTAGTAGAACAGGTAGGATCCCACTACTGAACAAAATATATTGCATGAGCCTGGAGCCTTCATAAGAGTGGTATGACTCGATGAAATACTTCATGTAAAACTTAGTTTATTGTTTATTTGTATTCCAACTTTTTTATTCTTACAGATAATTCAAGGCAGCAAACAAATCCAATAAACTTTCCTTTTCCTACTTCCCACACAACTGTGGTGAGATGGGATGGGCTGAGAGTGAGTGACAGGTCCAAAGTCACCTAGCTGGTTTACTGGCTAAGGTAGAATTAGAACTCATAGTCTTCTGGTGATTGGCCCAAAGTCACCCAGCTGGCTTTCATG
>BLBF01000006.1:10934554-10973094 GCA_015471245.1 Laticauda colubrina | reverse complement strand
TGGCCCAAAGTCACCCAGCTGGCTTTCATGCCTAAGGCGGGACTAGAACCCATAGTCTTCTGGTGATTGGCCCATAGTCACCCAGCTGGCTTTCATGCCTAAGGCAGGACTAGAACTGATGATTGGCCCAAAGTCACCCAGCTGACTTTCATTACTAAGGTGGGACTTGAAGATCTCTTGCTTTCTTCCAGGGTGCCTTAACTACTAGACCAAACTGACTTAGATTAATTGAATTTAATTTAACTTAATTTAAATTAAATTAAACATCACTGAAATAATATTGTATTTACCCCATTGTTGGATGGTCCCTTAATAATCTAAGAAGAGAATTTACAAGAACAATTGTGCTGGCAAACAAACTTCAACAATAAGTCAACATTTGCTTTCCTAAACAGATAATTAGAATGATCATGGGTGGATTAAAACAACAACAACAATGGGGGCAGGACTAACTTCCAACTTTCCCATTGACTTTGCTGGTGGGAAGTTAGCAGGAAGTGTCAGAAATCAGGATCACACAACTGCATGTACATTGCAAAAGCCACAACTCTGCAATTCAAACAGGTCTGGACATTGTGGAAATTACAGTTCCACAGGAGAAATAAGTCTCATGTATTTAATGCCTTTTTAAAACATTAGTGGATTTTGAGTACTTTGAACCAAAAATTGTTGAGGTAGAAATTCCCCATTTGAGCTAACTTGAAGGTATAAACAGACAAACAGATAAATATAATGAGATATTTAATAGTACATATTGGGCTACATAAGAGACTTCTGAGATCTGGATGTACCTCATCTCTCTCTCTGTACATGCTCACATGTTGTTTTAATTCTGTTAAAGTAGCCAAATAATAGCTAAATAGCTGGACTGAATTCCTAGTGATGTTTATAATAAATATCATTCATTTATTGCTGACAATAAATATCACCTATAATTAAGTAGAGCTATAAATGAAGACAGAGTGAAACCTAAAGGAAGAGTGTAACTTGGTTATTTCTTAATAGAACAGGGATGGATCTCAGCTAAACACGGAGAAGAATTTAACACCATGAGTTGTAGACAATCTCAGGAATTAAGTCAATTCTATTTTTTTTCCTGTGGTTTTTATAACAGGATCACAAGAATAATGACCGCCATAAAAACAGAACATCAGCTCTCACAGTATTGTGTAATTTGTAGAGTTGCAAAAAAAAAAAGAAAAAAAGAAAAGAAAAAAAAAATCTACAGGAACATTTGAACATAAAAATGATAGCACAGTAATTTCAAAGATCTCCCAAAGATGAAAATGGAAAACATCTTTTAGTCCATTTTATTCAGAATATTCAGAAGTCTCATGGGTGTTCAAGTAAATGAGCTGAAAATCAGTAACAGAGGACCTTAATGAAGATTTAGATTCCTTCTTAAATAAGCAAGGATTTGTGCAAGAGTTTTTTTAAAAAACTATCTTTTTTATGGATTTTAAAACCTTTGCATAATTTTCACACAAAATGCCAGCATTTATGATCTTCTTGAATTAACATTCTCAGCATAGAGTTATGCCATATGCACTGAAGCTACTTGGAAAAAGATGTATCTTTCAAACTGATTGCCGTCACTCTGGTTCTTTAAATGGGATCACGAAGACTGAACCTGGAGTGCAAATACAATGGTACCCTTTTCAATATTCTGAGAGAAAAGGTCAGAACCCTCCTGATTCAAGAACCGGAGTTCTCTAAATACATATTTGCATGGTAGCAACCACAGATACAGAGGAAATAAAACATGCAACTTTGTTTTAATGGAATTCCAACCTTAGATAAACATGACTAAAAAGCTTAGGAAAGCACAGCTTCCTAAAATACACATTTGTGTTTATTTGTTTCCAACAATTGGGGTGATCTTCCACAAGGGCATTTGATGGCTCTTCTCCAGAAACATTGTTGTTTTTTTTTAAAGCTGCTCAAGACATGGAATGTTGGCTGATTGATTAGATACGATAAAGTCACATTAGTTAATTAAGTGCATTAATTAATTAAGAGGATGTCATTTTTTTAGCAACCATGTAATAAAACATAGAGGTTTCTTTTTTTAATGGTTCAATCATGTTTGATTCTTGGTGGCTGCCTGGACAACTCCCCGAAGTTTCCTTGGCAAAGTTTTTCAGAAGTTGTTTGCAGTTGCCTTCTTACGAGAGCTGCGTTTCAAACTCTGAAGTGAACCTGGCCAAAACCATCTTTGAGGCTTCAGGGTTGCCAGAAGACAGAAGAGACAGGGAGGGGTGGGGGAAAATAAGATGGGATTTTGTAATCAAAACAAAACGTTTTCCTGTGAGAACCAAGGGCATTCTGACAGGTGACTGGGGAGAGGAAGAGTTGAGTAATCAAGCAACTGGCCAGCACCTCTATTGGAGATGTGACTACTGACTTGAGGGAAGAGGGAACTTTCACTTTTTAATAAGGCGAACACTGCGGGAACGTTTTCACCTGTTTTGCCAATATGATGTATTCAATAAATTGTTCTACTTGCCAAGATTACCCAGCTGACTTTATGCCCAAAGTGGGATGAGAATTCACGGTCTCCCAGTTTCTAGCCCAGGGATCTTTAAACTTGACAGCTTTAAGACTTGTGGACTTCAACTCCCAGAATTCCTCCTCCAGTCATGTTAGTTTAGAAATTCTGGGAGTTGAAGTCCACAAGTCTTAAGCTTTCCAAGTTTGAAGACCTTTGTTTTAGCCTGATGTCTTAACTACTTACTAACTTGCAGAACATTGTAGGAAGTTTTATGTTAAAATATATTGTATTCTTTGTGCTGTCTCCACCTTCCCTTAAACATTAACAGACTGCACAATGGACTGAGAATAGTGTATCCAACTAGATAATTAACAGTTGAGCTGAAACTAAGCTAATCAGGTAAAAATAGCAAACAGGTGAAAATCTTTTACTCAAATCCTCCAAAAAGTTACCCAGATCTAATCCACATATCAAAAGAGAAGGTCTGTAAACATAAGTAGAGTTAATTAAAATGGTGCCTCAATGGAATTACATGTTCACAAGAATAAACATCATAGATGATATGTACCTAGACACTCCCACGCCCCTCAAGTATCACCTGAGATTCAGCATGTACACATGCCACACACAGGACAAGTTCCCCTCTAAAACAATCTCACTGTACCCCAATTCTCTGCAGCTACTCCCAAAGCAAATCTCTGATTTGAGGAAGAAATATTTTTTTCCTTTCCTCACAGCTGTCTGAATTTCATTTTTATTTATTCTTCCATAACTTGGCTCAAGCTGGAACCCCCCAAATTATTCTTCTAATACCTTAGATAGTCTCTAGCCTGGTCCTTTAAGTCTTCCAGTAGTTCAGGCTTGTCAAACTGGCAGCCTGCAGGCCAGATGTGTCACACACAAGCTACGGTCTTCCCAGCTTCACAAAGGCAAAAATTGTCACAATATGTCATGTAATGCAATCAAGTTTGACACTCATGCAATAGTTCTCCCATTATTATTTTAATTCAGTCTAATCACTTTACTATTCTTCTTCTCCTTCTCCTACTCTTTACCACCTCCTCTTCTTCTACCTTTCTCAGCATTGTAGGCAGCTCAAGACAGCTGAGTCTTATATTTAAGAGACAGCTAATGTCTCTTAAGGCCCTGTCACACTGCAAAAACGGATTCAAAGAGGAAGCAAAATGGAAAAAAAACCTTGCCATCCGTTCTAAAATGCTATGTACTCACTTCCTCCGTTTTGCTTCCTCTCTATCCGTCCAGCATCCGTTTATGGACGTTTCATCCGCTCAGAAAGTTTTGAGCTGCTCAAAACTTTTGCATGGAAAATGTATCCAATTCGTCCGTTCTGCATCCGCTACGCATCCGCTAGGCATCCGTTATGCATCTGTTACGCATCTGCTATATCCGCTAGGCATCCGCTGTGCATCCGTGCAACTCCATCCGCCCGGACGCAGGGAGGAAGCAGAACGGACGCGCAACGGATGCAGAACGGATGCAGAACGGATGCAGCACGGAAACAAAGCGTTTAAAACAGAAAAAACGTTCACAGAGGGGACCTATCTCGGATATTAAGGATGCCTAGAGGATGCCTAGAGGATGCAAAGGGACACATATACTGCCTATAAAAAGGGGGAGCAACTCACCTGCTTCGCACTTTCAGACCAGCAGCCCAGCAGTGCAGACCTCTGTAGCCTTCATCTGCCTCTTCCTCTTCCTCTTCCTCTTCCACAGCAGCCAGTCATCTCCACCATGGATTGCGACAAAATCCTTTGGCAGCCAATATCCTTCTGCATCATTGCGAAACCATCAACAGTCTCTGTGAACTCTACTATGGCAAGAAAAGTAGGCACCCAAAAAAAGTCTGGGTCCAAAGATGGTTAGCCAGAAGAGCACAGTACCAACTGTACGACAAGCTGATGGTGGAGCTCAGGAGAGAAGACACTCGTGCGTTCCAGAACTTCATGAATATGCCTCCAGCCATGTTTGATGAACTTCTGCAGCACCTGACACCCAGGTTGAGCAAGACAAAAACCAACTTCCTGCCCAGCCTGGAACCTGGGCTCAGGGTGGCACTCACTCTGCGCCACCTGGCCTCAGGGACCTCCTACAGGAGCATGCAGTATGGCTGGAGGGTGCCACCCAGCACCATCAGCTTTGTGGTCAGAGAAGTGGTGCAGGCCATCATCGAAGAATACAAGGAGGAGCTCCTCCAGTGCCCCTCCACTGAAGAAGGCTGGAAGAAAGTTGCAGAGCAGTGGTATCAGAAGTGGAACTTACCCCACACCGTTGGAGCCATCGATGGCAAGCACGTGGCCTGCAAGGTTCCAGCCAACTCTGGGTCCACTTATTCCAACTACAAAGGGTTCTTCAGCATCATCCTCTTCGCCATGATCGATGCTGACTACAAGTTCATGTTCATCGATGTTTCAGGCAACGGCTCATCTTCCGATGCCCAGGTATACAACGACAGTCACCTCAAGGAGGGGCTGGAAAGCAACCTCATGGTGGACTTCCCGGATCCAGAACCCCTGCCCAACGACACGCAAGATGTGCCCTACTTCATCGTGGGGGATGATGCCTTCTCCCTCACAACCTACCTCATGAAGCCCTACACCTCCAAATACCTCACCCGTGAAGAGAGGATTTTCAACTACAGGCTGTCCAGGGCAAGGCGGGTGGTGGAGAATGCCTTTGGCATCCTGGCCGACAGGTTCCAGGTACTTCTCACCACCATGCAGCATCGCCCACAGAGCATGAGGAGGATCATGGAAGTTTGCTGCATCCTGCACAATCTCATGTGCACCCGCTACCCAGTCTTGCAGAACAGGCTTGTGGACCATGAACAAGGCAATGGGGACATGGAGCCTGGGGAATGGAGGCAAGGGCGAAACCTGATCGACACTCAGGATGTGCAAGGGCCCAACAGAGCCTCACGTGAGGCGAAGAAGCAGCGCAAACTTCTGAAAGACTGGTGCAACTCCCCAGCTGGAGCGGTGGAGTGGCAAGACAGGATGGTAGATGCTTAATGGATGCTTCCTTCAGCCTGTCTCATCACACGGATGAGATTGGGCCATGTATGTTTGGTTGGCCTACAATGAACAGGGCGTTTAATAAAGAGTTGTGTTTATGTTGACATGTGTGGATCAATGCTTACATTGTAATTGATAAGGGCCAAAGGTGTGGCACCTGGGAGGGTGGACCATACAGTCCCACTATGCTTGCACTGGAGATTTATCTATCCCTCAGCTATCTTAACCCATCCCAAAGTTATCCCTGCCCATCCCACAGCTATCTTAACCCAAAGTTATCCCTGCCCATCCCACAGCTATCTTAACCCAAAGTTATCCCTGCCCATCCCACAGCTATCTTAACCCAAAGTTATCCCTGCCCATCCCACAGCTATCTTAACCCATCCTAAAGGTATCCCTGCCCATCCCACAGCTATCTTAACCCATCCCAAAGGTATCCCTGTCCATCCCACAGCTATCTTAACCCATCCCAAAGGTATCCCTGCCCATCTCACAGCTATCCTTGCTCCCACAAGCATGCAAAGGCTAAACCATTTCTAAAAGTTTCCACCCATACTTTATAGAAAAAAAATAATGAAGCAAGCGTGTGAAACAAAGATAAAGTTTATTAATAACAACCTGAAAAGTAAACATGAACCAAGTCAAGTGTCCAAATAAAGTCCAAAAATATACAGGCAGCCAGTCTCTGGTACTCCGCTTGGTCACTCGTAGGTGTGTGCCCAGTCTAATTCTTAGGGTGCAGGTGCTCTGGAGGTGGGTGCTGCTGCAGTGCTGGTCTGAGGTGCTGATGGAGTACCTGGCCCTGAGAGGACAACAGGGGACGGTGTGTTCAGAAAGGTGTCCGACAGCTGGCTCATCCCCGCGATGCTGAGAGGTCCTTCCTCCATGCCATGGGGTGTCAGCCCCAGTACCGAGGACAGATGTACTGAGGCCGGGCTTGGCTGTGGGGTGGAGGAAGGAGTAGTTTAGTGGGACTGCCTGCTGTGCAGCGAGCTGAGGAGTGGCGTGGCTGGCATCGATGTCGTCGGTGGCATCATTGGCGTGGGTGGCATCGGTGGCATCAGTGGAGCAGCTGGCAACGGTGCCACCCGATGACTCTCCGCCTGGCCTGGGAAGGGCTGCTGCCTGTGCTGCTGGACCTCCGGGTAGCTGTAGCCCTGGTAGGTGAGGGGCTGTTGGAAGCCTTGGTATGGGAGGGACATCACCTGGGGTGGAGGAGCAGACCTGGACTGGTGGAAGCAGGTGCCTCTGGGTCTGGAGGGTTGTTAAGCAGCGTGCAGATCCTCTCCTTCACCAGCTGGTACTGGGCATCCGGCATCTCCTTCAGGGTCTGGTTTAAATAAATGAGGAAGGGCTTGCGGTTGGAGCAGGAGGATTCCATGGGGACTAGCTGAGAGAGGAGACCCATGCTGGTGCGGATGGTGTCCCTGATCTCCACCAGGGCCTTGTGGCTCTCACCCTTCTGCGGTCTGGCTCTCTGCCTTCCTGTGGAGGCGGCGGTGTGGGTGGATGGGACTTCGGCAGTGGTGGACTCGATGTTTCCTTTCTCCCACCGCACCAGGGATTTCTCCTCGCTCTCCACCAAGTTTTCAACATCTGCCAGGGGGTTCTCCGCCATGGAACGCTCCACCGAAACCTGCCTGGAGACAGGGACTGACTCTCGGCTGGAAGAGGACTGGGTCTCAGCAGGCTGCCTGAGAGAGAGGGTACACAGATGGGCTCCTGGTGCTGCTCGGTGGCGGATCTCACCCTCCAGGAAGCTGCACCTGGCCATGACATAGTTCTCTCTGTCCGTCAGCTTGACGGCGGCCTGGCCAGATTTTTTGCGGTGCAGCTTCCCGTACCAGGTGTGCATATGTTTCCACCAGCCGAGTAGCACCTCCGAAGTGTAGCCCATACTCTCCGCCTTCTCTCTCCAAGCAGCCTTCTTCCTTTTGGTGTCCCTGTACAGCCGGTATCCCTTCCGCCACAGATAGTCCTTCTCTCTCAGCCACTCCAGCACCTCATCCTCGTGCGCCTCCTCAATATAGTATTGCCTCCTCTCCCATTGACGCGTCTGCCTCTTCCTCCCTCTGGCAGGGCCATATGGGCCCACATCAGAGGGACTTCGAGGTTGTAGGGTCTGCTCCTCCACACCAACAGCAGCAGCAGCAGCAGCAAAATCATCATCATCAGAAACATCACCAGCAGGATCATAATCAGCAGCAGCAGCAGCAGCAGCAGCAGAATCACCAGCAGGATCAGAATCAGAATCAGAATCAGCAGCAGCAGCAGCAAGACCATGATAAGCAGCAGCAGAGTAAGCACCAGCAGCAGGACCAGCAAGACCAGGAGCACGAGCAGAACAAGCAGGACCAGCAAGACCAGGAGCACGAGCAGAACGAGCAGGACCAGCAAGACCAGGAGCACGAGCAGAACGAGCAGGACCAGCAAGACCAGGAGCATGAGCAGAACAAGCAGGACCAGCAGGACCAGGAGCAGTTTCAGCAGAGTGCACAGCAGCAGAAGCACCACTGCCAGGAGCAGAAGCTCCAGCAAGAGAAGAGCGAGCCCAAGCAGCAGAAGCCCCAGCAGAAGCAGAGTCACGGACATGGGGCGGGAGGGTGGCCCTGTCCCTCTTGCCAGGGATGGCGGCAGGTTGCTAAGCCTTTCGCTTCTTCCCCATAGTTGGGTTGCTGGCTGGCAGGAAGGCTGGCACCAAGGCTGGCACCAAGGCTGGCAGGAAGCCTGGATGGAAGCCTGTTAGGAAGCCTGTTAGGAAGCCTGTTAGGAAGCCTGGCAGGAAGGCTGGCAGGAAAGCAGGCACCAAGGCTGGCAGGCAGACTGGCTGGCAGGGAGGCTGGAAGGCAGGCTGGCAGCAATGCTGGCAGGGAGGCTGTCAGGGAGGCTGTCAGGGAGGCTGTCAGGGAGGCTGTCAGGGAGGCTGGAAGGCAGGCTGGCAAGGAGGCTGCCCAGGAGGCTGAAAGGCAGGCTGGCAGGGAGGCTGGAATGCACGCTGCCAGCAAGGCTGGAATGGAGGCTGGAAGGCAGGCTGGCAAGGAGGCTGCCCAGGAGGCTGGGAGGCAGGCTTGGAGGCAGGCATGCAGGCAGGGCAGGCAAGGAACTCAAAGTGTCCAGCAGCAGGTCTTCCCTCGGAATGCTGGCCACGTGCGAGCTGTTTCCCTTTATATCCGGGGGGCTTGCGCAATGCATCCCCCCCGCAAGCACAATTAATGCGCGACATCCGTTCTGCTTCCGCTGTGCATCCGCTAGGCTTCCGCTGTGCATCCGCTTCTTCCGCTGTGCATCCGTTCTGTATCTGTTTTTTCCATTCTGCGTCCGCTCTCCTGAGACCCCCCCGAAGCCCTGCGAATGCGCCATCCGTTCTGCATCCGCTGGGCTTCTGTTCCACATCCGCTTTGCATCCACCCTGCGTCCTCCCCGCGTCCATTTCATCCGCTCCAATTATGCAAATTTTCGCCCCTTTTGAGCGCGGATACAACGGAAGGAACATTTTTCCCTTCCGTTGTGTCCTCTTTGCATCCGTTGGGCAGTGTGACAGGGCCTTTAAATATAATCATTTAAGTCTGACTTTTATGCCTTGAGAGATAACTTTTCATTGATTTGTTCTATGATATTTCCTTGACTATGTAAGAGCTGGAGTATTTGTTTAATTTTCCAAAATGTTTTGATTGCTGCAAGAAAATCTACATCTCCTTATTTTCAGGGTACATAGTAGTGGTGGGATTTATTTTTTTTTTGCTATTGGTTCTGTGGACATGGCTTGGTGGGCATGGCAGGGGAAGGATACTCTAAAATTTCCAGTCAGAGGTGGTATTTGCTGGTTCTCCAAACTACTCAAAATTTCTGCTACCGGTTTCCAGAACCTGGTCAGAACCTGCTGAATACCACCTCTGGTACATGCAACCATTCCTTGGCTTACTATATTGTTGCAAAGTCATGGACATTACTACAGGGCTATTGTGGGTCTACCATAACTTGGCTGTTCAAATCTGAATGAACACCACTTAGCAGTACTAAGAATAGAACTCTTTGTTTCCCTTTGTTAACAGATAACTGATAATCAGAGTTGAATACCTTATAGGTCATTTAATCCAACCCCCTGCCCAAGTGGGAGACCCAACACCATTTCTGAGAAACGGCAGTCCAATCTCTTCTTGAAAGTCTCAAGTGATGACGCTCCCACAACTTCCAAGAGCAAGGTGTTCCACTGATTGATTGTTCTCACTGTCAGAAAGTTTCTCCTTATTTTCAGGTTAAATCTCTCAGTTTCCATCCATTGTTCCTTGTCTGGCCTTCGGGTGCTTTAGAAATAGCTTGATCCCCTCCCCTCCTTCCTTTCACAAGTATTAGAAGACTGCTATCCTGTCTCCCCTGGTCCTTCTCTTCACTTCTCTGGCCAAGCCCAGTTCCTGTAACCGTTCTTCATATGTTTTAGTCTCCAGTCCCCTAATCATCCTGGTTGCTCTTCTCTGTACTTTTTCTAGAGTCTCAACATCTTTTTTATAATGTGGTGACCAAAACTGGATGCAGTACTCTAGGTGTGGTCTTACTAAGGCTTTATAGAGTAGTATTAGTACCTCACTTGATCTCAATTGTATCCCTCTGTTAATGCAATTTAGGATTGCATTAGCTTTTTTGGCTGCTGCTGCACACTGTTGGCTCATATTTTGTGACCATTTACCCATTATTTTGATCATGCTACTGAGATACAGTATTGCTATCTGTTTGGAATTTTGAAACAAATAGTTTGAGAGGTCAAGCATGAGGCTTAGTCTTTCACAAAATTGTTCAGTTTTGGTCACCACAACACAAAAAAGATTTTGAGACTCTACAAACAGTGAAGACAAGAGCAACAGAGATGCTTGGTGCAGTGGTGGGATTTAAATTTTTTTACTACCGATTCTGTGGGTGTGGCTTGGTGGGCATGGCAGGGAAAGGATACTGTAAAATCTCCATTTCCACCCCATTCCAGGGGAAGGTTTCTGCAAAATCCCCATTCCCTCCCCACTCTACTAACCTGCTTTCCAGCTCCGTTCTCCTTTGCAGGACAACAAAAGAAAACCCAGCCGATCAGCTGGGACTTGGGAGGCAGAGAATAGATGGGGGTGGGTCAATCAGAGAGGTATTTGCCGGTTGTCCAAACTTCTCAAAATTTACTCTACCAGTTCTCCAGAACTGGTCAGAACCTGCTGCTTAGGAGACTAGAGATTAAAGCATATGATGAACAGTTGTGGGAACTAGGTATGTCTAGTATAACAACAAAGTAAAAAGGTTGACATGATGTCAATCTTCCAATGTTTGAGGGGCTGTCACAGAGAAGAAGGGGTTCACTTATTCTCCAGAGCTCCTGAGGGCAGGCCAATAAGTAATGGGATGGAAGCTTTTATCAAAGAGAGAATCAAGGAGAAATTCCCTGTCAACGGGAACAACCAATTTGTGGAAAGGTGGATAGCCTCCAGAAGTTGTCATTGCTCCATCACTGGAGTTTTTTGTTTTTTTTTAAAGAGACTGGACAGCCACATGTTTCAAATTGTATAGGGCCTTCTGAGCAGAGGGTTGGACTAAAACACCTCCAGGATCCCTTCCAACTCTGATATTCTGCATTCTATTTTGTAAAATGGCTGCCATGAAAGCCACAATCAGCTGTAAAGCATTGAAACATATAATTTCTCCTTTTGTAGCTAAATCATTTTTAATGCAAAAAGCAGGTGGGGAGAAAAGACTAATGGGTACCACAGGAAAACCAAATGTATTTGATTTTTTTTTTTAAAAGATCACATTTCTAGCTTCCCAGTCTGAAAAAAATGTCAGTGATGGGAGATACATCAGTATTCTGCATAAAATGAATGATTGTACAAGCAATGAACAAAAGACCACGCATGATAATTTCACTGAATATTTATTTTTTGAAAATAAAATAAAATAAAACCAGTTTGTTACTAACAAATTGAATAGAATAATATAAAAATGTTGGGTTTTTTTTTCCTGTTGAGATCAATTATTTCCCATATGGGATATACTTGAACACATGTTTAATTTTTGCACTGACATATGTTTGTAGTGCTTAATTTTGATAAAATCCAAATGTTTGTGACAAGGGCACTCACTCTAGGCTCCTCCAGATATTTTAGACTACAAGTTCTTCATTTATTCCCTGACCAGGATCAGGCTAACACAGATAGGTGCAATACTTTTTAAAAAAACTTTTGGCAAAAGTGGAGAAAGAACAGAATGCATATTCTAGGATTACATATAAAAGAGAGAGAAAAATAAAGAAAATCAAATCCATAATTTTGGAAATGTAATTCAAGAAATATTCCTTACAATATTGGTCATTCAATGAACACACTTACATAAATAAAGCAGAGGTCTCAGGGTGATAGAACTTCCAGAGAAGTTGAAAAAGCCACAACCAACCCTTGTTAGGGCTGTTAAAACTAGGCAGACTAAGCTATGTTCACAAACCAGAAAGTCCAGTTTTCTCTTGAAAAAGCACCTTTGGGACAACCATGACCTGGATGACTGAGAATCTCCATAGGCTATGTTCACAAAGTGCTAAACCACAAAATCTGGATCACTATGTCATCAGTGTCTTGATTCATATGTTATGGTAAATCAAATCCAAATAAATCATATTCAAGGCAGGACAAGAAGTAATGCAGGCAGAGGTTGGAAGAAATATCCATCTGGTTCAGTTCCAAGACACTGGAAACATGGAGGCTGATTGGAAAGATGGTTTAATGAAGCAGAACCATCAAGCACATGGTTCTGGGCAACTGACCAAATGGAGTTGAGAGTGAGGGGTTTTTAATACCTTCTCTTGGGCTTTGAACTTGAGTTTCTGTTCCCATGCAAGAATATGTATTCTATTGGCTGCTGTCAGATTCCCATGGGGCTATGCAGGGATCATAACTGAGGTTGTCTGGTTGAAGCTTGCTATGTGGTACAATGAAAGAGCTTGTTGTGCAGTTCCTATTGTGGCTGAATGGCTTTGCCCTGAAGGATAAACCCATCACCCTGGAGCTGAAAGTCTTTTGTTTTGTAGATAGACTGGCCCAATCTTTCTTATTGGGCACCATATATCAGGGGACAGGGAGCTGTTTTCTGTCTTTAAAACATGTTTCTTCTTTTATCATCCAGAGAAACATAATATTCTGCCTTTTAAATATTTCCTAAAATATTTCACTCTTCTACGAGAGAACTGGGTGCTAACTTTCTACACAGGTCAAGAAGCAACAAATGGAAACAAATTAAGGAAGCAGCCACCTAGAACTAAAGAGAAATTTCCTGACAGTTAGAACAATTAACCAGTGGAACTACTTGCCTCTAGAAGTTGTGCATGTTCCAATACTGGAAGCTTTTAAGAAGAGATTGGACAACCATTTGTCTGAAATGGTGGACTGTAGGATTTCCTGCTGAGCAGGTGGTTGGGCTAGAAGACTTACACGGTCACTTCCAATTATGTTTTTCTGAATCAACTGGATATGTGATTTCTGCCTGTCAGATCCGTGTATCTGCCATTCATCAATGGAAAAAGAAGGGGGGGGGAGTTAGTACAAGTAATCCTTTTTGAGGTAACCTGAATAGGTTAAACCTTATACTGAATCTGTATAACTTGCACATGATATACAACTGGAGGACTGGAGCCAGATGTCTAGAAACCTGTCACCTCTTGGAGAGAAAGCAAGAGGAGAAGGGAACCATAAAAATTCCAGCTCTGAAAGATACTCTCTGGGAAACTCTTCTAAGATATGTTCCCAGGGGAAAAAAAAAGGGTGGGGGTATTCATTTATTCTTTGTTTGAATAAATCCAGATCAGAATAAGGGAAGGGGTTTTAACTCCCTTTATCTATTACTGTACACCTGGAAGCATCTTAGATTCTGCTTTGACTAATACCGGGATCATTTCCTTTCAATAAAGAATTTCTTTTGAAGTACCTAGCTTTCAGAAGTTCATTCTTTTTGGTTGAAGACGAAAAGTCCAGTGCTCACATAAGTGCTTCTATTTTGGAACTTTTTGTAGGCTAGGAGAAGGTAAAAGGGAGAGAATTTTAAAGAAATAGTGGAGTTGCTAATTTTAGATAGAAAGGGATCTAGGCAGTATGAAAGCCAAGCACTAAACCTGTTCATGTTAAAACCACATTACTTAAAAAGGCCCTATTATGAAGTCTAATTATTTGCAAATGGTGTAAACCCACATCTCAGCTTAAGGCATTCCTACCCCAATGTACGTCATCTCGGCTATATTTTCACAAATATAATATAATAATAATAACATAATAATAATAAAATAAAAAAAAACAAAATAAAGGAACCAGGGGTCGTCTTACAAAATTGCTGGAACAAAATTTGATTTTGTGGGTCACATCCCATTAGGTTTTGGCAAATTCATGAGATGTCCTCCAAAACCATGAACTTTCTCCTTAATTCTAGGTTGGTAAATACTGCACCCATTCACATTTTAATTGAATCTTATTTACCTTTGTTATCATGTTCTTTAGTTTCCTCCCACTTTCCCCCACATGTCTAAAAGCTACAGTGTAAGATTTATAGCTCATATAAAGATATTTGGGAGATACTTCATTGGACAGATGGCTGCCTGGCAATGATTGAGATGAGTCAACATGATCTTGTCTTACTTGATAGAATGTGAAGATATCTGAAAATGTACCATACTTTGGGGGAGAATGAGTTCCTTCCACAATGCTCATCTAGTCTTTTGCTAGATATCTTGCCATATGTTAAATTTTATATAGATGCTCCCCAGAGGTGGCATTCAGCAGGTTCTAATCAGTTCTGGGGAACCGGTAGTGGAAATTCTGAGTAGTTTGGAGAATTGGAAAATACCACCTCTGACTGAAGATTTTACAGTATCCTTCCCCAGCCATGCCCACAGAACCAGTAGTAAAAAATTATGAATCCCACCACTGGTGCTCCCAATTTTTGTCAACGGAGGGTAAATATGCTGAATGCAGGTTAGATACCACCACTGAAAAATGGGCAGGGTCAGGACAGAAATGAAATTATCATTCCATTTAAATTTCAACTGAATTAAAAATAATTTATATTTTTAAATAAAAAATAATGCTGTGAGTAAAACTGTACATGTGATCATCTTTCTCTTTTACGGCTATGGAAACTACAATCTGCAATCTGTTTTGAAGGGCCTCTGAGGCTCTAACTAAGATCCTGGATTCAATGTGTACAGTCACATTGTACATTTGTACAGGTAGCCTTCGGCTTATGACCACAATTGAACCCAGTATTTATGTTGCTAAGTAAGAGAAAGTTTGTCCTATTTTACAACTTTCCTTGCCACATTAGTTAAATGAACCATTGCATTTGTTAAATTAGTAACGTGGTTGTTAAGCGAATTGGTTTCCCCATTCACTTTGCTTGTCAGAAGATTGGCAAAGCAGAATCACATCAGTGGTGGTATTTTACTGGTTCGACCCGGTTCTACTGAGCAGGTAGCACCAATGAGCAGTGGAGACTGAACCGATTCTTTCTGCTGCTCTGCAGTTGGGCCTAGCTGCCCACCTGGGCTCCAATACTCACCTTCATTCCCTGCTTTTGAAGTGCATCTGCTTTGCACAGCACAGCGGAGTGCTATGCGGTAGCTGCTGAAGCAACTGGGGGAGTGAAGACTTGCAGGAAGTGAGCTGGAATGCCTCTGTGCCTGTGTAAAGGGCTGTTTGGTGCATGCACACACGCAAAGCGTGTGTATGTGCACAAAGTGTGCCCACCAAGCCACAGCCACCAAACTCGTGGTAAAAATGTTTGAATCCCACCACTGGATCACATGATTTTTTATTTGTCAAGCAAGTATTAGATAACAGGTATAAATATAAGCATGGTTATGAATACATGAAATGGATACAAATAAAAAAGAAACAATAGGATAGGGATGGTAGGCATGTTGGTGCACTTATGCATGCCCCTGGCCACTGCAACTGTCATAAATATGAATCAGTTGTCAAGCATCCTAAAGTAAATCATATGACTATAGGGATGCTGCCACGGTGGTAAGTGTGAAAAATGGTCATGTCACCTTTATCAGTGCCACTGTAACTTTGAACGGTCACTAAGTGAACTGTTGTATGTTGAAGACTACCTGTACTTTAAATGTTTAAGGGTTTTCATTCAGCTCCCTAAAAAAAGGCCTATAATTTGAATGAAGAGGGTGGGGAGGGATGTAAGTCAATTTCTATTTTACCCATGACCAAACAAGAATTGAAATTTTGTTTAGAACCAAATTGAGCCCCAGCTGTTGATCAAACACATTTCCCATAAGGCCCTGTCACACTGGCCGACAGATGCAAAACATTTGTAAAAAGGACACAGCGGATGAGAAAAATGTTCAATCCGTTGTTATCCACTCTCAAAAGTGCCCCGAATTTGCATAACCAGAGCGGACAACACGGAAAGGAACAGACGGGGGGAGGATGTAGGGCGGATGGAAAGTGGATGCTCCACGGAAGCCTAGCGGATGGAAGCGGATGGGAGTGGATGGCACATCCGCAAGGCTTCCAGGGGAGCACAGCGAAGCAGATGCAGAACGGAAAGAGCGGATGCAGAGCGGATGCCGAGCGGATGAAGTGGATGCAGAGCGGATGTCGAGCGGATGAAGCGGATGCAGAGCGTAAGCCTAGCAGATGCTTAGTGGATGCCTAGCGTTCACTGCGCATGCGGGGAGGATGCATTGCATCAGCCCCGCAGATATAAAGGAAAGCAGTGTCCAGGCAGGTATCTGTGGAGCATGCCACGACGGAGAATCCCCCGACAGCTGCACTACCCATGGCAGAGCACATGGAGGACCCCCTCACACAGTGGGAGAAAGGAGACGGAACTTCCACCACAGCCCAACCCGCATCCACCCCCAGCTCCACCTCCACAGAAAGGCAGAGAGGCAGACCGGAGGGGCAGAACCACACTGTCCTGCTGGAGATCAGGGACACCATCAGAAGCAGCATAGATCTCCTCTCTCAGCTGGTACACACTGACGCCCCATCCTCCAACTGCAAGCCCTTCGTCACCTACGTCAACCAGACCCTCCTGAACATGTCGGAACCCCAGTACCAGGTGGTGAAGGACAGGATCACTGATCTTCTTCACAACCCTCCAGACCAAGATGAACCTGCTCCCACCCAGTCCAGGCCTGCTCCTCCACCCCAGGTGATGTCATTGCCCTTCCAAGGCTTTCCACAGGCCCTCCCCTACCAAGGCTAAGGCTACCAGGAGGTCCAGCAACACAGGCAGCCCTTCCCAGTCCAGGCACAGGTACATCAGATGCCATCGGTGCCACCGATGCCACCGATGCCACCGATGCCACCCACGCCACCAATGCCAGCCACGCCACACCACCCACACCACCGATGCCACCAATGCCAGTCCTCACCCAGCTGCAGACCAGACAGCCCCACTACACTGCTCCTTCCTCCACCCCACAGCCAAGCCCGGCCTCAGTACATCTGTCATCGATATTGGGGCTGACACCCCATGTCCTGGAGGAAGGGGCTCTCAACATCACGGAGCTGAGCCATCTGTCTGAGAGCTTCCTCTACACACCATCCCCTGTTGTCCTCTCCGGACCAGGCATCCCAGTGGCGCCTCAGACCAGCACTCCAGCAGCAGCCACCTCCACAGCACCTGGACCCTTCACCCCTGAGACTGAGAACACCTCAGAGTGACCAAGAAGAGTGCAAGAGACTGGGTGGCTACCTGTTGACTTTATTTGACTTGGGTCATTTTTCTTTTACAGCTTGTTATTAATAACGATTATCTTTGTTTCACACACTTTCTTCATTTATTTTTGTCAATAAAGTCTTGGTGGAAACTTTTAGAAATGGTTTAAGACTTTGCATGCTTGTGGGATGGGTAAGGATAGCAGTGGAATTGGTAATAGCTGTGGGAGGAGCAGGGATACCTGTGGGATGGGCAGGGAAACCTTTGGGATGGGTAATAACTGTGGGATAGATAAACCTCCAATGCAAGCATAATGGGACTGTATGGTCCACCCTCCCAGGTGCCACACCTATAGCCCTTTATTATCAATAATAATGTAATCATTTATCCACACATGTCAACATAAACACAACTCTTTATTAAAGCCCTGTTCATTGTAGGCCCACCCAACATACATCTCATCAGTGTGATGAGATAGGCTGAAGGAAGCATCCATTAATCATCTATCATCCTGTCTTGCTACTCCACTGCTCCAGCTGGGGAGTTGCACCAGCATCTCAAGAGGTTGCGCTGCTTCTTCCCTTCATGTGAAGCTCTGTTGGGGCCTTGCACGGTCTCTGGGCGATGCTGCATGGTGGTGAGAAGTACCTGGAACCTGTTGGCCAGGATGCCAAAGGCTTTCTCCACCACCTGCCTTGCCCTGGACAGCCTGTAGTTGAAGATCCTCTCTTCACGGGTAAGGAGTTTGGAAGTGTAGGGCTTCATGAGGTAGGTTCTGAGGGAGAAGGCGTCATCCCCCACGATGAAGTAGGGCACATCTTGTGTGTCGTTGGGCAGGGGGTCTGGATCTGGGAAGCCCATGATGAGGTTGCGTTCCAGCTCCTCCTTGAGGTGACTGGCGTTGTATACCTGGGCATCTGAAGATGAGCCGTTGCCTGAAGCATCAATGTACATGAACTTGTAGTCAGCATCGACCATGGCGAAGAGGATGATGCTGAAGAAGCCCTTGTAATTGTGATAAGTGGACCCCGACTTGGCTGGAGCTTTGCAGGCCACGTGCTTCCCATCTATGGCTCCAACGGTGTGGGGAAAGTTGCACTTCTGATACCACTGCTCTGCAACTTTCTTCCATCCTTCTTCAGTGGAGGGGCACTGGAGGAGCTCCTCCTTGTATTCTTCGATGATGGCCTGCACCACTTCTCTGACCACAATGCTGATGGTGTTGTGTGGCACCCTCCAGCCATACTGCATGCTCCTGTACGTGGTCCCTGAGGCCAGGTGGCACAGAGTCATTGCCACCTTGAGCCCAGGGTCCAGGCTGGGCCAGAAATTGGTGCTTGCCTTGGTCAACTTGGGTCTCAGCCGCTCCACAACTTCATCAAACATGGCTGGAGGCATCCTCATGAAGTTCTGGAATGCACGAGGGTCTTCGTTCCTCAGCTCCACCATCAGCTTGTTGTACAGTCCGTACTCTGCTCTTCTCCCGATCCATCTTTGGACCCAGATGCTTCTTGGCCACCTCCTTTTCTTCCCGTAGAATAGTTGAAAGAGCCTTGGATGGCTTCGCACTGTTGCAGAACGATGGCGGCTACCAAAAAGACTGTGTTACGATCCATGGTGGACATCAATGGATGCTGTGGAAGAGCAAGAGCCAGATGAAGGCTGCAGAGGTCTGCACAGCAGGGCTGCTGGACTGAAAGTGAGATCCAGGTGAGTTCCTCCCCCTTTTTATAGGCAATATAGGTTTTCCACTAGGTGTCCTTTTGCATCCTCTAGGCATCCTGCAGACATCCTAAATATCCGAGATAGGTCCCCTCTGCAAATGTTTTTTCTGTTTTAATTGCTTTGTATGCGAGCTGCATCCGCTTTCATCCTTTCTCTGTCTGTGCTACTAATGCTGCACGTCCGTTCCGCATCCATTTCACTTCCTCCCTGTGTCCGTTTTCCGCTGGAGCGGATATGAGTTGCGCAGATGTGTAGCGGATGACTAGCGGATATAGTGGACGCGTAATGGATGACGACAGATGTAGAACGGATGTTCCCTGTATGCGTTGCAGATGCAGAACGGACGTGTTTGATACATTTTCCGCTCAAAAAGTTTTGAGCAGCTCAAAACTTTTTGAGCGGATGGAACCTCAGTCAACGGATGCTGGACGGATGGATAGAGAGGATGAAAAACGGAGGCAGTGAGTACGGAACGGATGAATCGCGTTAACCAACGGATGGCAAGTGTTTCTCTCCATTTTACATCCTCTTTCCATCCATTGGTGCAGTGTGACATGGGCTATAAATTCACTGCTGTGGATAAAAAGTGTTTGTTTCATTACAAAGTGACCAAGTATGTTAATTAAAACTCTAAAGAACTGCACAATTGTACCATTATTTAACTTTATCTGGGAGGTGTGGATTCTCTGCCGGAATTTGGCTGGGCTTTCTTATTCTTTTCCCCCCAGTCACATTATTCTCCAGGGCTTCAATTGATCAAGGAATGCTACACTCTTCAATAAGTTTGTAGACTTGAAGGTGACAATTTAAGAATATAAAAATCATACCAATCTAGCCAAACATATCATAGGGTTCCAGATCAACCTATTTGCCAAAGTACTTCAAGGTAGGAGAAGAAGCAATGAATGGAAAATAAACAAGGAGAGAAGCAAATTAGAACTAAGCAGGGATGGGATTCTACTGGTTCGGCCCAGTTCTATAAAACCTATAGCTCTGAAGATCAGCTGACACTGAATTGGTTCTCTCCAAAGATCTTCTTTCCTTTGGTTGGGCCCACCCACCTGCCTGGGTTCCAGACTGTCCTTTATTCTTACCTTAGTTGTTTTGCATGGTGCAGCTGAGTGCTGCACATTAGCAGGAGACAGTGATTGCTTGCAGGGGAAATTGTTTTACAAGTAATACGCATGCACGTGCAGCAAAGAGCACACTCACCGAACAGGTTGTTATGCTGGTAGGATCCCACCCCTGGAACTAAGGACAAATTTCTGGGCAGTGAGAGCAATCAATCAGTGGAATGACTTCAGTGGTGGGATTCAAAAAAATTTTTTTTTTAAAAAAATAAATGTTATTAGTTTTTAAAAACAATACACAAACAAACAAAACATAGAACCTAATAACATAAAATCTCTTTTCTAAACACTGCTTATTAAATTTTAACAAAACAAATAAAACATCTTATTTGAGTACAACATAGTTCCAGATTATCACATATGCATATCTCATTTATTCTTTTTCCAACTTCTCCTTTTATCTAAATTTCTTTATCTCTTTATTCATTATACTTTTACTTTCATCTATCTTGTTTACAATTTCATTATTTTCTTCTAACGTTCTTCCAAAATTTTATTAATTCTCAATATGCTAACTTAACAAACAAAACACAAAGCATGAAAACATAAAACTTTTTTTTTGGAAAGCGGCTTAATCTTGGGTTAACATCTTTTTATACAGACATAAATCAAATTCATATTCATCTTATATACTATTTCATATCTCATTTATCATTCTAGATTTTCTATATGTTTTCTCCCCTCTTTTCACTCTCTTAAGTCTATTTTATTTATTTCATCTCAATTTAAATCATTTTACTTATATCTTTCGTCCATTCTTTTTCAATTATCTATTTTTTCTTTTCTCTTTACTGAAAAATTTCTCTGTAAAAACTGGTTGAAGTATGACGACTTTTCATCTTTCCCCTAGATTTAACACTTAAAATAATGTATAATTTCCATACTGATTCTATTTGGTGTGTTCTACATAGTACATTTTAAAATAATAAAAGAAAAGAAAAAAATAATAATAAGCTTATAGTATAGTAAAAACAATGTTCCATAACTAATTAAACTCTATTAGACATTTTATACATTCCCTTTAATATATTGTTAACTCATATAATCCAATTTTCTAACTCTATTTCAAATATTATTAAACATTTTACACATTCCCTTTAAAATATTGTTAACTCATATAATATTCCAATTTTCTAACTCTATTTCAAATACAAATACTACAATACAATCTTGTGCACTTTTGCAGAATCTCTTCTTTAATTTACTTTTGACCCTTTGTCTCTAAAAAAACCCTGTTTTTTAACACCTTGTTTTAAATCTTTATAACTTCTCTTCCCTTTTTCCCTTCCTCTCTTATCCAGTCTTTTTGCCCCCCCATCTCTCAATCTCCAACCTCTTAGTCTCCCCTCTCTGTTGTATTCCTTTTTCTGTTGCTTCCTGACATTGTATCGATTTGTCACCTTATTTTTCCTTTCTTGGTTGTTTTTTTAAATCTTGAATTCTCCATTTTCTTTCCTTTTGCCTTTTCTTCTTCAACTAAAATTATTTGTCCATTAAAGATGGCTTCTTCTTCTTCATCCCAGCTTTCTTGTTGTTGTAATTCCTGGTAGGTAGAAATCGCCATTTCTAAGAAGTGAAAAACAGATCCAGAAGAGCTCTTGCCTTCTTGTTCCTCTTCTTTTAACTTTTTATATTCTATTTTCAATTCTTCAACAGATAATGCCATTGTAAGATATTTTTTAAAAAAAAAAAACCCAACCCAAATGATTTTAGTCTTTCAAAAAATAGTTTCCAAGAGTCACAAAGTCACAAAGCAATCCAAATCAGAACAAACTGTTTCATTTAGCACTTTCTTCTTTTTGTACAATCTTTTCCTGGGGTGAAATTTAATTACACAGTTCCAAAGTAATTTTTTTTTAAGTCTTATTGCCATTATATCTGATCTTAAATGTTCCAAATCGTCTCCTCCTTTGCCTCTCCCTTCCCACTTATAGCAAAAGAAAAGAGAGTTTTGGTTTTTAGTTCCAATTCTCAGAAATCTTAATATCCCCTTGGCTTTAATTTTCAAATTTAATTACCTTCTATGCCAAAGCAGGTTTTTCCGATTTCCATCTGCTATATCCTTAGGGAAGGAGAGTGAGAAGAAAAAAAAAACTTTCCCTTTGTCTTTTCTCCGCCACTTTTAACAATCTTGTTAGGAAACAATGTATCCTTTGAAAAGTTGAACCTCCAGAATAAAGCTGTAACTTGTTGTCCCAGTTCAGCCAAAAACATTCACTTCTTCAAGCTTCCTCCTGCACAATCTTATCTGGCAGAAATCTTCTTTGTGGCAGCCATTACTGACCGCCGCTCCACCGCCTTGGGAAAAGGGAGCTAAACCGGTTGGGGAGGGGGATTGCGATTCCCCTAGACCCCTGCCCGGATTTCCCCTGTCTTCGGTTACCTCTACGGGGTAACCATAGCCTCCAAATCCAGCTGGATCAGGGGCACCTTGGTTGCGAGCACAGCAGGAACCAGGCATGATCGTGGATTCCTGCCGCCACTGAAGCCTTGCAACCGGATGTTCCCGGGATTCAAACAAAATTTTCTACCAGTTCTGTGGGCATGGCTTCTTGGGCATGGCATGGTTGGTGGGTGTGGTAGGGGAAGGATACTGTAAAATCTCCATTCCCTCCTCATGCCACTAACCTGCTTTCCAGCTGCCTTCTCCTGTGCAGGGCAACAAAAGAAGACCCAGCCAATCAGCTGGCACTCGGGAGGTTTCATGCCTTCATCAGAGTCGGACTCTGATGGAGAGGAGGAACAGTTGACAGGGAGTGGGTGTGGCTCTGGAGATTGTGGAGGAGACTGGAGAAGGGCTACGGCCAGCTGGGCAGTCAGAGGAAGACCCATGCCCATCCCCTCTGCATCCTAGGACACGCAGGGAGGAAAGGAGAAGGCAACAACTTGGCTTGCGAGAGAGGTAGTGGCCATGATTCTCCTCATTGGTTACAGCCAGGAAGACGAGTATATAAGAGAGACAGTTAGAACACAGGTTGCCAGAACCAAAGCGTGTTTTATTTTGGTCTGAAGTTATCTTGGTTGGTGTCCTTCCAACAAACTGTGTTTTGTTATCTCCTTGAATTTGATAAATATTTCTCCTGTTCTGTTATGGACATTTTGTCATTGTAGTTTGTTTGTTTTTTTATTTCACCTCTATCTGCTCATTAAATTCAGACTGCTTCCTTTTGAAGACTATTTTTGAATACATTTTATTTGCAATTGAGAATTATTGAACAGTGGGGCCAAGATGGAGGCAATAAAGGATATTTATTTATGTTTTGGATTTTGTTGTGTTTGTGTTACACTCTGGGTCATCACAGGACGCAGAGAAAGATGGGGACGGGGCCAGTCAGAGGTCGTATTTGCTAGTTCTCTGAACAACTCAAAATTTCCACTACTGGTTCTCCAGAACTAGTCATAACCTGCTGAATACCACCTCTGGACAATTTGCCTCCAGATGTTGTAGGTGCTGCAACACTGGAGGCTTTAAAGAAGAGATTGGACAATCTTTCAACATTTGTCTGAAATGGTATAAAGCAGGGTTCTTCAAACTTGGCAAGTTTAAGATTTGTGGACTTCAACTCCCAGAATTCCTCCTCCAGTCATATTAGCTCAGGAATTCTGGGAATTGAAGTCCACAAGTCTTAAACTTGCCAAGTTTGAAAGCTCTTGGTATAAAGTCTCCTGCTTGAGCAGGAAGTTGATCTCGATTCTACAAGACCTCCAAAGTCTGTTCTTAATCAGAACTGGGAAAGAAGAAGCACCCCATTGGTTTCAGGGGCACCTATGTCATCATCTAGCCCAATGTTTTCTCCAGAGAAGAATTTATTGAATTATCCCTGAAATAGGCTATCCAGTCCCTACTTCAAAATCTCAGATGAAGCCATTGCTTACAGAAGCCAATATTTTGATAAACAACTTGTACAATCATTAAATTTCTCCTGCTCTGCAGTTTAAATCTCCTTTCTTTTAATTCATCATATTTTACCTTGATCTATTATTGGAGAACACTGTCTACTTCTTGCACAAGATACAGCCTTTGAGAAATTGGAAGACTGGTGTTTTGTCTCCACGTAGCTCTCTCTTTTCCAAGCTAAAAGCTGCTCCTTTTTGCAAAACCCAGAAGCTTGTTTCTTCCTTAACTGTCCATAGCTTACCCATAAATCCACTCTAGTGTCTCCATTTTCTTTTTAATACATGATGCCCGGAATAAACACATTTACCACAATAATCCATTTGTGGTCTAACCAGTGCAGTATAGTATGGAATTATTTATTACCTGCCTTCCATGATTAGGACACAATGTTTCTGCTACTGAAGTCCAAAATTGCATTGACATTTTCAGCTATGCTTATATTCAGAGGGTTGGTCACTAATACTCCTTCCAGAAACATTTGATTGCTTCAAAATTTAACAGCAGCTTCTAAACATAGTTTTTACATCACTAGAGCTGTCATCCAGTTAATCATAAACCTACAAGTATAACTCAGAAATAACTCTCTTCATATTCAGTGGAGTTTACTCTTTGGCTCTGTGGGTAATGCAATCAAGCAGGCAGGCAGATGATATGAGAGAGAAGGGGGAGAGAGGGAGGGAGGGAGGGAGGGAAGAGGAGAGAGAGAGAGAGAAAGGGAGGGGGAGAGAGAGGGAGAAAGAAGGAGGGAGGGGGAGAGAGAGGGGGGCAGGCAATGATAGATAGATAGATAGATAGATAGATAGATAGATAGATAGATAGATAGATAGATAGAAAGATAGATAGATAGATAGATAGATAGATAGATAGATAGATAGATAGATAGATAGAAAGATAGATAGATGGATGTATATAAAAATAGAGACAGGCAGACATATGATGGATGGATGGATGGATAGATGGGTATGTGTGTGTATGTGGGTGGGTGGGTGGATGGATACATAGATAGATAGATAGACAGACAGATATGAGAGACAAATCAATAGATGATAGACAGAGAGAAAGACTATGCTGCTCAAAGACTATTTAGATCAGGGTGTCAAACCTGATTGCATTATGGGCCATATCATTTATTTATGTATTTATTTGATTTGATTTGATTTGATTTGTCAATTGCTTACAAGATAATAGGTATAAGTATAAATATGAGTAAGAATACAGGAAATAGGTACAGACAAATTGGGACAATAGGACAGGGACGGGAGGCACGATGGTGCACTTATGCATGCCCTTTACAGATATTTTAGGAATGGAGTGAGGTCAATAGTGGACAGTTTGAGGTTAAAGGAGTGGGGGTTTGAGGATGTTACAATAGAATCAGGTAGTGAGTTCCAGATATTGACCACTCTGTTGCTGAAGTCATACTTCCTGCAATCGAGTTTGGAGAAGTTAACATTGAATTTGTATCTGTTGTGTGCTATTGTATTGTATTGTATTGTATTGTATTGTATTGTATTGTATTGTATTGTATTGTATTGTATTGTATTGTATTGTATTGTATTGTATTGTATAATTTGTACTGTATTGTGTTGTACTGTATTGTATTGTATCACAGTGTTTTTTGCCATTGTGGAGCGAGGATAGGCGTGGCCTGTATGGGCCATATTTGGCCCATGGGCTGCCAGTTTGAAGAATGATCGAGATGATTCTGTAAGGAAGAATGCATCTCTTCTTCTATTTATGCTGATAAAATCATAGCTATTAAGTTTCAATTTGCAGTCTCTCTTATACATTTAAAACTTCTGATGGTACACAGTGTTAACATTCATTTTCTGAAAGCTCCTGTATATATATTATAATCAGAGGTGGGCTGCTGCAGGTTCAGACCGGTTCGCATGAACTCCTTGTTCCAATTCTGTATGGTTCAGAAAACCAGCTGATTAGACCACCAGCTGGTCCAGCCCCTGCCTGTTTTTCGGGCTGTTTTCAGCCATTTTGGGGCAAAAGCGGCCTGAAAAGGGCCCCCAAAATGTCCTGAAAACAGCCTAAAACAGGGCATTTTTGAGCTGTTTTCAGGACATTGGGGGGGGGGGGTTTCAGGCCATTTTTCTGGCCAAAGTTGGCCTGAAAATATCCTGAAAAATGGCCCAAAACTGGCCTGAAAATGGCCAAAAAATAGGCCAAAAAATGGGCGGGGCAGGGCCAGCCAGTGATGGGATTAGCCCCAACCAGCTGAATCCTACCTCTTCCAGTGGCTTGGAGGAGGGGCTGGGTGTGATGAGTGATGTCACCCACCCAGTCACATGACCAACCAGCCACACCTACCCGGCCAGAGAACTGGTTGTTAAAAAATTGGCCGCCCACCAGTGATTATACTTGGTCAACTTTTGTGGCTGAATATATAGTAGCCTTATACGAGAGGTTGCAGGATAATTTGGGGAGAGAGTATGTAATTTTATTTTTTATTTTTTTAGGAGTAAAAATGGATGCCTCCTTTTGCCCCTGAAACGATTGTCAGAATTTGCTTAAAAGCTGCTGTTTGGGGAGGTTCTTAAAGAGGCGTATACTACCTGGGCCTGCTGTAAAATTGTATGTATTCCATTGATAGTTTAAAGGCCTGTTACATTGGCCGACGGATGCAAAACGTTTGTAAAAAGGACACAGCAGACGAGAAAATGTTCCATCCGTTATTATCCGCTCTCAAAAGTGCCCCAAATTTGCATAAGCAGAGCGGACAACAACGGAAAGGAATGGATGGGGGGAGGATGTAGAGGGGATGGAAAGCGGATGCTCCATGGAAGCCTAGCGGATGGAAGTGGATGGGAGCGAATGGCACATCCGCGGGGCTTCCGGGGGAGCACAGCGAAGTGGACGCACAGCGGAAAGACGGATGCAGAGCGGATGCTGAGCGCATGAAGCGGATGCAGAGCGGAAGCCTAGAGGAAGCCTAGCAGAAGCCTAGCGGATGCACAGCGTTCACTGCGCATGCGGGGAGGATGCATTGCATCAGCCCCGCGGATATAAAGGGAAGCAGCTCCCAAGCAGGTCACCATTCAGAGGAAAAACCTGCTGCCAGACACAGCTCCATCCTGCCAGCCAGCCAGCCAGCCAACAACCATGGGGAAGAAGAGAAAGCCTCTGCCATCTGCTGCCAGCCCTAGCAAGAGGGACAGGGCCACCATCCCATCCCCTGGCCCTGACTCTGCTTCTGCTGGGGCTTCTGCTGCTGGGGCTGACTCTTCTGGTGCTGGAGCTTCTGCTGGCGCTGCTCCTGGTGCTGGAGCTTCTGCTGTGCTGCTCCTGGTGCTGGGGCTTCTGCTGGGGCTTACTCTGCTGGTGCTGCTCCTGGTGCTGGGGCTTCTGCTGGGGCTTACTCTGCTGGTGCTGCTCCTGATGCTGGGGCTTCTGCTGGTGCTTACTCTGCTGGTGCTGCTCCTGGTCCTGCTGGTCCTGCTAGTCCTGCTGGTGCTCCTGGTCCTGCTGGTCCTGCTAGTGCTGCTGGCGCTGCTGGCGCTGCTAGTGCTTACTCTGCTGCTGGTGCTCCTGGTCCTGCTGGTCCTGCTGGCACTGCTGGTGCTGACTCTGCTGCTGCTGCTCCTGGTCCTGCTGGTGCTGCTGCTGGTGCTGCTGGTGCTGCTGGTCCTGCTTTCACTGCTACTGTTGTTGTTGCTGCTGCTGCTGGAGGTGGTGTGGAGAAGCAGCCCCTACAACCTCGAAGCCCCTCTGATGAGGGCCCATATGGCCCTGCCAGAGGGAGGAAGAGGCAGACGTGTGAACGGGAGAGGAGGCAATACTCAATCAAAGAGGAACATGAGGATGAGGTGCTGGAATGGCTGAGGGAGAATGAGTATCTATGGCAGAAGGGACACAGGCTCTATGAGACACCAAAAGGAAGCAGGCTGCTTGGAGAGAGAAGGCGGAGAACCTTGGCTACACTTCGGAGGTGCTCCTCAGCTGGTGGAAGCACATGCACACCTGGTACGGGAAGCTGCACCTCAAGAAATCTGGCCAGGCTGCGGTCAAGCTGACAGACCGAGAGACCTACGTGATGGTCAAGTACAGCTTCTTGGAGGATGAGATCCGCCACTGAGGAGCAGCCCCTCTCACAACCCTCTCTCTCAGGCAGCCCGTTAAGAGCCAGTCCTCTTCTGGCAGAGAGTCAGCTCCTGTGTCCAGGCAGGTATCTGTGGAGCGTGCCACAACAGAGAACCCCCCGACAGCTGCACTACCCATGGCGGAGCATGTGGAGGACCCCCTGATGCATTGGGAGCAAGGAGAGTGCACTTCCACCACAGGCCAACCCACATCCACCCCCAGCTCCACCTCCACAGAAAGGCAGAGAGGCAGACCGGAGGGGCAGAGCCACACTGTCCTGCTGGAGATCAGGGACACCATCAGAAGCAGCATAGATCTCCTCTCTCAGCTGGTACACACCAACGTCCCATCCTCGAACTGCAAGCACTTCCTCAACTACGTCAACTAGACCCTCATGAACATGTCGGAATCACAGTACCAGGTGGTAAAGGACAGGATCACCGGTCTTCTTCACAACCCTCCAGACTCAGCTGAACCTGCTCCCACCCAGTCCAGGCCTGCTTCTCCACCCCAGGTGATGTCACTGCCCTCCAAGGCTCTCCACAGGCCCTCCCCTACCAAGGCTACGGAGGTCCAGCAGCACAGGCAGCCCTTCCCAGTCCAGGCACAGGTACATCATATGCCACCGGTGCCACCGATGTCACTGATGCCACTGTTGCCACCCACGCCACCAATGCCAGCCACACCACGGATGCCACCCACGCCACTGATGCCACCCATGCCTCACCTTGCTCAGCTGCAGACCAGACATCCCCACTACACTGCTCCTTCCTCCACCCCACAGCCAAGCCCGGCCTCAGAACATCTGTCATCGGTATTGGGGCTGACACCCCATGTCCTGGAGGAAGGGGCTCTCAACATCACAGGACTGAGCCAGCTCTCTGAGAGCTTCCTCTACACTCTGTCCCCTGTTGTCCTCTCAGGGCCAGGCACCCTCAGACCAGCACTCCAGCAACAGCCACCTTCACAGCAACTGGACCCTTCACCCCTGAGACTGGGCACGCCTCAGAGTGACCAAGAAGAGTGCCAGAGACTGGCACTGTTGACTTTATTTTTGCTTTGGACACTTGACTTGGGTCATTTTTCTTTTACAGCTTGTTATTAATAAAGATGATCTTTGCTTCCCACACTTGCTTCATTTATTTTATTAAATAAAGTCTTGGTGGAAACTTTTAGAAATGGTTTAAGCCTTTGCATGCTTGTGGGATGGGTAAGGATAGCAGTGGGATGGGCAGGGATACCTTTGGAATGGGTAATAGCTGTGGGATGGGCAGGGATACCTTTGGGATGGGTAATAGCTGTGGGATGGGCAGGGATACCTTTGGGATGGGTAATAGCTATGGGATAGATAAGCCTCCAGTGCAAGCATAGTGGGACTGTATGGTCCACTGTCCCAGGTGCCACACCTTTGGCCCTTTATTATCAATAACAATGTAATCATTGATCCACACATTTCAACAAAAACACAACTCTTTATTAAATGCCCTGTTCAATTGTAGGACCACTCAGGATACATGGCCCAATCTCATCAGTGTGATGAAACAGGCTGAAGGAAGCATCCATGAAGCATCTATCATCCTGTCTTGCCACTCCATTGCTCCAGCTGGGGAGTTGCACTAGTGTTTCAGGAGGTTGCGCTGCTTCTTCCCTTCACGTGAAGCTCTGTTTGGGCCTTGCACATCCTCAGTGTCTATCAGGTTTCGCCCTTTCCTCCATTCCCCAGGCTCCATGTCCCCATTGCCTTGTTGGAGGTCCATGAGCCTGTTCTGCAAGACCGGGTAGCGGGTGCGCATGAGATTGTGCAGGATGCAGCAAGCTTCCACAATCCTCCTCACGGTCTCTGGGCGATGCTGCATGGTGGTGAGAAGTACCTGGAACCTGTTGGCCAGGATGCCAAAGGCGTTCTCCACCACCTGCCTTGCCCTGGACAGCCTGTAGTTGAAGATCCTCTCTTCACGGGTGAGGCATCTGGAGGTGTAGGGCTTCATGAGATAGGTTCTGAGGGAGAAGGCGTCATCCCCCACGATGAAGTAGGGCACATCTTGTGTGTCGTTGGGCAGGGAGTCTGGATCTGGGAAGCCCATGATGAGGTTGCGTTCCAGCCCCTCCTTGAGGTGACTGGCGTATACCTGGGCATCTGAAGCTGACCCTGAAGCATCGATGTACATGAACTTGTAGTCAGCATTGACCATGGCAAAGAGGATGATGCTGAAGAAGCCCTTATAGTTGAAATAAGTGGACCCTGACTTGGCTGGAACTTTGCAGGCCACGTGCCTGCCATCTATGGCTCCAACGGTGTGGGGGAAGTTCCACTTCTGATACCACTGCTCTGCAACTTTTTTCCAGCCTTCTTCAGTGGAGGGGCACTGTAGGAGCTCCTCCAGTTATTCTTCAATGATGGCCTGCACCACTTCTCTGACCACAATGCTGATGGTGTTGTGTGGCACCCTCCAGCCGTACTGCATGCTCCTGTATGTGGTCCCTGAGGCCAGGTGGCACAGAGTCAGTGCCACCTTGAGCCCAGGGTCCAGGCTAGGCTGGAAGTTGGTGCTCTGCTTGGTCAACCTGGGTCTCAGCCACTTCACAACTTCGTCAAACATGGCTGGAGGCATCCTCATGAAGTTCTGGAATGCACGAGGGTCTTCGTTCCTCAGCTCCACCATCAGCTTGTTGTACAGTCCATACTCTGCTCTTCTCCCAATCCATCTTCGGACCCAGACACTTCTTGGCCGCCTCCTTTTCTTCGCGTAGAACAGGTGAAAGAGCCTGTAGAGGGCTTCGCACTGTTGTAGAACAATGGTGGCTACCAAAAGGAATGTGTGATGATCCATGGTGGAGATGACTGGATGCTATGGAAGAGCCAGAGCCAGATGAAGGCTGAAGAGGTCTGCACCACAGGGCTGCTGGACTGAAAGTGAGATCCAGGTGAGTTTCTCCCCCTTTTTATAGGAAATATTGGTTTTCCACTCGATGTCCTTTTGCATCCTCTAGACATCCTTGCAGACATCCTATATATCTGAGATAGGTCCCCTCTGCGAACGTTTTTTCCATTTTAATGCTTTGTTTGTGAGCTGCATCCTCTTTCATCCTTTCTCCGTCCGTGCTACTAATGCTGCGTGTCCATTCCACATCCGTTTCGCTTCCTCCCTGTGTCCGTTTTCCGCTGGAGTGGATGCGAGTTGCGCGGATGCACAGCGGATGCCTAGAGGATATAGCGGACATGTAATGGATGACGATGGATTTTGTTAAGATGCTTACTGACATATCAAAAATTTTGTTTAATGCGATACGTTTCTCAAAATCTTGCTCCTTAAAATGGCTTTGCACTTTGCAGAGACTGTTGGGCTTGAAGGATAATTAGAGACTAGTAACAGTCAATAAACAGCTACATCTTTAGCCTTCCCTTCCTCTCAAAGACACTTGCATTCTTTTCCTAATAGGACACTTGCATTCTTTTCCTAATAATAGGGCCCCATTCCTCCCTCATATCTGTCATGTCAATGTTCCAGTTTTACAGCAGAAGAATGATGTGTCTGAAGCTTCTCCTCGCCCACGTGGCTTTGTTTGTTCCTTTTCAAACCCCATTTCTCTTTGAGAGTGTCAAAAACCTGCTTTTAAGAAGTCAGAATGTTGAAATTTATATAATTTCAAAAGTCAGAATGTTATCATTCTTTGTAAAAGGGTCCCAAAGAATTTAAGATCCAGGGGCTGGCATAATCTTTTCTCCCTGAATCAGTTGGAGAGACTTTGGCTGCAACTTGCAATAGGTAGAAAGTCACCTTGCAATAGGTAGAAAGTCCTAGGCTAGCTGCAGTTAAGACCTGGGATAATATCTCTTCAAAACTTCCTTCCTTCCTTCCTCTCCTCCTGTTCCTTCCTCTCCTCTCCTCCTGTTCCTTCCTCTCATCCTGTTCCTTCCCCTTCCTTCCTCCCTCCTTCCATCCCTCCATCTCTTCCTTCATTCCTCTCCTTCTGTTCCTTCCTCTCCTCTCCTCCTGTTCCTTCCACTTCCTTCCTTCCTCCCTCCCTCCTTCCATCCCTCCATCTCTTTCTTCCTCTGTCTCCTTCTGTTCCTCTCCTCCTGTTCCTTCCCCTTCCCCTTCTCCTTCCTTCCTTTCCTCTCCTCTCCTCCCCTCTCCTTCTGTTCCTCCCTCCCTCTCTTCTTCAACTTACCCTCTTCAAAATCAGGCAAAAAGTGTTTTGTGATTTTATTCACCATTGTATTTATACAATCAACCCAATTAACATTGAAGAAGCAGGATAGGAAGCAAACAGTACAGGTAGTTCTAGACTTACAATCACAATTGAACCCCACATTTCTGTTGATAAATGGGAGTGTTGTTAAGTGAGTTTTGCAATCTTTCTTCCACAGTTGTCAAATGAATTACTGCAGATTTTTATCGTAGAATGGTTGTTAAGTGAATCTGCCTTCCTGACTGACTTAGCTTGTCAGACGGTCACACAAGTTGATCACGTGACCCCAGGATATGGCATCTGTCATAAATACATGCCATTTGCCAAGGGTCCAGATTTTGATCATGTGACCACGCTACAATGGTTGTAAGTGTGCAAAAAGTGGTCATAATAACTTATTTTTTTCAGTGTGGTTGGAACGGTTGCAAGTTGAGGACTACCTATATTGAATTGAACTTCAGACAAATGACTGTCCAATCACTTCTTAAAAACTTCAACTTCTGCAGGCAAGTCGTTCCACTGATTAATTGTTTTAATGGTGAGGAAATTTTTCCTTAGTTCTAGGTTGGTTCCATCCTTGATGAGTTTCCATTCATTACTTCTTGTCCTGCCCTCACGTGTTGGAGCTGTTGGAGAAGTTGGAGAGATTTGTGGCTTCCAGAAAAAAAAAATATTCATGTTTAAAAGTAGGGAACACAACTGGATTGCTATCTCACCAAACCTGAGAAGAGGTTTATAAGATTGATCATGTTTGATCAAGATTTTACATTCTTTTCCAAGAATTAAACCAATCCAGAAGAATTCCCGAATACAGCTTATCTACCTGGAATTCACACTGTATATCAGACATTAACACAATTGAGGGGGTTCTGAGGTATTTCTTGAGAAAAGTACTCCACTCCTCTACTCACAATAAAATTCCCTATGCCTCTAGGCTCGAAATTTTGGACCTGAACAATCTGGAACTGCGCCGCCTGCGGTCCTATCTAAGCACAGTACACAAAATTGTCTGTTACAACGTCTTACCTGTCAATGACTTCTTCTGCTTCAACTACAATAATACACGGGCAAACAACTGATACAAACTCAAGATAAACTGCTTCAAACTCGACTGAAGAAAATACGACTTCAGCAACAGAGTGGTCAATGCCTGGAACGCCTTACCTGACTCAGTTGTTATAGCCTCAACCCCTCACAGCTTCAACCTCAAAATGTCTACTATGAACCTCACCCCATTCCTAAGAGGTCCTTAAAGGGGGCGTGCATGAGTGCACCAGTGTGCCTACCTTCTCTGTCTTACTGTCCCCATTTATTTGTATTCACTTCCTTTGTTCTTGTTTATGTTCATACTTATACTTGTTATCTTGTAAATGTTTGACAAACAAACAAACAAACAAATAAATAAGACTGCCAATGATAGCAGAAGGAGGACTGCGAGAAGTGGCTGTTGACACCTTCACCCCCTTCTTATTCTCTACTCTGCTAAATCTGTCATTGGAGACATTTGCCTCTTCCTGCTTCATGGTAGATCTGAACTGGCCAGATCTGAATATTAATAAAAATGGATGTCTATCCTTAAAAAGTTGTTTTGAAGAAACCATTGCCTTTAGTGTTAAAACACCTGCTTTATCTTTCCTGGGAAAATGATTCTGCGGCATTTAATGTGGGTGGAATAATTCTCAGCCGCCCAGGTGCAAAAGTTTTTTTGTCTGATCATGCGCTTCAAGCTGTTTTAATATTTATTTTTAGATGTGTGCGAAAGGTGATTTGTGAAAAGCCTGCGTGAATTAGAGCTGTTGGTTTCTCTTTGGAGGGACTCAAAGGTTACTTCTGCTTGCAAATTGAGACTCTCAGATCTGCCTTGCTGTTAGGGTTTGTGGATAGCTTTTCTGGGGGTGTGGAAACAGGATGTGAAGTTTGTTAAAGTGATTGACCTTCTGCCTGCCATTCAGAGAAAGATATGAAGCCTATATAGGGTTTCCCATATTGCACAACATGGACTGAGAATGGGTTGAGATCTGTAGAAGGAAGTGATGAAGACAGCAACCATCATGAAATGAGGGGTATCATTCTCCCTCACTGAAAGCCAGCCAAGACTTCATAAATCTTCTGAAGAAAAACAGAGTAGGGGTCATATATTTATATAGTGGCAGGGTGCATGTTGCAGGAGGAACAGCATACTCTGAATGGAACAACCAGTTATAGCTGCCATTGTGTACAGGAACTTCACCACAGTGTGTCCCAAAGTTGCTTTTTCAAGAGGCAACTGGACTTTCTGGTTTTTCTTTGAAGACATTTCACTTCTCCTCCAAGAAGCTTCTTTAGCTCTGACTGGATGGTGGGGCTGAAAAAGCACCTTTGGGACAACCATGATCTGGATGACTGAGAACCTCCATAGACATTCACCACAATGTACAACAAGAGATCAAAAATAATAAAATAAAATAATAAAATAAAAACAAAACATTAAATTAAAATTTAAAAAAATGTCAGAGGAAAAAAATTCCAATTATATATTTGGGATACTGATTTCTATTAATATCACTTCACTGGTATCTGAGGATGTATGGAGAGAGGAAAATGATAAAAATTGAAATGGCAGTTATGTATACTATGGTAATATCCTATTTCTCCATGAGGCTTTTCCCACTATTTTTCCACACTCTATCTTTCCATCTCTCTCTGCCACTCACTCTCCCTCTGTCCCTCCCTCTCTCTCCTTCCCTCTCCCTCCCTCCTTTCCACCTTCTCTCTCTTTCTCCCCTCTCTTTCCCTCCCCCTCTCCCTCCCTCTCCCTCTGTAACTCCCTCTTTCTCCTTCCCTCCTTCCATCTCTCTCCCTCTTTCTCTCCCTCTGTCCCTCCTCCCTCTCCTTCCCTCTCTCCTTTCCTTCCACTCCCTCTCTGTTCCCTTCTCTTCTCCTCCCTCCGCCTTTCTCTCCCCACTCCCTCTCTCCCTCCCTTTCCACCCTCTCTCTTAAGCCCCTGTCACACTGCACCAACAGATGCAAAGAGGATGTAAAATGGACAAAAAAGCCTGCCATCCGTTGGTTAATGCGATGTATCCGTTCAGTACTCACTGCCTCCGTTTTGCTTTCTCTCTATCTGTCCAGCAACCGTTTATGGACGTTTCATCCGCTCAGAAAGTTTTGAGCTGCTCAAAACTTTTGCGTGGAAAATGTATCCAATTCGTCCGTTCTGCATCCGCTAGGCATCCGATATGGCATCCGTTCTGCATCCGTTACGTATCCGCTATATCCGCTAGGCATCCGTTCCACATCCGCGCAACTCGCATCCGCTCGGATGCAGGTAGGAAGCGGAACGGTCGCAGAACAGATGCAGAATGGATGCCTAGTGGATGCAGCACGGAAACAAAGCATTTAAAACGGAAAAAACGTTCGCAGAGGGGACCTATCTCGGATATTAAGGATGTCTAGAGGATGCCTAGAGGATGCAAAGGGACACATAGTGGAAAACCTATATTGCCTATAAAAAGGGGGAGCAACTCATCTGGATCTCACTTTCAGAACAGCAGCCCTGCGGTGCAGACCTCTGCGGCCTTCATCTGACTCTTGCTCTTCCACAGCATCCAGTCATGTCCACCATGGATTGTAACACAGTCCTTTTGGCAGCAACCATCGTTCTGCAACAGTGCAAAGCCATCTACAGGCTCTGTGAACTCTACTACGGGAAGAAAAAGAGGCGGCCAAGAAGCGTCTGGGTCCGAAGACGGTTCGCCAGAAGAGCAGAGGACGGACTGTACAACAAGCTGATGGTGGAGCTGAGGAACGAAGACCCTCGTGCATTCCAGAACTTCATGAGGATGCCTCCAGCCATGTTTGATGAAGTTGTGGAGCGGCTGAGACCCAAGTTGACCAAGGCAAGCACCAACTTCTGGCCCAGCCTGGAACATGGGCTCAAGGTGGCACTCACTCTGCACCACCTGGCCTCAGGGACCACCTACAGGAGCATGCAGTATGGCTGGAGGGTGCCATACAACACCATCAGCATTGTGGTCAGAGAAGTGGTGCAGGCCATCATCGAAGAATACAAGAAGGAGCTCCTCCAGTGCCCCTCCACTGAAGAAGGATGGAAGAAAGTTGCAGAGCAGTGGTATCAGAGGTGGAACTTCCCACACACCGTTGGAGCCATCGATGGCAAGCACGTGGCCTGAAAAGCGCCAGCCAACTCAGGGTCTTCTTATCACAACTACAAGGGCTTCTTCAGCATCATCCTCTTCGCCATGGTCGATACTGACTACAAGTTCATGTACATCGATGCTTCAGGCAACGGCTCATCTTCAGATGCCCAGGTATACAACGCCAGTCACCTCAAGGAGGGGCTGGAATGCAACCTCATCGTGGGATTCCCAGATCCAGACCCCCTGCCCAATGACACGCAAGATGTGCCCTACTTCATCGTGGGGGATAACGCCTTCTCCCTCACAACCTACCTCATGAAGCCCTACACCTCCAAATACCTCACCCGTGAAGAGAGGATCTTCAACTACAGGCTGTCCAGGGCAAGCAGGTGGTGGAGAACGCCTTTGGCATCCTGGCCAACAGGTTCCAGGTACTTCTCACCACCATGCAGCATCACCCAGAGACCGTGAGGAGTATCGTGAAAGCTTGCTGCATCCTGCACAATCTCATGCACACCCGCTACCCAGTCTTGCAGAATAGGCTTGTGGACCATCAACAAGCCAATGGGGACATGGAGCCTGGGGAATGGAGGCAAGGGCTAAACCTGATCAACACTGAGGATGTGCAAGGCCCCAACAGAGCCTCACGTGAGGCGAAGAAGCAGCGCAACCTCCTGAGACACTGGTGCAACTCCCCAGCTGGAGCAGTGGAGTGGCAAGACAGGATGGTAGATGCTTAATGGATGCTTCCTTCAGCCTGTCTCATCACACGGACGAGGATGGGCCATGTATGTTGAGTGGCCCTACAATGAACAGTGCATTTAATAAAGAGTTGTGTTTATGTTGAAATGTGTGGATCAATGATTACATTGTTATTGATAATAAAGGGCCATAGGTGTGGCACCTGGGAGGGTGGACCATACAGTCCCACTATGCTTGCACTGGAGGTTTATCTATCCCACAGCTACTACCCATCCCAGAGGTATCCCTGCCCATCCCACAGCTATTACCCATCCCAAAGATATCCCTGCCCACCCCACTGCTATCTTAACCCATCCCACAAGCATGCAAAGGCTTAAACCATTTCTAAAAGTTTCCACCAAGACTTTATTTAAAAAAAGAAATGAAGCAAGTGTGTGAATCAAAAATAGACTTTATTAACAACAAGCTATAAAACAAAAATGAGTCTCTGGCACTCCTCTTGGTCGCTCAGTCTCAGGGGTGAAGGGTCCAGGTGCTGTGGAGGTGGCTGGTGCTGGAGTGCTTGTCATCAGCTCCTCCAGAAGCAGAAGCAGCAGAAGCCCCAGCCCTAGAAGAGTGAGCCCGTGCTGCAGAAGCCCCAGTAGAACCAGAGTGAGGGCCAGGGAGCGGGATGGTAGCCCTGTCCCTCTTGCAAGGGCTGGCAGCAGATGGCTGAGGCTTGCTGTTCTTCCGCATGGTTGTGGAGTTGCTGGCTGGCAGGGAGGCTGGCAGGGAGGCAGGCACCAAGGCTGGCAGGAAGGCTGGCAGGCAGGCAGGCACCAAGGCTTGCAGGCATGCAGGCACCAAGGCTGGCAGGCAGACTGGCAGGGAGGCAGGCACCAAGGCTTGCAGGAAGGCTGGCAGGCAGGCAGGCACCAAGGCTGGCAGGCAGGCATGAACCAAGGCTGGCAGGAAGGCAGGCAGCAAGGCTGGCAGGCAGACTGGCTGGAAGCAAGGCTGGCAGGGAGGCAGACAGCAAGGATTGCAGGGAGGCTGGCAGGGAGGCTGGCAGCAAGGCTGGCAGGCAGGCAGACAGCAAGGCTGGCAGGGAGTCTGGCAGCAAGGCTTGCAGCAAGGCTTGCAGGCAGGCATGCAGGCAGGGCAGGCAAGGCTCTCAATCCGTCCGGCAGCAGGTCTTTCCTCTGAATGGTGACCTGCTTCCGAGCTGCTTCCCTTATATCCGCGGGGCTTACACAATGCATCCTCCCCACATGCGCAATTAACGTTAGGCATCCGTTAGGCTTCCGCTGTGCATCCGCTTAATCCGCTCGGCGTCCGCTCTGCATCCGCTCTTTCCGTTCCACGTCCACTTTGTTGCGGTCCCCCGGAAGCCTAGCAGATATGCCATCCGCTCCCATCCAATTCCATCCGCTGGGCTTCCATTCCGCATCCGCTTTCCATCCGCTCTGC